>JASKMD010000025.1:3472892-3532542 GCA_030144725.1 Haematococcus lacustris | reverse complement strand
TACCCCCAGCCGTGCTGCTGCTACCACCCCCAGACGTGCTACTGCTACCACCCCCAGCCGTGCTGCTGCTACCACCCCCAGCCGTGCTGCTGCTACCACCCCCAGCCGTACTGCTGCTGCTGCTACCACCCCCAGCCGTGCTGCTGCTATCACCCCCAGACGTGCTACTGCTACCACCCCCAGCCGTGCGGCTGCTACCACCCCCAGCCGTGCTGCTGCTACCACCCCCAGCCGTACTGCTGCTGCTGCTACCACCCCCAGCCGTGCTGCTGCTATCACCCCCAGACGTGCTACTGCTACCACCCCCAGCCGTGCGGCTGCTACCACCCCCAGCCGTGCTGCTGCTACCACCCCCAGCCGTGCTGCTGCTACCACCCCCAGCCGTGCTGCTGCTACCACCCCCAGCCGTACTGCTGCTGCTGCTACCACCCCCAGCCGTGCTGCTGCTATCACCCCCAGCCGTGCTGCTGCTACCACCCCCAGCCGTGCTGCTGCTACCACCCCCAGCCATCCAGCTGCTGCTGCCACCCCCAGCCGTGCTGCTGCTGCCACCCCCAGCCGTGCTACTGCCACCACCCCCAGCCGGCCAGCTGCTGCCACCACCCCCAGCCGTGCTGCTGCTGCTGCTGCCACCCCCAGCCATCCACCTGCTGCTACCACCCCCAGCCGTGCTGCTGCTACCACCCCCAGCCGTGCTGCTGCTATCACCCCCAGCCGTGCTACTGCTACCACCCCCAGCCGTGCTGCTGCTACCACCCCCAGCCGTGCTGCTGCTACCACCCCCAGCCGTACTGCTGCTGCTGCTACCACCCCCAGCCGTGCTGCTGCTATCACCCCCAGCCGTGCTGCTGCTACCACCCCCAGCCGTGCTGCTGCTACCACCCCCAGCCATCCAGCTGCTGCTGCCACCCCCAGCCGTGCTGCTGCTACCACCCCCAGCCGTGCTGCTGCTACCACCCCCAGCCGTGCTGCTGCTACCACCCCCAGCCGTACTGCTGCTGCTGCTACCACCCCCAGCCGTGCTGCTGCTATCACCCCCAGCCGTGCTACTGCTACCACCCCCAGCCGTGCTGCTGCTACCACCCCCAGCCGTGCTGCTGCTACCACCCCCAGCCGTACTGCTGCTGCTGCTGCTGCCACCCCCAGCCGTGCTGCTGCTGCTGCCACCCCCAGCCGGCCAGCTGCTGCTGCTGGCACCCCGAGCAATGCAGAAATGCTGCAGGAGTTCAGCCATGTCACGATACCAACGCTCCATGACACATCTGCCATTTGGACAGAGGCACAGCCAGCAGAGGCAGTGTTTGAGGTGTCTCAGCCTCCTGCTGTGCCACAGCTGCCCAGTGAGGACCAGCAGTTTGTCACAGAGCCCACCCCAGTGATGCAATGGCCTGAGCTGCAACAGCCAGCTGCAGACCCCCCAGCTCAGCCACAGACTCTCCTGGACGGCAAGCTCTCTACCTCCCTTCTCCCTTCACCGTGCGCCTCCCCTGCTGCCCCCTCCCTACTGCCCCCTGATGCCCCCTCCCTACTGCCCCCTGCTGCCCCCTCCCTGTGTGCGCCACCAGAGAGCTCTGAGCCTGTCCCGGGCAACGACAGCCCTTTGGCAGCACACCAACAAAGTGACCGACAACACACCCCCTCTCCCCGTTTGCACCCAGCGCCTGCTGACCAGCCCCTGAGCTCAGAGCCCGCCATCCTTCCCACCTCACCCGTTTCCCTGGCTCTGGCTCATCCCTGCTCTCCGGCTCTGGCTGCCATCCCCTGCTCTACCCCCACCGCTTCTGCCACCCAGCCCAAGGCCTCAGCCTCAGATGCTACCCCACCACCTGCCACCACCACCACCACTGCTGCCCAGCCCGAGGATGCTGCAGCTGGCACCTGCTCCTCACCCTTCTCACACATCTCCCAGGTCGTGTTGATGCCCCGCAGCCGGACCCCCAAACGCCACACACCCGCTGCCCAGCCCAGCAGCGCTGCCTCCCCTTCACCTTTGCCGCTGAGCAGCCCCTTCAGCCCTGCTCTGAACCCTAGCCCATCCCCCTACACCTCCCCACCTGCAGCTCCCCCACTGACCACTGACACGACCCCAGCTGGCACAGCACCCCCTACTCCTACTCCTCCCCCTACATCACAGCCACCCCAGGGATCCTCGCCAGCCCCGCTCCCCACAGCAACTGCTGGGGGAGGGCAGCCACGCAGCCCAGCCCCTGCCCTGCCTAGCCCCTTGCCCCCCTGCTCACACCTAGGTGCTGCACCACACAGCCCCCCTGCTGGACATCAGACCTGCCTGGACCAGGCCTGCAAGCTGCAGGGCGCCTTAGGTCCGGTAGACCCAGCGTTCCCAGCCGCCACAACCCAGCTGTCACCTTTCCCAGCCCCATTCAACTGCCCTCCCACGCCACGCCAAGCCTCAATGCTGGACTCGGTGCCTAGCCCTGGACCCCAGGCCTCTTTTGCCCAGCCAGATGAGCCCCTAGTGACAGTCTGCGCACAACCCACCGCCTCCCCCATCTGCCTTGCCCCTCCCAACCTCTTCAGCCCTGCGTCTACGGCACCCTCAAACTTTCAGTCTGTGCAGCAGCAGCTGCCGCCCACCTCCCCAGCAGAGCCCGGTGCTGGTGCAGAAAGCCTGAAGCTCGATGTGGTTAAGGATAGTGAGAGTGGTACGGCAGGTGCAGGCAGCCTGAGCCTCGCTGCACACACTGCCCTACCAGCTGGCAGCCCGAGGATGCTGCCAGAGCATTTGCAGCCATGTCAGCCACATGACAGCCTAGCAGCGTGTGAGGGCACCATCACCCTGGCTGGCCCGGAAGTTGATAAAGTGCCCGTCCCCCTGCCCAGTCCACCTGCTGCCAGCTCCTCCCCAAGTGCAGATGCGCCCCAGATGCAGCCTCTCACTGGCTCCCAACTTGTCACACCCAGCAACGTACCTCTCACTCCCAGATCCCCGGCACAGCAGTGCAGACCGGACACAATGGCAGCGGCAGCATATGTAGCAGCACCATCTACCTTCACCCTGGCTGCTCCTGCTCCAGAGCCCACCTCACCCGGTACTGCAGCCGTTGCTGCAGTGGAGGCAGATGTGGCCACACACAGCCTCGCCACCACTGCGGCAGCATGGGTGGTCACTGCCACACCTGGTCAGGCTGTTGCTGCTGCCAAGCCCAGCCGGGCTGCTGCTGCTGCTGCTACGCTCAGACGGGCAGCTTCTGCTGCCAAGCCTAGCCGCGCTGCTGCTGCTGCTGCCACGCCCAGCCGAGCTGCTGCTCGTGCAGCTGCTGCCACGCCCAGCCGTGTGTGTAGCCGAGCAACCCCTGACCGCGCTCCTGTCAGCACACCCAGTGCCACTGCCGCCACCACACCACTCCCAGCTGCTGCAGTAGGAGCTGCTGGTGCTTGCCAAGTTCAGCCTGCTGCAGCCGCCCCCAGCAGCCCCTGCTGTCCTGCCCTCACTGCCATGGCAGAAGTGCAGCCCAACCACCCCCTGGCGGCTGACACAGTGGTCGTCTCCATGGCAGCGCCCGATGCGACTCCTGCCAGCGAGGCAACCACCGCCGGGAAAGCTGGTGACGAGACCCCAGTGATGCCAGATGGGTCACTCCATGAGACAGCAGGGCCACAGGAGCTGGCTGGTCAGGGCAGGGAA
Source organism: Haematococcus lacustris (assembly GCA_030144725.1). Taxonomy (NCBI): domain Eukaryota; kingdom Viridiplantae; phylum Chlorophyta; class Chlorophyceae; order Chlamydomonadales; family Haematococcaceae; genus Haematococcus; species Haematococcus lacustris. The sequence goes on along the minus strand of JASKMD010000025.1, from coordinate 3,528,896 downwards.
CATGAGCAGCCACAGCTGCAGCAGACAGGGCCCCAGAAGCAGCCACAGCTTGACCAGGCAGGGCAGGGGCAGCAGGGCCAGGGGCAGCCTCCCACACCCGCTGCCCAGGAGCCAGACACCTGCCCCACAACTTGTGAGGAGGCCGTGCCAGGCTGTAGCACCAGAGACGTGAAGCCAGCAGTCACCCTCCCACTACCCATGCTTGCCAGAGAGCCGGTGCCACACCCCTCTCCTTCTAAACCATCACCTGGTGCGACCAAGGCTTTACAGCCCTCTCCCACACCCAGCCAAGACAGCGCCAAGGCAGGTCCCTCAGCCCCCTCACCAGCCTTGTGCCACGACCGCCTGTCCCTGGCCAATCCCTGTGCAGCAGCCCTGCAGCCAGCAACCCATCCCTGTGCAGACGAGGGCGCTGCCGGCACTCCAGCTGCGCCTGATGACCGGCCTGGCATCCCCAGCCCACCGCCAGCATACCAGGCAGAGCCGCCGCTACCGCAGCAGCCAGGGCCAGACCGAACTGCTCAAGCCATGCTGGTAAGCGGCTGCCCCGCCATGACAGAGGAGCTGGCAGCCGCCCACGCCTTAAATCGCACACACTCTGGCTGGCCACAGGATGAGCAGCCCGCAGCCGCAGGACCAGGTGCGCCTGCACCCCGAAGGGTCGCAGCCAAGAAGCCTAGCAAGGCTGCCAAGAGAGGGCGGGGCCTGCCTGCCTCCCTCCAGCCACCACCTACCAGCTCTGCCGTCGCCGCAGCCACCTCCACGGAACTCCCTATGCGGAAGCCCCTGGCAGTACAGCAAGAGGAGGTTGGGTTGGCGCAGCTGGGGACAGATCAGGAGGTCCTGCAGGGTGCCTCCACCGCTGTTGCTAAAGGCAGAGTGGCGGATGAGCCAGTGGGAAGTAAGGCAGTGGCTGCGCAGCCTGCGACCAAGGCAGACGCGTCCGCTGCACCCAGCGACACAGCTCATGCACAGCCTAGCAAGAGGCGGCGCAAGGCAGTGGTGGTGAAGACGGCTGAGAATGAGCTGCCTGTAGATGAGGAGCCCGTGGTTCTTGTCCATGCTGAGGCAGGGCCTAGGCAGCAGGGGAAGCAGAGCAGCTCAGGCAAGCTGGCTACTGCCAAGGTGCCTGTAGATGAGGTATCGGTAGCGATGCCTGTTGCACCCAGTGGCCCAGAGGCAGGGGATGAGTTAGCCAAGCAGCAGGACAGGCTGGTCACTGCTAAGGCAGCCAAGCGCCTAGCAAGAGCAGCCAAGGCAGCAGCTGCTTCAGCAATAGACGCCCCCACAGCTGCAACAGCAGAAGAGGAGCTGGCAGTGTCTGAGCCACCTGCACTCGATCTGGCCCCAGCAGCTGTCAAGCAGCGCCGCAAGCCAGCTCAGCGCCTCCAGCAGCAGCTTGGCAGCGACTCAGCGGCAACGCAGGCAACAGACACTGCTCCAGCCCAAGTTGCCACAGCTGCAGCGGTCCCTCAGCCACTGGCAGCAGCTGCAGCGGTGGCCGCTATACCAACAGCACTGCTGCCCAAGGCAGGCACAGGCTCGGATCCCCAGCCCAGCCGGACTCGAACCAAACCTGCAGGCACACCAAGTGCTGCCGAGCACCTTGCCACAGCCCCAACCGCGCTGCCTGAGACGGAACAAGTCCAGGAAGCAGGGCAGGGGAGGCGGAGCAGAGCAGGGCCAAAGGAGCCGGGAGCTGCCAAGCTTACTAGGCCCAAACGGGGCCGCCAGCCAAGCTGTGACCCGGCTGCCCCAGAGGCAATTCATGGCGTGCAGGCTGCCCTGGAACCACCCCTCACCGCATCAATTGCGGTTACCCAAAAGAAGGCAGCAGCAGCAGCTACTGACCGGGCAGCAACCCTCGTGGCAGCAGTCAGCCAGGCAGCAGAGGCCCCGCCTTGCGCTGCCTCAGGCCCTGCACCCAGGCCAACCCGCAGCAAGGCACGCGGCAGAGCTGTAGCTGACTCCCCGCCACGGCAGCAACCCCTACACCAGGAGCAGCAGCAGCCCCCACAGCTGCAGCAGCCACAGCCGGGTCCTGGAGCCCCTGTCCAACCCAGACCTTCCACAGCTGTGGCACCCCAACAGGAGGCAGAACAGCTTACTGCTGCAGGGATAGCAAGGGGCAGCCGCAGGGGCAAGCCGTCAGCGGCCAGCAAGCAGACTGGCACCCCACCCCTCCCCAACGCTCACGACACGCTGGAGGATTCCAAGGTAGCGTCAGGGCAGGCGGGCAGTGAAGCAGCAGCTGGCCCAAGACCCATGGGGCCTACCAGGAAGGGCAGACGGGGCACTGCTCCCCTGCAGCCTGACAGAGTGTCTGCAGCCAGCATGCCCATCGCCACTACCACTGCGGATTCAGCCAAGCCTGGGTCACTGACCAATGCTCCCAGTCCACAGGTCCAGCCAGCCACTCAGCTGCTTGCTGACCCCCTTGCTCTTGCCGGGTCTGCTGCCACCAGGCGCAGCAAGCAGGCCAGCAGCAAGTCAGCCACCCAGCAAGTGGCGGCACCCGCTGTGGCTAAAGTTGCCAGGCCAGTGGCTGCTAACTCCACCTCGCTGCCAGTGGCACTGGCTGAGATTAGGGTGGCAGATGTGCTGGTTCCTGTTCCTCTCGGTGCATTGGGCAGAAAGTTGAGGGCGGTGCAAGCCAGTCTAGTTGCACAGGCAGCTGAGGCTCCTAGTCGGAAGCTGGCATGCACGGCAGGGTTCGCCAAGGCAATGCTGGAGCGGGAAGAACCAGCGACTGGCTCGCCTGCTGCTCGTCATGCGCTTGGCACGCGGCGGTGCGGCAAGGCCAAGGCAGAGCAGCAAGAGCCCACATTACCCGCATCCCACAGCCAACCGTCGCGCGGTGACGGGGCGGCCGCAAAGGCGCGGCGGTCTCAGCCCGGCGCAGATGCTGCGCGCCAAGAGCCGCCGTGCGCTGCGCAACAAGCGGCGGAGGGCAGCAGACGACGCGGTCCAATGGCAGTAGACGAGCCAGCGGAACCAAGCGTCGTGCGAGCCTCACGACGACGTCGATGCTGATGGCTGGGTGGCTGGGTAACTGATGAGCCTCTAAGTAATGGATGTGACAGACATGCACTGCTGACATGCTCATGCACAGGGTAGTTGGCATTGTGGCCTTTCGAGTCATTGATGTGATGGACATGCACTGCTGGAATGTCATGTCATGGAAACACTGTTTTGTAGTGGTCCACAATTATTGTGTTCGACTGCAATTAAGGCTCAAGGTTGAGGGCCAAGGTGCTGGAATGTCATGGCGCAGAAAACTGAGATGCGGGCGACTATTAGTAGCAATGGGGCAGGCATGCCAGTGCGACAAGCTGCATTACGTTTGCATGCATGCATGTGCAACAAGGCAGCCAGGTGTGGGGCACCGCCTGCCTGTCGCATGGCCACGAGTTGTCCCACCCAATGCAAACACGGTTCTCAGGCATGCTGCCAGGGTGTGCAGCTCAGTGTCTGGCCTGATGGTGGTGCATGCATTGGGCCAGAGAGGTGCTCGTATTTTACATGGTATCCTGGCCAGTCTCGCAGTGAGACGCTCAGGCTGAATGCACGAGGAAAAAGGAAAGCAAAGGCTGTGCTGTAAGCCTACACGCTCCAGCAGCAGCGCCCTAGCAGCAGGCTGGGAGCACTGGTGCCCTTTGCGAGAGTGGTGCGAGAGTGAGTGACATCGCCTGGTGTTACCGGGTATGAGCCTAGTGGCGCAATGCCTCCGACGAAGCGGCCCAGTAGTGCGGAGCAAGATCCGCATCCTATTGAAAGCCCGCGAAAACAAAGTTCGTCGTCGTCGTTGTGTGGTCCGCTCCAACTGTGCAGTCCAGCGAGCTCCGCGCTGCTCACATCGCTACTGTTCATGCCAGCGCAGGTCCTAGCACCCCTCCAGGCAAACAACGCGAGGAGCGAAGGGCTGAATGGAAAACCCAGCGACGACAGGTGCGCGACCCCCCCCCCCCCCCCCGCCTTGTATGCCCCCGCATTGTTAGTGTCCCCGCAATGTGTCCCCGCATTGTGTGCCGGCCTGTCAAAATGTTGATTGTGCTTGGTCGCCGCAGGTCATCAAGGTCCCGGAGGGCGCTGTGCTGCGCGGTTGGAAGAAGACGAAGCGGAAGCTAAAGGCGCACTTCCAGCTGAGGGCTGGGGTGCACAGCCAGCTCCGCGTCATCGCCTCGTTGTATGTGCTCAGAATCTTGCTGACATGCCTAGTGGGCTACTCCACCCCGAGGTTCCGCAGCGCCCCCACACCTCCAGCCGTGCAGCCTCCCCGTGCACTGGATGCTGGCCCCCTACCCCCACTCCCCCTTCGTGTCCCTGCCCAGCCAGCCACCGTGGCTATGGACTGGGATCCGGAGCCTGATCCTGATCCTGAGCCAGAGCCTGCCCCAACGCCACCCACGCTCAAGCCACCTAGTGCCCTGTAGAGAAACGGGCTCAGACAAGGCCAGGAACAACTTGTGTCAGCAGACTATAAGATGGTAGGGCACGTCTCCCGTAAGATCTTGCTATCCCGAGTACGCATCTCTGCAACAAAACGTAGTCCTGCACGAACCGCGTCGAGTTAATTTACAAGCAAGAGAAGGCAGGAAAAGCAAACACAGCCGCTGCCCTCGTTTGTGGGCGTACAAACATACGCAGGGGGGTTCCAAGCCTGACCCCTGGCTACCTACATGCAGCCACTGCCCTTAGCATAGATCACAGCCCCGCTGTAGGCTGCAGCCTCCTCACCACCATGGCCACACAAGCACACTGATGATCCTCACTGATGGTCCACTGCGCCAGTGCAGCCACCTGCTGCTGCCAGCTCAAGCAGCCTGCCGCCAGCGACCAGCAGCAGGCTGACGACCCTCTATGTCCGTGCAGCAACAGAGCTAGCGGCAAGGGTGTAACCAAACTAAGCCAGACCTCACCACAGTACAACACGACGCTCGGGGGCCAGCCTGAGCAACGTCAACAAGTCATGCAGTGTCAAAACTGAGATGTACACAAGCTGAGAGCTGAGCTTAACACCTCACTCAGGAGGCCCGTCACAACACCTACACCTACGTCATTTCCATGCACATGCGCCCCCCCTCACCCCCTTCCCACCCGCATGGACACACATGGAGCCGCGCCATGCACAGCTGCCACACCCTTCCCTTCCACTGTGAACATACACTCGCAACTGCAGTGACACACCCTCTTGCTTGGCTTTCAAGCATGCTTGCATAAAGGTCACACCCTTGCGTCACACATCTGCTCAATCATCCAGGCTCTCCAAGCAGGGTCCGCCAGTGGAGATGCGAGCCGCCAGATCTGGGCCAACGTAGCGGTCGCCGTCCTTGAAGGTAGCGAAGTTCTACGACATCACCACGGCCACACGCAACACAGGTTCGTGTCTTGTGAGGCGAGCCCCTCACTTGCTGCTGGACAAGACGCAGGCAGGAGTGGTGTGCGGACCATGAAACTCAAGTGTACCACTATGTATGTGGGGCGCAGCACAGCAGAGTGCCACTTGGTGTGATGCACGCATGCAGCCCCGCTGGCGGTGGCTTCCAGTTTTTGTAGCAGTGGGGTGGTTGGGGTGAGGGTCAGGGTTACTGTCAGGCGAGGTGGTAACACGGTCGAGGCCGTGGGTGATGAGTTAGGGCAAGGGCAGTACGATGTGTCAGGAGCAGGCCATGCAGACCATGCCGGCCGTGCCGTCCATGCAGTCCATGCAGTCCATGCAGTCCATGCAGTCCATGCAGTCCATGCAGTCTATGCAGTCCATGCAGTCCATGCAGGCCATGGCAGTGCCCAGTGCCATGCACTGACCTGCATGTAGCGGCGCGCCAGATGCTGCAGCGTGTCGTAGAACTGGCCACGGCTCTTCCAGGCTAGCTCAGGCAGAAGCACTTCTGAGGGCACCCCAGAGCAGCTGCGGGGCACTGCCAGCTGGAAGATGGGCGTGCTGCTGTACTCCACCTCCGCCAGCTCCCCACTGCACCACCAACATCATTACCAGCAGTCAGGAGAGCAGCAGCAGCAGTAGCAGCAGCGGCACTACCCAGCACCAGCACCAGCACCAGCACCAGCACCAGCACCAGCACCAGCACCAGCACCAGCAAGTGTGAAAAACACCTTTGGGTGGGCAGCCATGGCAGTAGCAACAGTAGCAGCGACGAGTGGTGCAGTGGTCACGAGGCTCAATGTGTGCCCTGACCCTAGCACCGGGCGGCAGGGCCACACGGTAAGCCGCCCATCAGGGGCATCAAGGGGGCCAAAGGCGGTGGCGTGTGCGGGGCAGTGGTGGGCAGAGGTCAAGCAGAGGGCAGGGTCAAGCAGAGGGCAGCAGCCAAGGGCAGGAGCAGTGGTGGGCAAAGGTCCGGGGCAGTGGGGCCACAACGCTCGCAAGGTGGCCACATGTCAGGCCCAGGGGCACTTGCCTGTGGATGGCGTCCACGATGGCCCTGGTATGCTTCAGGCTCATGCGCTGCCCCACGCCATAACTGCGGTCAGCAGCACCAGAGCGCAGCAGCTCAGCAGCAGCTGGAAACCATCATCACCACGACCACGCCATGCCATGGGGCTGTCAGCCTTGCTGCCACACACAGTCTCAGTAACTCGTCTAGCCACAGTCTAGCTGCAAGTGCACACGACTGTGTTGGAGGACCCTGACCCTGACCCTGACCCTGACCCCGACCCCGACCCCGACCCCGACCCCGACCCCGACCCCGACCCCGACCCCGACCCCGGCCCCGACCCCGACCCCGACCCCGACCCCGACCCCGGCCCCGGCCCCGACCCCGACCCCGACCCCGACCCCGACCCCGACCCCGGCCCCGACCCCGACCCCGACCCCGACCCCGACCCCGGCCCCGACCCCGACCCCGACCCCGACCCCGACCCCGACCCCGACCCCGACCCCGACCCCGACCCCGACCCCGACCCCGACCCCGACCCCGACCCCGACCCCGACCCCGACCCCGACCCCGACCCCGACCCCGACCCCGACCCCGACCCCGACCCCGACCCCGACCCCGACCCCGACCCCGACCCCGACCCCGACCCCGACCCCGACCCTGACCCTGACCCTGACCCTGACCCTGACCCTGACCCCGGCCTTGGCCTTGGCCTTGGCCCCTCTGTTTGCATGTCATCAGGTCCCGGCCCTGGCCCCACTGGCGATCCATCCCAGGGCATGCTGCTGAACAGGTTGTGTCATGGGGTCCAAGACTGACATACATGCAAGGGGGATAACATGCCATGGCTTAGCAGGGTCAGTGCTGCACCAACGACATCCAAACTCAGGGCCACCCACTGCCCTACCAGCCTTGCTGCCACTGGCCCTGCTGCAACTGGCCAGCTCACATGCATGCACGCAAGGTGGCAGCTAGGGCTGCTGCCATGCCCCTCCCGCCTGCCCGCCCACCCCAGCTGTCAAGCCCACCACCTTCCCTTTGCCGATCCAACCACCCAACCACCTCCATGCAGGACTCGCTGCATCCCTAATACTCACCCGCCGCCTGTCCAGCCGGTGTTGATCAGCCAGGCAGTGGTGCCGTGCTCTACCATCTTGTCTGCCAGCATGCTGGCATACTTCATGGGGTGCCAAACTAGGAACGCGGAGCCAAAACAGGCACTGAAGGTAGCCTCAGGCTCCAGGATGCCCACCTCCGTGCCTGCCACCTGGCAAATTGCAGAGGCAGGGTGGCAGGGCTGAGTGGAGCTTTGAATTACATGGGCAGCATGCATGCATGCATGCACGAGCCTGTTGTTTGATGCGAAACCCACATTGCACACATACTCCTGGAAACTGCCAGTGAGGGGGGAGGAGGTGAAATGGATTGGGCCACTCCCAAGGCACTAACTCCTAATATCAAATCAACCTTGCACACATTGCAGGCCTTGCACTGGAAAGCTGGCAGGCATTGCAGGCAGCAGCAGCAGCAGCTGGGCATTCCCTACACGAACAGAGGACCTCCCCCTTCATGGCAGGCAATCCACACCTTTGCAGTATAGCCGGAGATGAAGTGGTACATGGCCTGCTCCAGGCTGAGCTTGCTGACCGGCGGCAGCACGCCAAATGCATCACAGCACAGCAGGATGATGTTCCTGCAGCCCATGCACACCACACCACACCTGGATGGGCATCGACTGCTGACCTTGTCATAGTTCAAACAATGATTTAGCACCACACTATGCTTACAACACCACCATGACCATGTCACATCACAATGCACTTGCCATCTCAGATCAACAGTGGCGTGCTATGGCAATTACAACAGCATGCACATCTTGGTGCACATCATCGTAGTAAACAGGGATTGTGGACGGGGAGGGGTTTCGCCTGGGCCAATCCGGGAGGAATTGTGTGTTGGCGCACCCACCCATATTGGGTTAAAAACGGGGCCGCGCTTGCTACTCACTTAGGGTGGGGCCCAATGCACGGAATGCGCGCGTTGCTGATGTAGTCGATGGGGTAGCTGGCGCGAGTGTTCTCCGTAGATTTGTTGTCGTCGAAGTCCACTACGCGAGTTCGGCGGTCGAACCCCACGTTCTCCAGGACTGTGCCAAAGCGGATGGCCTGGTAGATTTCAGGCTCCTTGCTGGCCTGCGCGTGATGCCGCGGCACTGCCAGTGATCGAGGGTGCAGAGTGTGATGCGAGTGACTATCGCAACGGTACCGGACCTGCAGGTTGATGCACTTGGCATAGCAGCCGCCCTCGATGTTGAACACGCCGCCGTCGCCCCAGCAGTGCTCGTCGTCGCCGATCAGAGGCCGACGAGGGTCCGTGGACAGCGTGGTCTTGCCAGTGCCTGCGATCCATGGGCGGCATGGCCAGGATTGTGAGCCAGGCCGCTCGCCAGGCTTGCCCCACACACCCGAAGGTGCACGTACGACTCACGCTTTGTTCGCAGTGACGAGGTAGGGGCGGCCGAGGCAAGGACTGACCTGATAGGCCGAAGAATAGGGTGACGTCCTCGCTGGCGCCCACATTGCATCCAGAGTGCAGCGACAGGATGCCGCGCTTGGGCATGAGGTAATGCATGATGGTGAACACACCCTTCTTCATCTCGCCCGCATACTGTGTGCCTGCGGAGTCAGCATTGGCCAGTATGTGCACGAGCGTTGCGTTGGCCAAAACCAGCACCCCCCTGGGAAAACTGCGCATAGGCAACGTGGGCCTGGCATTGGGTAATGAGTCAGCACTGTTGACAGCAGCGTCAGCGACAGGAGCGGCAATGGTAGCGACAGGTATTGCTTCAGCATGCAGCGGTGGCAGCAGTGGCATGAGTGGGAAGAGCAGCCGCCGCGGCAGTAGTAGCAGCAACGGCAGTGATGGGAAGGGCAGCAGCAGCAGCAGCAGCAGGAGGGTAGACCCGGCTCACCCAGGATGACCAGCTCCCTGTGCGCCAGGCTGAGGTCCACCGAGGTGGAGCTCGTCATGAAGCTGGTGTAGCGGTTGGCAGGGAAGGGGCCTGCAGCAGCCAGGAGCGATGGCAGGGGCAGCGATCACTGACAGCTGGGCTGCGGTGGGAGCTGTGAGCCTAGCTTGCTTAACTACATAACTGCCTTCAAGCCCCCTTGCTGCTGCACTGAATAGCTTGGCTGCACCCCTCAGAAGGCAGGCAGGCAGGCAAGGCGGCTGGCAGGCAAGCAGGCCTCCTGACCTGCATTGTAGATGACAAACTCAGGCTCGCCAAAGCTCTGCAGCTCCTCAGGTGTGGGTCGAATGAGCATGTTGTGCATGAACAGGGCGTGGTAGGGCCGCGCACACACCACACGGATCTTGGTGCGCGCCTGTGCAGGGGGCAGGGCAGGCAAGGTAGCTTTAGGTCCTGGATACCTAGCTGGCTGAGGCTGATGTAGGATTGTTGTGATGGGGCCTAATTGTGGTGGGGCCTGGGCACATGCCTTCTCCAGCCACACCCAACCACATCTCTGACCCAGTCCCATCCACATGCTGCTTGAGGTGCATTTCTTCAACTAGGTCCTAATCTGGACATAGTTTGCCCTTTATGCAAGAGAGGAGCGCTCACCGATGGCTCCCAGTTCGCATAGCCGTCGAAGACGAAGATGGAGGGCAAGAAGTTGAGGTAGTCGACGGCGCGGGAGCGGTTCAGCATGAAAGCCCGCTCGTCCATGGGGTAGTTGGGCGAGCCGTTGCCCCACCAGATGTCGCCCTCGGTGCTGGGCTCTCGCACCACGCGCTTGTCCTTGGGGGATCGACCTGCGGGGTGGAGCATGACAGGCGACAGGCGGCCGGGAAGCGACCCATTAGCATCACCGTGCTGCTACCAACACGGGACAACTGGAAGGGGCTGTGCGTGCTTGCCAGTTGAGTTTGCTGCTGTTTTATTGGATGGCATACCACGTCAGCTATTGGTTGCGCCGAGGTACGCCTCGTGGTGCGTACCTGTTTTCTCGTAGGATATAGCCGCGATGGCTCCGCTTGACACGACCGCGGTGTCCGGCTCAAACTTCAGTGCCATCTCGTACAACTGCACCCCGCGACCACCAGGGTTGTTGCGGGCGCCGACTCGGGGGTCGATGCGCGGGGTGCCGCGGGGAAGCTGAATGCTTCAGTCATCGCGAACAGAGGAAACAAGCACCTCCGCGCACCTGACTAACGGCGAGGTTGCGGTACACGATTCTGGGTTTGAGTCCAGCTTCCTGGGCGTGCCGGCAGGCCAGTAGGAAGTCGGCATTGCCTTGAGAAACATCGCAGGGCTCCCGCATTTTGTAAAAGTGCCTGCGTGGAAAACGTAGTGCTGGTTATGAGGGCAAGGTGAGACACGACACGCCTTGGATTGGCACAGCACAGACTCGCGATAACTCCATCGCAGCGCACCGTTCCGAGTCAGATGAAGAAGACTGAAGTGCAGGTATCAGTGCTTGGCTGCAAATGAGCTGCGCTGCACCCCAAATGACGTTCTGGTGTGGCGAGTGCCAAGTCAGCAGACAACGGCCATGACCGACCATGAATGACATATTTCGTGCTTACATATGTAGTTACTTTATGTCAAGAGCGAGTTGCAGGCTGAAAAGCATGCAAAGCTTCTAGCTACCTGGGCGCGAGAGGTTTATGAATCAGCCAAAGGCTGCAATCCTTGCACGAACTACTTGGGATAGAAAATGGCCACACCACCACCCAGTGTGCTCTACTTACATGCATTACTGGTGGTAGCAGTAAGTCATACGTGGTTCAACATGTGTCAATTGTGTTTTTAGCCTTCAACCTTGGTTCAACCTTGGTTCAACCTTGGTTATTTAACGACTAACCTCCAAAACTTCCAATATCTGCGTTTTCTGCGTAAGCGTCCGTTTTCTACAGATAACTTAGTGAAGAATCTTGGCCAACCGCTTCGCTACTTGCCGCCCCTTGATATCGCAACAATTTGCACCTTGTAGTGTCCCGAACTCTGCTCACCTTCGTATTTGCTTGGCCTTGAGCATTTTTACAACCTTGGTTCAGCTTGCGTTCTCACAATGTTGCTCGGAACTCGGAACCCCGCTGTGTGCTCCGCCTTCAACAGCCCGCCTCTCATTACTCCAGAGCTGGCATTCAGCAAACAGACACAAGGCAAGCACACTCCACAACCCCATCACAGGACCACGCTGCGCCTGCTTAAGCTCCAGTCAGCCAGTGTTAAGCGTTGTCACCAGTGGTCTGGCGGTGTGTATGCAGTCCGCACTTTCTTAGACGAGCCCATCCTTGCACGACCCGACCTACGTAAACTTGTGGCATTGTGCGCAATTGCGGACGCCCTAGTGGAGCGCGCTTCCCGATTGGAGGACGTAAGGCCCTACGATGTGCAAATCCTTCAAGAAACTGAGGCTGCTTGCAAGGAGTTGTACCCTGAACGCTCCGCACAGGTATTGGCTCATTCGGCTTGCCTTGATGGATATGACAGCCGCAGTGCGTTAAATATGCTTATGCTGTGTCTTGCTAGAAGTATGGCTGTGCTCACTTGGTGTCTGGTACGCAACTCCCTTGCATGGTGCAGGAAACCCTTGAGGCCCTGAACCTACTGGAGATGTTCCCCTACCTGGAGCAGGGTCTAGTGTCAGGGCGCCTGGAGGTGGTTGCCAGCTCTCAGGGTGCGCAGGCTGCGGGTGCTAGTGCCAGCGGGATATCAGCCTACCAACCCTGCTAGCACACACAAACACACAACTACCAACCCCGCTAGTGCGCACAAACACACAAACACACAAACACACAAGTGCAAGTGCTCAGTGTAATGATTGTTACTGCTTTCCAGGCTCCTCCTACCTGTCCTACGTCAGCCTGCTGAACCAGCTAGTGCTGATGAGCACTCAGATGTACCACGACGCCTGTAACCCTCAGCATCACAAGTACATGGCGCACCAGATGGCCTTGCTGTATGTGAGTACAGACCCTAGCAGGTGCCCCACAAGCAGCCCAGCGTGGTGCGTATGCGTGCGAGTGTGATCACTGCCTACAGTGTGAGCTGCAGCCCATACAACACGACGGCAAGCACTGTGACGCAGCAGTGCAGTGCTGGGCACAGGGAGTGGCAGGTCCAGCTGACCGGGTACAGCATGGCTGCGGCAGGAGGCCATGGCAGTGGTCAGGGTCAGCTGTGGACCGAGCACTGTAACACCAGTCAGAGGGCAGTGGCTCCCGCAAACAGGCAGTTCTGGCAGATTTCAATACCACACCTTGCCCAGACCTGCCCCTAGCCCTGCCCCTAGCTCTACCCTGAGCCCTGCCTCTAGCCCTGCCCCTACCCTGCCAAGTGGCACACGGGCTAGAGTGTGACCTGTGGGTGCTGACTAGCCAGCCATTCTGCCAGGTTTGGTGCTGGTCTGTTGAGCTCTTCTGATCGCTTGCGTCTGCGCTGACGTGCCTGCTGCAGCAATGTCTGAACCAGCTGCAAGGTGACACCAAGCCGCTGAGACGTGCAATTGAGAGCCGGTTTGACGACATCAAGCGCGTCACAGAGTCCGCTGACCCCACCTTTGACCTGGAGCAGTCAGAGTGGTGAGTGAGGGCAGGGTTCTAACGTGGTGGGGTCCCTCATCAGGCCCGCTCAACTGGCTAAACCTGCGAATCTGGGGTAGCAGTTGGATGGGTGGGTCAGGGCGGTGTGGGAGCCTGACAGCGAATGTGTGTCATCACTGATCATGGTCGGCTGCCCTCCTAGAGTGTGCAGCCTGGCTGTGTAGGAGGAGCTGGCTATGAAAGCTGCATGAGTATAGGAGAGGGAGAAAACATAGTGTGTAGAACCACTCAGGCCCTCGGCCGGTAGGCTGCTTGGCTGCCCTCCCGCTCTAGGGGCACAGGACTTGCGTGAGAGCTGGGAGTGTGGTGCCCCTCAGAGCATTGACAGCAAGAGTCTAGGACATGGGCCTTGGGTAGACTTGCTATATGGAGGGGGTAGGGCGCACAGTATATATCTATACGGAGGGAGCTATAGGGAGGGGGGGACAGCACCTTGGCCCTCAACCTTGAGCCTTCATTGCAGTCAAACACTCATTGTGGACCACTACAAAACGGTGTTTTGTCTGTGTGGAGTTCCCATGCACATGGCATACACATGGCATACACATGGCATACACGTGGCATACACATGGTATACACATGGTATACACATGGTCATGGTCGCCTACCACCTACAGCATTGCCTGACCCCTTTGACAGGGCAATGTATAGAGTTGGCATGACAAAACATGCACTAATTGAAAGCTGATAACAGCTCAAAGTGGGGGCACACACTACTGTGCCGCAGCAGGCTGCTGCTGCTGGGCCTTGGGTGGCTTGTCTCACACTCGCTTGCAGCCCAGGCCCGGGTACTCCTTGCCCTTGGCTGTCAGAGCTCCCTGACCACTTGCTCTCTCCAACCAATGGGCACTCTCAAAGGGCACTTCCAAAGAGCACGGTCACAGCGCACACCTTGCCGTGTGCCGCGCTTTAGCACTCCCTAACCCGCAGAGGGGGGGACAGCATGTGACAGACGTGCTCCTCTTCAACCCACTGTCTAGAACGTGGGCTGTGGGTAGACTTGCAGCAGTCCCGAGTCCTTAAGAACAGATGACAAATGACATGACAAAGTCTGGAAAAGGAGGCTCTGATATGCCCACATGTGGCTCGCGTCCTTCCCTGCTGCCCTGCTGCCCACCCCCTCATGTGACCCCCCGCGTGTGAGGTCCTGCTCAGTGCTGGCTGCCCTCCTGGCTGCAGGCTGCAGAACCTGGCGGCTCACTGCCACATCGAGGTCACCAACATGCCCGCCTACATGCACAAGCGGCTGCAGCCCACCCTGGCCGTTGTGAAGAGTTTGGGACCCAGGCACCGGGCAGTGAAGTAGGCTGGGGAGGGGTGGGCACCTTGCAACACAGATATCATCTCATCATCAGTGGCAGTGGGTCCCACATCCACGGTGGTGGTCTCACACTTTCAAAGATAGTAGGCCGCAGGGGTGGTCACCTTGCTGCCTGTGTTTCTTATGCCTGTCATCTCATAGGCAGTGACATAGGCTGGGGAGGGGGTGGGGGTGACTTTGCTACATGCCTGTCATCTCACAGGCAGTGAACTTAGGGCGGGGGTTAGGAGGGTTAGGAGGGTGACCTTGCTTTGTGTCTGTCATCTCACATCTGGCATGGTGGCGTGTTGTGACGTGGTGTGGGTTAGGAGGGTGACCTTGCGGTATGCCTGGACCTGGACTAGCCACCCTGCTTCATGCTCAACATGCCCAGCTCACCAGACCCTGAGTCCTCGCGTGGCTGCACACCGAGGCAGCACACCCTGGCTATGAGGGCTGTTTGGGGCTGGGCTGGGGGAAACAGTGGTGAGGGGGACAGGGGTGTGGGCTGGGCTGGGCTGGGCTACTGAGACATAGCTGCAGAGGGGGCTCAGGAGCTCAGCAACACTTCACCACAGCACGCCTCGCCTTGAGGCCTTTCCTGCACTACCTCTTTAATCCTTGCATAGTCAGAGGAGCATCGGCACCTCGCCACCTTGTTTGCATGCATGCAACTCAATGGTGCTCGCATGCCCATGGGCAGTGTGCTTGAACTCAATAAAGCAGCATAGAACTCCACACATTGCATTGCCGCTGCAAAGCGGACCGTTGCCTTCACTCGTGATCGTGGGCGCTCAGGCGTTCCATGCAGTGGGTTGGCTCCAAGCCAGCATGTTGGCTGTTGCACGATGGGGTCCGGGTGACCTGCACTGTCGAATGGCTGTGGGAATGAGTAGAGTGTGATTTTTGGACAGCCTGTGACTGGCAGCAGCAGCAGGCGAGGGATGCACTGGTTGATGAAGGCAGATGATGACAGTGATGGTGGGTTCTTACCGCTCAAGCCCTCAGCTGTGACCCTGCTTGGCTGCCCTCCCCCTCTCCCTGGTATCTCCTTGGTGGGTTGAGAAAGTGTGACAAGGGCGTGTGCCCACCACCTGCCATGTCCTGCCTGACTGCGTGATTGACAAAGCAGGGTTTTGATTAGTAGGACAAACGTGTCTGAGATGCGTCGATGATGAATGTGCACAAGGACCGTGCACTGTGAATGCTCAGGGATGCTCAGGGACAGGCTCGCTCTGTTCTAGTTGCTTAGCGGGATGACATGTGCGGTTGGGTTGGTGGAAGGCACATCGTCTTCGTCGTGCTGGACGGCGGCCGCTCTCTCTGCTGAATTCACATGTAACGATCCAGTTACAGCGATAGCGCAGCACGAGCGACAGTGAGGTTCGGGGAGCTGGTCGTTTTGCACGACCAATGGTCAGCTGGCCCGCCTGCAGTGCGTTTGACGATGATGATGGCTTGCACCGCTGTAATCACCAGGCTGGCTTGCCGCCCTCCCCTTCAAGGATTTGCGATTTGCCGCAACGCACTTCAGGCGAGATGCATATGCACGCCAGGCTATAGTCCTAGTGTGTGAGCTGCCAAGCACACCAAGAGCAGTGGATAAAAACGTAGTGGAAGTTCACAGCTCCATTGTGCCCCAGCCCCAGGGCTGGTTTGCTAGTTCAATGGTCCAATGGGCAGGTAGCCTTTTCAGCGTTGAGCTGTTCTTAAGATAGGCCAACCAGGCCACCGTGTGCATGGCGAACGTTGAGCCCGTCACTCACGATTCCAACCCTAGGGTGGAAGACCTGGCTGCCAGGGCGTGCCACGGAGGCGGGCAATTGGCACTCGTTTGTGATGTCAAGTACACCTACAACTTTTGCAGCCTCTTAATCAATGCCATGGAGCAACCCCGCCATAGGGGCGAAAGGAAGGTAAGGGAGCAGGCAAGTGATTGGAGGTGACACTTCTAACAGACCAATACATACACATTGGCAACTTGTTGACCAATACAACTCATCCCATCCCGGCCGTCACGATGTTTATTGCGATGTGGGAGGGTACATATTGTATGTAACATACATACCACCACACCCCTGGCTCTCCCTGCCACTGACTTGCATGGGAGCTAGCCCACACCCATGTGCATGTACATTTGAATCCTCCCCGTACCCAGCCAGCTCGTGTAAAGTGCATGCGAGCATGGACTTGCCCACCCGCCCCAAGCCCGCTCTTGCTGTCACACATGAAGCCAGTGCGTCACACAATCTCACTACAACGTCACTCTGGGTCGCCAGCAGCAAGTCCCCCCACACTCGTAGCAGCAACACTTGGTGCAGTGCATGCATGCCGGCTGTACATGGGTACTCATCCTCGCGTTGCCAACCACATCACCCCCCGAACTAAAACCCCGCTCTGCATAGTGTACAGCTGGTCTGCCGCCTCAACCTGCTGAATAGATTTGCCGCCTTGACATGCAGGTTGGATAGTAGTAGCTGCGGCACCACGCAGCTACGCAAACCTCCGGTAGTAGGTTGAACAGCCGCCAGCCATGCATCCTAAGATGTTGACTCTTACTCCCTATAAACTTCCTGCTGGGCTAAATTCAGGCCTAACTCAGGCAGTACAAAAGGCAGCTGAGGTGGTGCCTCGCCCCTCAGCCACACTTGATTTGGGCTACATTCAGCCCCTCCCTCTACATCCCTCATGGCTGCTGCAAACTTGGAAACCTGTAGCTTCACCCTCACTACGCCCACATCTGGCCATCCTGCCCTTCCTCCTCCCCCGCCCCCTGCTCTCCCTCCTCCCTCTCCCCCTCCTCCCCCTGACCTGAGCCAGCACCCCAGGCTGCTCTAGCCCCCCACTGACCCCACTGACTACCCCACACCACTTCCCTTTGCAATGGGGTAGGGGAAGGGGAGGGGGAGCGGGAGCGGCGGAAGACATCCAGACCATCACAGCCATCTGCCCTGCTCAACCCGATGCTTGGCCCCTGCCCCTGCCCCTGCCCCTGCCCCTGCTCCACTTCCTCAGTACACCAGTAGGGAACTCCAGGCTCTGGTGAAGGGCAGCGAGGGGGGCTGTCTGACCCTGCCTCAATGTATGCCTCCACCTGAGCGACCAGGTCTGGGTACAGGGGGAGGGGGATGTGGCTGGAGGGAAGCTGCGCTGAAGCTGCCCCTCCCTCGCACTGATACCATGCAGCTGCCGCTGTTGAAGGGGGCTCCCTGGCCGGGCAGATCCCCAAGGAGAAGAGTGACAACAACCCCAGGTCCCCTATGGAAGAGTGAGTTTCAAACCCAGGGGACACGGGCGTTGAGAACATGGAGGAGGAGGAGCTGAGGCTAGGGGCAGCAGAGGAAGGGGAGGCAGCACCGCTGGGTCCCTGCTGCGCGCTGTGGGCTGGTGCTGGTGCTGAGGGGGGCAGGAGGGTGACGGGAGGAGGCTGGGAGCTGAGGGCTGTCTGGGTGCCTCTGTCGCTGTCAAAGCTGGTCTGCGGCAGCAGTCGTTCCAGCTGCGTACGCAACGCTCTCAACTCATCCTCTGAAAAGGAGGGATGGTAACGGGCCAGAGGGGTGGCTGCAGCTGGGCCAGGGGTGGGTGGCGGGGAGGCCAATCCCGCAGCAGCAATGCCTAGGTTGGGCTGGGGTCGTGTTGGAGGTGTTGGAGGCGTTGGCGTTGGCAGAGAGGCAGTCGTCACCTGTGACAAGGGTACAGCGGCCAACGCTGAGGGAGCATGCCTCGTCATATCAGTCAACGGGAATGTAAGGAAACAAGGGTTTTAAGCTGCAGGTATAGCACTGAGATTCATTGGGTGCTTTGCACTTACAAAAACACTGATAGGGTCCCTGGGAGGGTTTGAACCCGTGACCTGGGTAAATTGCGTGCTGCTTGTACAACCGTGTGGCACTTGCATGTGTTGGCTAGATGCTGGGCAGTCAAGCTAGGGAGGGCCAGATGGAGCAGGCAGGGTGGCTACTACAGACCATGCAGTTGACACTGCTGCTGACCAGCTGACCTGCTGACCCTGCCCGCGCACCTGTGGCCCTGGATTGCCTGCTGCTGCTGCCCCTAGCTCAGGCTCCGACTCCAGCACAGCCCAGCAACCATCCCTGCAGGCAGCCAGCCAGATAGTTAGCCAGGCAAGTAATCATTGAGACAGCAGGCAGGCAGCCAGATACTCAGCCAGGCAGGACACCAGGCAGGTGGCAAGCAGATATGGGCGAAGGCCACAGCCTTGACCCAGCCACACCATATGCCAGATCACCCACACCATTACACCTGCTCACTCTACATTCCACATGCTGTGTCACACCTGAGACGCATGGAGCGCTCCCAATCAGTGACGCCCACATTGAAGTCGGGCGGGATGAGCAGAGATCCACGAGGCTCCAGCCTGAAGTCACACCCCACACCCCATGCTCTCACACATGGCCCCACACTGTTGGGGTCAGGTAGATGTGAGGTCAGTCAGACCACCAGAGGTGTTGGTGACTTAGCAGAGGTAAAGTGGCAAGTGTGAGGATGTGACAAAGGCTGTGCTGCCCACATGCATAGCCCATGTTTGGCTGTCCTGCGAAAGCTGCCACATAACCCGACTTGCTGCTGATCCCAGCCTCGTCCAATGTCACAGCAAGGTGGTGCATGGATACCCACATCGACAAAGCTGAACCTATGCCATGCTGAAGACTTATCCATTGTGGCTTTGGCAAGCAGCATTGCTTTCAGGGGCAAGGGAAGGTGGGTGTGAGTGTGGAAACTGGTGCTGGACCCACCTGCAGCGATAGCCATGCTCCATGCAGAACGCCCTGAGGCCCTCAGGGGGAATGCTGCACACGGCTGGACAATGGTCCATGGTGGCCTCCAGCAGGCCAGCATACCTGAGGGCGGGAGAGGGCAGCAGGGCAGCAGCAGGAGGGCCTGAGGGGCAGGGTGCTGTGCGGCAGGGCAGGGCAGAGCAGGGCAGGGGCAAGAGCAGGAGCAGCAACTCGTCAAAAAGAGGCTCAGTCTGGCATGGGCATGCAGATGGCTCATGGGTCATAGCTCCCATGGCTCTAGCTGTCCTCTTGGGACCATTCCAGAGCCGTCCTCCCCCTCTAGGGGTCAATGTGTGGGGGTGGGGAAGAGAGAAATCGTCAGCCTGCACCATTCAGGCCATCAGCCGTTAGGCTGCTTGGCTGCCAGTCAGTTGAGGTGTCAGGCTTAGGAGTTGAGTGTGAGCTGGGAGTGAGATGTGAGGGCTGGGCCTGGTGGCAGGCAGGGCAGGAGGGGCAGGGCAAGAGTCCACCACAGTCTGTGAAGGCTGCCCCTGCAGTGAGTAGCCAGGGTGGATAGGTTGATAGGTGGTTGACCTGGCTGCTGAGTGCTTGCTGTGGTGCGCTGGGCAACGCCCTCAGCGGGTGCAGGGCGTGAATGTGAGCTAGGAGTGCGGGTGAGAGCTGAGCCTGGTATCCCCTGGCATGCTTCCAGTGCTGCGGGGACTATGTGGGGCTGTAACCCATCCTAAGCGCCTTAGATCTCCAGATCTGCCTTGCTGCCGGTCTCACCGGCTGGCATCTTCATCGCTCTCAAACACGATGATGGTCTCCTGGGGCAACCCGTCTTCAGCAAATGCCCGCAGGGAGTAGATGCCCTCAGACTCTCGCTCACCCACTCCAAACAAGATGACAAACACCTGCAGCAGCAGGAGCAACTACTGCCACCGTCACCATCACAAGCATCACCAGCTGCGCCACGATACTAAGCACCACTTTCATCCAGGGGCACACCCAGCCCACCTCTAGATGCCTGGAAGCCAGTGCTGCTGTCTCTGCCCACATATCATTTTCTGGACCTGTCTAGGAGCCCGCATGGCAACGTTCATTGCTGGTGTGACCGATGGCAATGCCAGGCTCAGCCATAATCCCTTTGTCTTTACATTTTAAGGGGCCAGCATGGCAGTGTGAGCTCCATGCTGGATGGGGCCAAAAAGTGAACCAGAGTGAGACTAGGGTTAGGGTTTGGACTTCAGTTAGGGTTAGGGTTAAGGTCAGGGTAAGGCTGGAGTTAGGGTTAGGGTTAGGGTCAGGGTAAGACTGAGAGCTGGAGACCTATCCCTAACCCATTGAGCTGACTTGAACTGGCTTCAGCGAGCAGATCAAGCTAGAGCCAAAGCCAAGCTGGGCTGCAGTGAGCCAGACCCGTGACCAGCAGAGCGCGCCAAGCTGATCCAGGGCTGACTTAGGCCAGGCGGCGCCAGAGCTGGCTAGGCATACGGGCGAGAAGGTACTGGGAGGTGTGACCCACCTGGGTAAGGTGTGACGTGGCCTGGCTGCCTGCCTGCATTAGGTCCACGCCCGGTTGGTCTGTGAGGGTCCAGTTGCCACACCGGGGGACATACAGGATGTCTGCTCCATGGCTGCCAACTATGTCATCTGACTGCAGGCCGGGAGTGGTGCAGCGGGGTGGGGCTGCCTCGTCCGCCCCCAGCTCCCAGTGGTCAGAGGACTGGCTGGTCAGGTCTGGCTGTGGCTGTGGCCAGTGGGGGGGTGAGGGGAAGCCCTGCGTATCAATAGACAGGCGAGGTAGGTGGCAAGGCTAGGGCTGCAGTGGTGATTAGGCTAAGTAGTATGCTCGCTGCTGCTGCTGTTGCTGCTACTGCTGCTCTTACTCCTGCTCCAGACAAAAAGCAGCGGGAGGAAGACAAGGAGGAAGGCGATGATGTCATAGTGAGTGTCCATGGTGCACATGGATATCTGTGAATAGGGTGGGAGCACCTGGTGTAGATTGACTGCAGGCTAGTCCGTGCCTCATGATACACCAGTGTGCAAAGTAATGCACAAAAAAGGCCAGCATATCATGCTGAAGCGGCACACGAAAAAGAACGTGGTAGGATCGAACGGCCACCAACCAAGGATCCAGCAGCGGTCCTTACCCTGCTGTAGAGGGCACCCAGCTCATCGTTGCGGCTGCGGCTAGCTTCATCCCGATTTGATGTGCAATTCAAGGCTCCGAAAGAACGCGAGGGTGATGGGCGGCCTATATAGCGCAAAGGCTGGTGGCGGATGAGTTGCACTGCCTCCGTCACCACTAGGCTAGGGCGGTGACGGACAAAATCTGCTCCAAAAAGGTCATGCCCCCCCACCGCTCGTTTTGGCTACAGGTGAGCTGTTGGGGCAGACCACCCGACGTCCTAGCTGCGCAAATTGTGAACCTGCAGCGGGCAGGCGAGTGCTGGATATCCTCTAGCGCCCGTACACAATTGCTGACCTGTGCTGGCTCACGACTTTCGGTTTGCACCTGCAACGGGGCTCGAGGTCAGCATAGTGCGTCTCAGCTCCGACAATCTAGGCGATGGGGTTTGCTCGCTCTCAAACTCTGGTGTTACTCGTGCGCACTGGAATGCTGCGCGGCAGAGGTGGAGATAGAAGACAGGGATTGCCGAAGCTCAGATAACAACCTGGTGCTGAGTGGCGGACATGGCCAGGCTGGCATGAAACTATTTTTATTGTCTTATGATTTCTTGTCTTTTTCCTCGTCATTCTGGTAATTGCTCTATCAATAGGAAGCTCACCTGGACACCCTGGCATCAACTCTTTGGACGCTAGATGAACGAGACAGGCACTTGGCCTCTGGCGTTAGACAACCGGCAGGCGCTTTACAGGCCTGCCATACAGCTACCTGTATAGCAGTAGATACATCTGAATGGATGTACCTTCACCCCTGTATCCCTATCCTGCTGTGCCCCTACACTTCACAGCAGTGAGAGACCGGTGTGTGTCCCTAACCTAGGAGTCGGGACCTACCCTACGTGTCCCTAACCTATTCGCTAGAGCCCTACCCTATGCATGACTCTAGCGCACACACATCCCCTTTGTAAGGGGCAATCAAATTGTTTGGTTTGTTTGGTTATTTAATGGCATGACACACATGTCACTATCGCTGCCGCTGGATCCGCCGCTGCCACTTCCGGAGCAGGCCCTTGTCGCGCACTTCCACCCACTCCTGGCCTGGTCTGCCTGGGTTAGGCATGGCGGGGCGGCCGAGCCAGCTGCTGAGCTCGCGAGGGCGGCCCGGCCCGGCTGCAATGCGGGCGATGTTCAGCGCGGCTGACACGTCTCGGTCGTAGAACCTGCGCTTGATGACATTGCTGGTTGAGCACATCAAGCCCCGGATCCGGGACCGCGTCGCCATGCTGCGCACCGGGTGCAGCCACCTGCAAGGCAACATATGTCAATGCTCACTTGTAAGGTTGCCAAGTCAAGTCAAGCCATGTCTAGTCTAAATGGTGAAGGGCACACTCTAGGCTGGTGTGTGAGGCTGATATGTAGCTATGTAATGACTGCGCTCCTTCAATGCAAATGCACCTGAGGTCTCTCACCTGAAAGACTCGGCTTGACCTTCCACCACGTTGGTGCGGGCAGAGCTGACCCGGCTGGTCCGGAACTCATGCACCAGCACCACACGCCCGGGGAACTGCTTGCATGCCTCCCGTAGCATCTGCTTGACTGGCACACCCTTGCTGCCAATGCTGCCGCTGCCGCTGAAGCCTGCTGCCCCATAGGCCAGGGCCAGGGGGCGACCTGTGGCAGCCGAGTTGCAGCGTACCTCGGCACCCTTGACAGTCTGCAGCCAAGGCACACAAGGAAAGACACATTGTGAGCTCAGGCCAAGCCATGGCAAAGACAAGCATTGTGAGCACACATACACATGTACACACTGGCACACATACTGGCTGCGGGTACGGCCAACTCACCTCAGCCCAAAACTTGGCCACCGTGCGCTGCTTGCCTCCGTACAGCCGGAACCTGGCGTTGGACCAGCGCCGCTTGGACAGCTCGGCCCACATGGCCGGCCAGGTGGCCAGCGTTGTGGCAGCGTACTCCCGGTATCGCTGCAGCGAGACGGTGTAGTTGGTGACTTGCGACAGCTCGTCCTGTTGTGGCTTGATGCCGGCCATCCAGACCTTGGACACCTTGTCGTGCTCCGTGATGCCGCTCTGCCGGTAGTACTGCCCCGCAGTCAGGTTGCGCTGCCACACGGACTTCACGGCGCCGGAGGGGTACCGCTCCTCGTGGGCCACTGTCGCCATGTTGGTTTTCCCGGGGTCGCAGCCCAGCCAGTCGGCGTCCAGGTGCGCCAGTGGGTTGACAGCGCCCTCCTCCTTGCCCATGCTAGGCAGCTTGTCAGGCTGCTCTTCTGGAATGGGTCGCGTGAACAACACGCTGACCGCGACTCCGTCCGTGTGCACCACCTGCGCGAATGTCTGCCCGCGGTTGGGGTGGAGGGATGCGAGGTTGGGCAGGAAGGCGTTCCACCGGTTGGCCACCTGCAGCCAACAGCAGCCGAAACAACACACTTGATATCACCCAAAGACCATCAGTGGATGGTGCCACATGCAATATGCCACAAGCAAGGCAGTGGCTGACATGAGCATCATCAAGGTTCACTCACCTCACTGTCCTTGGGCCCGGCCACACCATTCCTGAACTTGGGCAAGGAGGTGATGTCCCGTGGCAGCATGCCAGCAGCTTTCATCAAGCCATAAATGGCCTCGGTGTCCAGCTTGATGTGGTGCGCCTTGCAGCTGCAGCCGGGTGTGATGGCAGAGGGGGAGGGGGGGCGGTAGGGCCTGGTGTTGCCAGCTGACGTGGGCTGCCTCCAGCTGCCTGCTGGTGTCCACTGCATGGCGCAGCAGACGGCCCCGGTTGACCTTCCTCTCAAGCCAGGCTTTGTCCACCACCACCCCCTGACGCAGCCCCAGCAACCTCCGCTGCCTGGCCACCTCCTCACGCATGGCAGGAGTAGGCACCACCCCACCCGCACCCTGTAGCCAGGTCACCACCTTCCCCTGCACACTGCGCACCACCCAGCTGCGCTGACGCTCAGTCCAGGCTGGACTGCCACCCAAGGGCAGCCCAAGGCGGCGCTGGTGCTCGTGGGAGCCAGCGATGACCCGGGCCCCAGCCAGAGCCACCGCTTGCTCAAGCCTGCGGAGGAACAGCTCGGTGAGGCTGTTGGCAAAGTTGGTCTCCAGCTTTCTGCCCACGTCGTCCACGGTGCCCCTGTCGTGCGGATAGCGAGGAACGGCGTCGAGACTGGCGTGGAGGTCCGGGTACGCGGTCAAGACATCCACCACTGCTTCGCTGGGCATGGACCTCTCGCTGACAGGAGGTAACCCACGGCCGAGCTGCAGGAACAGGTTGCGGTCCGCCAAGTTCGGTATGACCGCGTCCAAGGCTGGGATGTCTTCGAAGGCCTCCTGGCCGCCCGGAAGCACAGTGACACGCGTGAAGAAGCTGCGCACCATGTGACCCAAGAGCAAGCTTGCCAGCAGCGCCCTCATGCTGCAGGCCTTCACCCAAGCCTCGATTTGCGTGACGAGCCGCGCCTCGACCACTTCGGATGCCACGACCGCTCCTCTCTCCAGACCCGCAGCGGACACACCGGTCATCAAGGTGTGCAATTTACATTTCTTCGAATGCCAGGAATTGCTGTTGTGTCGGTCCCAGCGCGCTTCACCGCTGACCTGCTTGTTCTGCTGCGCCTGGCTTGGCTGTGGCTGAGCCTCGAGCTCGCGGTCAACCTCACAGTCCGAGGCATCACGGTTACGTTTACGCTGCCTGTTTTGCTGCATTAAAGCTCTACATCGGCATATTGATGCTATCTACATATGCTACATGTTATGCGTTCTAAGGATGCGGTCCAACGATTCAACCACTCAACTACCAACCGCTTTACATCCTTACGTTTACATCGGTTACGTTTGCGCTTTACATCCGGCTGCGCATATCAGCTGAAATCAGCCTGGGCAGCTGTGTCGGCTGCGGCTTGCCCCAGACCCTGAACATCGCCGACACGGAGTACATCGCCGGAGACACACGTACATCGTCGACACGGACACAACAGCTGCCCGGAAGAAGCAGAGGAGGTTAATAAGGAACGTTCAACTGCAGCTGGCCCACAACAGCCGTGTTAGACTTGCAGCGGCATCAGAGGCGGCGAAAGAGGCAACAGGCTGATCTGTGAACGACAGAGAATTAGAGGCGGAGGCAGTGCAAGCTTCCTGAGTTATCAGACCTCCGAATAGCTCGCGGAACGTCGACAGCATCCGGCCCAACTTGACGATGCTCACACTTGCTGCCTTGCAACTGCGCGCTACTTCACCCCAACAACAACACCTGGCAACACCACAAACTTCGCCCTACACACAGATCGGCACAATGGCCCGCGGCACTTCGCTGCCGGCACATCCCTAGCTCGCCGGCTTAGAAGCTTCTGTGGCTTCAGCCGCCAACAGGTTGCTCATCTTAGTTGGGCCGCCCTCTTCGGGGTTACCCCAATCCTTAAAAGGAGGAGAGCAGAAACGCTTGCCGCACTCTAGGGCATCCAGCATGGCCTGCGCCGGAAAGAAGGGTCCACACCGCATCAGGATTATGCCTCTGCTCTCTTGCCTATGGCTGACCAGGCTGACCAGGCTGACCAGGCTGACCAGGCTGTGCTGTGCTGTGCTGTGCTGTGCTGTGCTGTGCCGTGCTGTGCCGTGCTGTGCCGTGCCGTGCCGTGCCGTGCCGTGCCGTGCCGTGCCGTGCCGTGCCGTGCCGTGCTGGTGCTATCACCCCATGCCGATCAGCTGGACCTGCTGAGCTGTCCCTGACTGTTGTTCCACTGTCCCTGGTTGTTGTTCCCTACTAATGGCAGGCGCTGTGCTGCTCACCTTCTGCTGGCTGGTCAGGGACCAGGAGAAGATGTCGCGCACGTTGTCCTGCAGGTGGGCTGGGGAGCTGGCCTTGGGGATAACAGGCACCCCCCGCTGCATGTTCCATTTCAGCAGCACCTGCATGGCCATGCAAGCATGGGACCCCTTGTTTGAAGCCTCTCACGGTGCAGTGTCAGGGGCACCAGATGTAGTGGATGACATCAGGTCAGATGATGAGGGCGGAGATGAGCGATGGGTGTCAGGTGTAAGAGAAGTAAGGGACCAGGGCTTCGAACACTGCACCTTATCCTTAGTATGAGCAGCAAGAGAGGCGAAGGGGTATGGGCAGCAGGATGTGCCCAAATGACATGCCATTAGGCTGCTGAGTATGGACTTCCTGAGACTGCTGCGCTATATGCCAGCGCCCTGTGGGCAAACCAGGAGTCCTGCACCCCCTGCCCGCAGCCTAAAAAACCCCATCTGACTGCCCAGCACACTGGTTGTTGACTTGGCAGCCAGCTTCATAGTTTGCTAAGCATTGACCAGTCCATTGCCATTCATGTCCCTGCCTCAGGCCTAGCATCTCACACGTGTCAAGCAATACTAGCATCTCTAAGTGGCGTGTGGACTAGTGTGCCCCTTCTGCCCCTGCTTCAACCACAGCCCCAGGCCCTGACACAGGCCCAACCTAAGGCTATGGTCTGCACCTGCAGCCCCAGCCCCTGCCCTTTCACCCCGGCCCCTCCCCTCCTGCCCCTCCACCCCCTGCCCCAGGCCCATCCGCAGGCTGAGGTGGAGGCTTGCAGACCTGGGCGCTGCTGCGGCCGGTGAGCTGTGCCACCTGAGCCACCACTGGGTGCGTCAGCAGGTCATTCACTGCCAGGTAGCCTCCTCCACCCAGCGGGCAGTAGGCCACACACTGCACACCCTGCAGCCCACAAGCACCCACCCACACCTAGAGTGTAGAAGCTGTGGTGGTGATCATTATGGTGATGATGAAAGAATGGAATGAAAATGATGAAATTGTTATTGAAGTGAAAGTAATGAGAATGGTGATGGAGATGACAGTGACGGCTGCGGTGGTGGTGGCAGCACGGGTAGCATTTACACAAGAATGGCATCAGATAACACTCGCAACCAGGCAGTTGCTGTAGAGGCAGAGCTGTTCTCAAGACCTGTGTGCCTGCCCTGCCTTTGGCTCCTGCAGGAGACTCTCCTACAGTCATGGCCCCTGCGAGCTTCACTCGCCTTGCGGAAGCACACGCCCACCAGCTTGCGCTGGGGCAGCATGGGGTGCAGCTCCACCTGGTTCACTTGGGGGGGGATGCGGCACACAGCCAGCAGGTCCTCCACCTGCACACACATGGACACGGCACCATGGACCTCACCCCACCTCACACCACCTCATTAGCTTGGGCACAGACATTGGCAGTAAGTCTAGCATACATGTCTGTAAGCTTTGCATGGCACTGTGACCAACATGGTACACGCGCTCATCGCCATCATCATTGCACAACATTCGTCCTCTATGCAGCCTCATTGACCTATACATGAAGGTATACATACAATTATGTAATGGACAATTGGCGGGCCGAGTACATTATGTGAAAATAATGGACGAGTCCGAGACGAGGCGGACATATACACCGAGGCGCAGCCGAGGTGTATATGGCCGTGGAGACGAGGACGAGTCCATTACATTCGCGTAATGAGCGAAGTAGAGGCAATTATCTAGTATATCTGAGGTCCGCGGCCCATCAATTATACAAAAGCGCGGTCAACGGCGGGTCAATTATTTTGAGTTTTATACGTCCAAACGGCTTAGCGGCCAATGCGATACGCTTGCCTTGCTAATCCCGAGCTAACCAAGCATGCCCGGAGCCCAAAGCTCGGTGTTGACATGCCAGCCTGGCATATATAAACATACATGCCAGCATGGCATCATCTCTAAGCTAAGCTTCCGCGCTTAGTCGCATTGGTGAGGTGCTATCGCGCAAGTCGCGGAACCGATCGTTTGACCGATCGCAACGTGCAAGCCATACTTGCAAGTTTCGGAAAGCTGCAGAGTACGCATAGCTAACTGTCGGAGAGTTTTATATGGCTAGAGTGCAACTAAGGTCGGTAGAATAGTGGTTCCGTCCACCCCCGAGTTATGGAGAATAATTTGATCCTGTATTTTGCATACACCTCAGATACACACGAAATCGCGAGGCTGCAAAAATTATAATTTAACACTCCTTCCCGCCTTTAAAAATCCTTCCAGCCTGGGGCTCAACGGGGTGCGACCGTACGTGGGTCGCAGGCGGAAGCGCAAGATTCCCTGGGTTGGGTCGGGACCCCTCATGGCCCGGGCAATTCCTGAAACCTGGCCCGGGACCTACCTAACACCTGGCCCGAGACCTGCCTAACCCTGCCTCCAAGCAAGCAGAGCATCTCACTGAGGTGTGTGCAGCACCGTGCGTGGACTTTGTTTCACTACCGTGCACTCTGCTGAAGCCTTGACCCCATCATTCTTGGGGCTTATGTCAAGACCTTCAACTTTTCAGCCAGTGGTCCTTTCCACGTCCTTTCACCTTTCACTGATAGCTGGGCGGGTCTATATTCCGGGATGTAGCCCAGGCAAGCTCTATCATCTTGTGTGGTACATACAATGACAACATGTGGCCGAGGGTGAATGTGGCATGGGGCGATCTCATCACAAGGGGCGATTGGCGGCGTCCTTGAGCACATCCCGATGGGTTGGACCCTGTGCTGCCGCTGGGCGCCCTCATCGCTGCATTTCTCGCACTGTGCGCGAAACTCAAGCCGAAGTTTGCGATGGGCCATCCTGGACCCCGACGCCGCGCCCTCCTGGCACGCCATGAAGCGATACGGGCCAAGCTGGTAAGCAGTGGCAATGGCAGTGGCGTAAACCCATTGCCCCGACCCCGACGCCGCGCTGAAGAAGTTAACAGAGCCATGCACCCAACTTGCACCGACTTGAGCGAAGCGTGGCATGACTCAGTCTCGTGGTGTAGTGGCATGGCGTGGTAGCATGCCGCACTGAGGGCTGCCTCTTTAGTGCAAGTTAGCTACGGACGCCGAGGGCTGCCTCTTTAGTGCGAAGTTAGCTACAGACGCCACGGAGCGCCTCGCTACCCTGCTCTTGTACGTGGGTCGCTGCTTGTTTGCGCTATCTCAAATTTTGACCTCGTGGCAGGCGGTACAAGGCTTCAGTGCAAAACGCGAGTTCTAGCGCGCGCGAGTTACCGCGATAGCCTTCACTACCCTCCACTAGGGCATGGTGCGATGCGCAGAGCTGGCACGGATTGGCATGGCTAATGGCCGGGGTGACCCTCTGAACACTCAAAGTTGCGTGCCCTCACAGTCACCCATGCCGTAGCCTTGGCCAAGGCAAGCACCCCAGTGGCTGACTTGGTGCGGCTTGGTCCTGAGCTGTTGCTCCAGCTTGGCCAGCCACCCTAGCAGCTGACCTAGTGCGGCCAGCCACCCCGGCTGCTGCCCTAGCCTGGCCAACCACCCCAACATCTGACTTCGTGCGGCCAGCCACATCGGCTGATAACTTGCCAACTACCCACCCCTCGTTGCTGGCACTGCCATTGTCGCTGCTGCTGTTGTCGCCGCTGCTGTTGTCGCCGCTGCTGTTGCTGGCACTGCTAGTGTTGGCGCTGCTGTTGTTGGCGTTGCTACTAGTGTTGCACAGCAACCGTGCCTTGCGAGTGGGAGTGGGTGTGGCTTGTGCTGTATTGGCTTCACTCTTCATGGTTGAGAGCCCTTTGATGGAGCATTTCATCGTGTTGGTCAACCTGGCTAACCAGATTTTTGATTGCGTCGTTGGCACTGATGTCATGGACCACGAAGCGGTCCATCGCAACACCATTCACGCAGGTCAAACAATTGTTTGACCATGTCGTGATTCAAAAGGGAGAGTACAATACATTGCTTAAGTAAAAGTTATAAACAATAGTTACATACCGTACTCTCCCTATCCATTATCAACCGGGTTAGGACCCGAAGCCAGTAGCACCCCATGCAGCAGGTGTGGTTCAGTAGCTACAAACCTCCCTCTTCTTGCGAGAGGCCGGGGGATCGACACCCGCAAGGGGCCAGAAATATTTGGCGTAATCGATCTCTCTTGAGGGCAGTGCCCGCCATCGTGCGGGGTGGGAGCTGGAGTGGAGTAGGCTAATTTCCTATGAAGCTCAGGAGGGTAGACACGTTTCCGAGCCGGGGCGTGTCGTGCTGTGAGAGCGCCCTTTAGGCATACGTCAGCCCGCGGGGGCCCTCCCCATGGTGTGAAAGACCAGAAGCGGCGCGCGGTTCCTTAGTGCACGCCCCCTGAAGCTTCGGGGGGAGTAGTCTTTCTTTCTTTCTTTCCCTATCCATTCCATATCCCAAATCGTTTTTTGTCCGGGTTTTTTGTCCGTATTTTTTCGGGAAAGCGGGAAAGAGTAAACAATGTAATTTGTTTGTCCTACGGGATGTGTGCCAGCAATGGACCAGTTTGTGCATCAGTGCCGCCGACGCGACTGTTAATCGGCACCGCGAGCTCCTCATTCACCATGAATATCGCTTCCAGATGTCTCTCAATCGTCAATAGAGACCTCAACAGTCGACAATGTCAATCATATGCTTTTGCTGCGAGATTGATGGGGTGGACGAAGAGCACGAAGAGCACGAAGAGCACGAAGACTTTCTCAAAACTGACTTTAGTCGTACTTTGGCCATCGGGGAACTAGAAACAATGAAATATATGGCTCGGGAATAATAATTTAAACCATAGTTTCCGAGGCTTCGGGAATCGAGAGGGAGACTACGGTATCCATGTATGTATATCAGTGAACATGCGTCTAAACCTTTCTATAGCAAAGTGTTTGCAGAGGCTGATTACACAACAGAGGTACATATGCATGTTTACTTAATGACATGAAGGGACCTTACCTGTTTGACAGAAAAGTTGCTGATGCCTAGTGAGCGCACCAGGCCCTCATCCACCAGTGCCTCCATGGCTGCCCTGCACCACATCAAACATGTGGGGCTGCACTCAACACTGAGTGTGACTGGGGCATGGGGTCACACACTGCATGGACCGGCCACTCTGCATTGCTCCCTGTTGCCTAGGTGCCAGACACAGACGTTCAGCAGGTGCAACGTGAAGCACTTGAAGCATGTCTTACATCTCAAACACACCCTCATGATGGGATCCTCATGATGTTATGTGACTGGCACTGCACACAAACACTCCTTAAGACTATGGCAGGGCACACATGCCTGGTCTGTGCTTCTTGTGCTTGCATGGCTGTCCAGCATTCACATGGCAAACAACAGGGCAACCAACAGGGCAAGGCTGCTGCACTGGCCGCTCACCAGGTTTGGGCGATGGTGACCGTGTGGTCGATAGTCACAGTCCCAAACACGTCATTGTCCGCACCAGGCACAAACGCGTCTGGCCAGTGCTGCAGCAATGGAAGCAGAAACAGGCTGGGTGTCTGCACAAGCTGATAAACATCTTGTCGGGTTCCTTGCAAGGCAAGGCTGGGTACCAAAGGATGGAAGGCCAAGAAGAAGGGGAGGGGGAGGGGGAGGGGGTCAACCCACCATGAGGTACAGGTCCAGGTAATGACACTTCAAGTCTGCGAGCGTCTTCTCACAAGCAGCCCTGCAGCGGCATACTCAACCATCAGTTCAGTGGGTCAGGGGTCGCTGCTGGTAACTGTGCTGTCCCAAATGACGGTGGGCGATCACCTCCCAAGATCTTCCAAGACCTCCCAAGAGAGTATAGCCCCAGCGGCTGTGCGTGGTGGTAGGCATCACCCGAAGCCCTCCTGGTTACAATCAGCCACCAGCCGCCCTGCCCACCCCCCCACACACTGGCTTGATCCCAGTCGCTTGCAATTGCTGCTGGGTACAGCCCGCACCTCACTCTCTCGGGCCGGTGGTCGTCACACCACAGCTTGCTTGTGATGAAGAGCTGGTCGCGGGTGCCTGCTCCTGAGGCCACCCAGGCTGTGAGGGCCGCCCCCACTGCTGCCTGATTGCCATACACGCTGGCACAGTCCAGGCTGCGGTAGCCCTGCTCAAGGGCAACCCTGTTAGGGGCATAGCATAGCACGGCGTCCTGGCAGGTAGGCTAGGGGCGGGGGGTTGGGTAGTGGGGGGCTAGCCATGCATGGACAAACGGCATGCATGGACACACATCATGCTGAGTGGTTGTCTAGGGGTGGGTGGGTGGTCTACACAAGTCAAGCTGGGTGGTGCGGGAGTAATGCAGGCAGGGCACAGGAGCTTGTGACTTTACAACTTGAATGCCTGACACCCCGTCTCCTGACCTGATCCTGATCCTAAGCAAGCAGGACAAGCTGGTGAGGTGGGCTGTCACATTGCTCACGCCACCTCACACTCACTGGAGTGAGGCATCAGCGATGCCAGCAGTGCCCAGGCCCACCATCGGCATGTGATGGCCATCAGCTAGACGCACACTGCTGGGCTGCGGCTCCTGGGCTGCTGCTGCTGGGGGTGCGCTGGCTGAGCTGCCGGCTGTGGCAGCGAAGCCCTTCGGTGCGGGACCGTTCCAGGTGCCTGTGCCAGCCTTTGACAGTTCAACAAGGGTTTGCACCGACGGAGTTGGCCATGGCTTGCATGGCCTTGTGCAGGAACGATGGGTACTTACTTTGGTCGTCGCGTCACTGTTCGCCGCGGAGTGGGCAGAAGATGAGCTTCCATCTGCGATGGCATCGCGCGCCTGACGCCTGTCACCTAACGGGCTTGTAGTGGGGAATTGTGGCTGTGGCAGCTGTTGTGTGGCAGGGCTGCACCTGGATGTGCGTGGCGCTGCGAGCCGTAATTCTCCGTCTTGTTGAAGCCAGAGAGGTGGGGTAGGTATGGAAAGGCTTGGCCCTTCCATGCCACCTCGTAGCTGCCGTCGTGCGCCATCAGGAAGCTGCAGCACTTGATCGCTACTACACGGGAGTCTTCTACGATGCAATGCGGTGCGTAGGGTTGGCAAGCAGGACGAAACACACTTATGTGTGTTACTCAGTAACTTCAACCAGCCCATGCAAACTTGGAAGCACATACGTTGCTCTATGCGCAAGGCATGCTGGCATATCAATAAACTATACAGCCAGGCGTTCTCTGCAACAAATGTTAATGCGGAGGTCGGGAAATGAAACACGCAGCAAGTCATGCCTGCGCCAGCACAAAGCGGTTGTAGGCGGCATCCGGGACAAGCGGATGAGACGGCGGCGAGACCCCGCGGGACGTCCATCGCTGCACAAATGCCTCTTCCACGCGCCGCGCCTGCGGCCACACGACCCGCCGCACCAACCGACACTGGCAAGACGCGACGCGACGCACAGTGCGCAAAGCTACAGCATCAACCCGCTCATACCAGCGCCGCGAGGGCTCGACAAAAGTCAAGAAGTCACACATACAAACTATGACCTTGACAGCGGGATGCCGGGAAAGTGAAGGGGCCGCGGGCACCTCACCAGCACTACTCCCAGCGGTTCCCCAGCGAGGACGAGGGGTGCTGGGCGGATGGTGAGCATGCCGTGCCGGTTCCCAAACACCACGTCGGTCAGGTACCTGCGCACAGCCGCCTGTAGCATGGTCGATACTTACCCAAACCGCAGCCCTGCGTGCTTAGCCCGGCTGCATTATCATGAGCGCCTGCCAGCTATGCAAGCACAGGGTCAGCCCATCATCCCGCCAGCCCACCTGTGATTGAGTGTCACACAACCACACACAGCTGCCACAGCTGCCACCACACACTGGGTCACACTGCCTCACACACCCAATCACATAGCAATTGATGTGAGTGTCGCAGCAACGCTGACAGGCGAATGCCATGTAATGATGTTGATGATGATGATGATACCCAATCACACTGTCACCCACACCCGGTCACACCTGTCACCCACAAACACCATGTGCTGTGCCCTGCAACACAGCTGGGTCTCCAACTCGTGTACTGCCCCTGCTGGCTTCTTGTCCTTGTGGCGCAGCACCCTCATGCCCAGCACCGCCTCCATGGCAGCAGCCTCAACCCCTGCAGCCATCCAGGCAGCAGCAGGCAGCAGCAGCAGCAGCCTGGGCCGAGACCACCACCCACCCACCCACGTCACGGAGGGTGTTTGCAGTACTGGCCATACAGGCTTGCTGCCCACCCCTTCCGCCCTCGACCTACCGCTAGCCACTGCTAACTGCCATTAGTCACCTCCCTCCCTCGACCTCCCTCCCTCCCTCCCTCGACCCACCTCCCTCAACCTACTGCTAGCTACTGCCAGCAGTCAGTTACCTACCTGCCTCGACCTACCAACCGCTCTCGACCCACCTACCTCAAACCACTGCTGACTGCTCTTGCTAGCCACTGCTAACTGCTACTGCTATGGCCATCAAGCCAAACACCCGCCCCTCAGCAGGGCATACCTCCCTTCACCGAACAGGTCCCCACCAAACTCATGGGCAAGCATCCAGCACAAGAGCCCCCAGCCCACCTCACCCCAGCAGTGATCCCCTTGCTTGCCCCAGCCAGCCCGCCTGCCCGCCTGGCTTGCATGGGGACGGCAGGATGGCATGGCCAGCAGTTGACCCTCTGCGCTGCCTCCCCGCCCCGCACCTTGCGGGTCATACTGCTCAAGGCCAGCGGAGTTGCTGTACAGGCCGACCGCGGTGGCGCCAAACACGTCTTTGCAGCGCTGCAGGGACGCCTGCAGCTGCGGGGCGACCTGCACACGGCCAGAGCAGGGAGGATGGCGATCGGCGGCATGCACTGCAACAACATCCTTTCCCGCAACCCTGCCACACCCAGGGGGAGTGATGTGGAGGAGAAGAGGGAGTGATGGGAGTGGCAGCAGAGGGTTGAGGGAAGGGAGGGGGGAGGGGGGGTGGAAGGGTAGTGAGAGGTTTAGGCACAGATGGGATGCTGGAGGGAGGTAGGGATGAGGGTGGTGTGGTGTGGTGTGTGAGGGTGAGGGTGGTGTGGTGCGTGAGGGTGAGGGTGGTGTGAGGGTGAGGGTGGTATGGGGTGTAGGGGTGAGGGTGGTGTGTGGAGTGAGGGTGGGGATGGTGTGTGGAGTGAGCGTGAGGGTGGTGTGGGGTGTGAGGGTGGTGTGGGGTACAGGGATTAGGGTGGTGTGGGGTGTGAGGGTCAGGGTGGTGTGGGGTGTGAGGGTCAGGGTGGTGTGGGGCTCCGTCCACCTGGGGCGCAAAGGGTTCTGTCAGCGTGTTGTCCTTGTCAAACACAACAGCCCTGCGCTCACTCGTGCCCAGGCAACCAGGACAGCATCACTAAGTGCAGGGTGGGAAGGTAGGCAAGAAGTGGCGACACTGCCCACAGCCATGACCTCAGCAATGACCACTAAACCATTCCTAGATCAACATTACCTTGAGCGTTTGGGGTGACGTCTGACCCACACCCACACCCATACACGTGCACACATATGCAGCCATCGACATATGTAGCCATAGCCATAGCACCCATAGACGTGCGCACGCGCAGACACCCACCCACATACACATGCACACAGACGTAGGCAGGGGGCACGCTTAGTCCCAGGGCGCAGGGGAGGGCATGTGGCCATGTGCTTCCTGGTGTGCCACGCCCCCTCATGCCACGCCTCACAGGCTTGTCACACTCCATGCTGCCGGTTTCAAACTGTTGAGCAAGCACGCAGCGGGCACTGCTGCCAGCGCCTTGTGGTCAGGGGCACACACCCCACGGCCCACAGCCCAGGACAGCGCCCAGTCTGGCCCCGCTACAGCTTCTTGTGACAGAAGGCAGCCGCTTGCCAGGGATGCTGGAATTATGCCGGTTAGCTTCACCATACTGGTCCATGCTCTGGATAAGGAGCAAGGCTGGCTACTAAGGCTGAACCCCGTGGTTATGCAGGCCATAGGCCAGCAGGGTAGCCTGTCTGCCTGCGCTGCCAGGGCTCCTGCCATGCGGGCACATGCTCATGACAAAATGCCAAAGTGGCTTTGATCGCGACCATCACTGAGACGTGACCCACAGCACATCCACAGCATCATGACATCATGGTTTTCTGCACAGGCACTGGCACATGTGTGGTGTGGTGTGGCTCACCTGAAGCCAGCCTGGTACAGCACCTCCCAATTCACCCGTGAGATGTCGGGCAACGACAAGTGCGGCAGGGCCAACCCAGGGTTAGTCTGCAGGGTGGGGTGCATGGCATGCATGGCTCTCACTCTCCGCCTGCATCCTGACAACCCCGCCAATTTTTTCACCCACACTACCCACACATCATTCTACTCATTGTTACCAGTCAATCGCCTGAGTTTGCGTCGGTGTGGTTTTGATTCTACGACCTCTCCCGTCACTGCCTAATGCTGAGTCCCCCACGCTGTCACCCACCCAGACCACCCGCACATCATGCACCACATTATACCATTATAAACACCATGCAAACAAACACATCTTGCATTGGGGAGCAACGCTTCCATCATATATTAGGACAGCCAGACGCCATGTAGCACTTGTCAGCAGGATGTGGCACAGCATAGCACGCAAATCCCTCCCTCCTGCATTGACCACGCATAGGGAGGGAGCCCTGCCATGCCCCTATTCACAGCAGGCAACGTGACGGCAGCATGCACGCAGCACGCGCAGGAGCCTCCATCTGAGCACAGCATCATCACCCTCTACACACCATGGCATAGCGAGCAGTGGCAGAAGCAGTGACAGCAGCAGCAGCAGCCATTACATTGCTCTGACTCAAGTCAGCGAACTGCAGTCAGTGAAGTGAAGCCGGTGATACCCAGAGGTGACGGAGAGTATGGGAATCTCACAAGGGGTGGACGGCAGCCACCCAGGGTGCCCGCAGGCAGCTGCCGGCCTCACCCACCCTGACAATGCTGAGGAAGAAGCCCACCCCCGCTGCATTGAAGTTCTGGCCCAAGCGTGCCAGGTAGCTGGCAGTGCGGTGTGGGCCAACGTCCTCCTGGCTGAGCTCATACTCCACGGAAGATCCTTGGGACGCAGCTGGGGCTGCTCCTAGGGCCACACTGGAGCCTTGGCTGCCCTCAGCAGACTTCTGGCTGTCATGGCTGGCCTGCATAGGCAGCTGCCCTTGCCTGGGCTGGGCAGCTGTGGCTGTGGTGGGCGCCTGTGCAGCCTGTATTTCGGGCAGTTGTTCTTGGCCAGTATGTTGTGCTCTCACTGCCTTGCTGAGAGACGGGCGTCCTGTTGGGTTCGCTGCGTGAGTGTACCGCACTGGTGTGCGCCTAAGAGTCCTGCCTCGCGCAGCTTGCCATTTATAGCTGCGAACGATTGTCTGCACGTGGTGGGCGGGGAATGCCAGCTTTTCACACCGCGACAGCACACGAGAGCATGTAGCCCGAACGAACCTGCAGGTGCAGGGTGCTGCACCTAAACATAAGCAAATCACTGTGCCAAGCATATGGGCGACGAACAGTCAAATGTTTGCATGGCGAGGGTTCTGAAGTCAATAAAGCTGTGACATGCCATGTTGCCATGCCCTAACACCGTGGCGCAGGCACCCAGCATGTAATTCAGTAGCATAGCACAGCGTGGGTCTGGCTTGATGCCTGACCCCAGCTTCTGGCACATCCCTGGCAGTGACTGGTCAACTGAAGGGGGAAGGGGAGGGGGAGGGGGAGGGGGAGGGGGAGGGGGAGGGGGAGGGGGAGGGGGAGGGGGAGGGGGAGGGGGAGGGGGAGGGGGAGGGGGAGGGGGAGGGGGAGGGGGAGGGGGAGGGGGAGGGGGAGGGGGAGGGGGAGGGGGAGGGGGAGGGGGAGGGGGAGGGGGAGGGGGAGGGGGAGGGGGAGGGGGAGGGGGAGGGGGAGGGGGAGGGGGAGGGGGAGGGGGAGGGGGAGGGGGTGGTGCAGGCCTTACTAACCAGGCTGTCCGTGGCTGGCCTACCTGGTTCCAAGATTAGCCAGGTTAGTTTATGCAGCTTTTGCAGAGGTGGCCTCTGTCGGGGCCAGGGGGTGGCGCAACATAATATGCAGGCACCTTCACTGAAGCTTCCACCCGTGCAGAGCAGCATCTCGCGGGACCACGGGCACATGGACTGCTCAGGCAACCACGTTACTTCGTATGACGGTAGTATGTGGTAAGAGTAAGGCGATAACGTTACGCAAAGGTAATGCAAGAGTCAAGTGAACCCATCTGAACCGCAACATCACTTGTTGAACATGCATGTCACGCCATGTTGGCTTCCGCCGGAGCCTGCACTAATCGATGCCACCGATGCAGTGACGCAGTAATCTTCCTTCCCTTTGCCTAACTACTGGCTGGCTGGCGGGCCCATGTCGTCAAACACTGTGAACCAGTGGGCGATGCGTCTGGCCTACCACCTCATCCGCGTGTACCATGGCGACATCAGCGAGGTCAGCGTCAGTGTCCGCCTATCCCGCCATCAAGCCATCTCCAGCCATCTCTTGTGCTCGTTCAGCTGGCGTTGTGCTGCAAGCCCCAACTCGCCTCCGTGCACACTCGCATTACCAACGTCTGTGCAGAAGCTGTGTATGAAGCTCGCCTCCAGAGGTCGTCAGAGCCTGCCCGACCTCATCAGGGCGTCTGAGATGCCAGCTTCCCAGGTGAGAGCACTCCATGACCGCCGTGTTGGATGGGCTGGGTGCACCACGGCAGGTGAGAGCACTAGACAGGAGCAGTGGAATGAGAGCTGAATCATATCTGAGCAGTGCAGCAAGCGCCTGCAACCAAAGCATATGAAGAACACAGCATGAGGCATGCACACATACACAGACACACCTCACATGCACGCCAGGTCTGACAGTAGTGCCCTGCGCAACAGCCTGGGGCAACAGCCTTGGTGGCCCCGGTCCTGGGTCGGCCTAGGACTGGGTGGGCCGGGGTGGCCCTAGCCCTGGGTCTGGGGGGCTCTGGGTCTGGGGGGCTCTGGGCCTGGGTAGGTGTAGACTAGGGTGGCCTGGGTGTAGATAAGGGTGGCCCTGGGTTTGGATGGCCCTGGGCCTGCATGGGTGTAGATAAGGGTGGCCCTGAATGTGGGTGGGCCAGGCCCTGGGTAGGCCTGGGTGTCGAGATCTACCAAAGCAAAGAGGCAGGCTCAGCAGCCAACTGTGCACGCTTCAGAGCTTCCTGACCTCCTACATCGCTGTCCGTTCCAAGCAAGCTAGCCCAGGCACGCTGGCGGCTGCTCAACTAGCACCGCCGCTGGCCAACCTGGGTCCCCTAAGGCTGTTGGTCTGGCAGCGCCTCGAGGCACTCTGCTTGCTGCTGGGTACCACTGCCTGATGTCCAATGATCCAGCCATCAACCATCACCTTCAGCACCCCCCTGCACCTCCCCAAACACAGTTAGCCCAGCAAGTAAGGCACAGTGAAGGCAGAGCGGTACGGGGTGTGCAGCCAGATGATAGGCCGCGCA
This sequence comes from Haematococcus lacustris, assembly GCA_030144725.1. Lineage (NCBI taxonomy): Eukaryota > Viridiplantae > Chlorophyta > Chlorophyceae > Chlamydomonadales > Haematococcaceae > Haematococcus > Haematococcus lacustris. The sequence continues at coordinate 3,489,543 of JASKMD010000025.1, read as the reverse complement.
GAGACAGGTGACAGGCCAGGCAGGTGGGAGATGTAGCACCACAGGCCGGTTGTAAGGCACCGCCTGAGACACACCGTCTCGGCACGCTGGAGAAACTACTGTGGCTTCCACAGGCTGATAGCTCAGTGCGCGGCCGCCTGTTGAGACCCTCCACAGGTCCCAGGTTCAAACCTTGCTCAGGGTGGAAAGGTGATCATAGACACTGTCTTGTGGCATTTCCAGGGCAGAGAGGTTTATGAGTACTGCACCTCGCTGTCCGCCTGCTCCTCAACCTCCGCACCTCCCATTGCGTTGCTGGTGCTCACATCCTCACATGCTGCCTTTCCCGCCTCACATGCTGCTGCCAGGTCAAGCAAGCACTGCTGCTGCTGATTCAGCACAACTACGTGGTGGTGTACTGCATCAAGGAGGAGGAGGAGGGGCAGCGCGGGCCCCCCAAGCCACCCCAGTACCTGTATGAGGCTCGGGTAGCAGAGATGCTGCTCATCCTCAGGTGCATGTCCCATCCATGTGCATGCTGCCATGCAGCGTGTCGCTAGCTGTCATGTCCACACAGCCACGGCCAAGCAGCCTTACCAGGCTGACATTCGGAACGGTGTAAACCCACCATCACCATGGTCTGCATGGAGTATCTGCATTGGGACACACCGATGCAGCCCCAAGGAGCTGCCTTGGACGCCATGGATGCTCCCTGCTCAGCATGTGCAGCCTGACCAGCTCGACATAGTGCTGCCTAGGCTCATGGCCCTCAGCAGGATAGCTTACAGCAGCAGCCCTGACAACAGGCTGGCCAGGCTGGCCTGACCAGGGCCCTCAGCCTGTGCTCAGCCTTGCTGTGCTCCCTGGGGGGCTGCAGCCTGCTCAAGTCTGGCCCCCACCCCGTGGTTCACTGCCACCTGCCTGCCTCACAGCCTGGCTGGCCTGATCAGCCTCCCTTACTTGACGGTTGCATTGAAGACTCCACATGTGCTGTGCACAGCCAAGAGCTTCGCAGCAGTGTGCCTTGCATTGAAACAGCTCTACAACAGCACATGCTGGGAGGCCCAGCTGCCCATGATTCTGCCCCCGCCCAGCCCCTGCCACTGCTGCCACTGCCCCTTCTGCCCCTGCTCTAGCCCATTCTTCCCCTGCCCCTGCCCCTGCCCCTGCCCCTCCAGCCCCTGCCCCTGCCCCTGCCCTGCGCCCAGAAAACCCAAGTTCCTGTTGCACATCCTCCAGGAGCATGGGGCTCAGTCAGAGCAGCTCCTGCGGCTCCTGCTGGACAATGGGCGGCTGAGGTGCGGCGACAGGCCATGGAGGGGTAGGGTACGGGCCTTGTCACCAGCACCATGAGGAAACGCATGGGACAGGTAGGGGGCAGGCGAACAGGAAGGTGACCTCTTCCTCTATCATGCAGCCAGGACCATGAAGGCGCGTGGGACTTCACCATGTGCAGTCAGGGGCAGTCAGATAAGCGGCCAGGCAGGTAGGTAGGCAGGCAAGAGGCCAGGCGGGCAGGCACAGCAGGCAGGAGGTCAGACAGGCAAGACGGCCGAGCAGGCCTACACCTCCCTGCATGCCTGTGTAAAAGTTCTTCTCACACCACCAGCCTTCCAGGCCACGTGGGGTCCATGCCTGCCCCTCCCTGGACACCATGCACCGACCACATGCACCAGCGCCAGCATGCAGCCTGTGCCCACATGGCCAGCCAGCCACCCTCCATCAACCGCCCCACCAGCAGTCATTGAGCCTCTAGCAGGCAGAGGGGTACCACGCAGGCCCTTGGGTGGTGTGCCCTTCACCTACAACTGTGTGGCCCAGGCGTCAGTGCAGGCTGCTGGCCTGGCAGGCAACGAGTGGTATGGGTTGTGGTGGCGTCAGTGCTGCTTGCTACGCGGCTGGCCAGGCAGGGTAGGCAGACAGGGTAGGCAGGCAGGGCAGGGCAGGGCAGGGAGGGCAGGGCAGGGCAGGGCGGGACAGGGCAGCGCAGGCAGGGCAGGCAGCAGGAGGGACAGACCCCGCACGACCTTGGTAGTCTTCACTTGACCTGGAGCCGCATGTACCCTCTGCATGTCGGTTGCCTGGCTGCTACAACTGCACCAGCTCCACTGGTGCTTGCATGGGCATTGGCTTCTCTGCACAGCCGCCGGCTGGGGCCAGGAGGGGCTTGCGTCTGTGTCAGTGCCAGTGCTGCGTCATCGTATGTGGCCGTGCTCCTGTCACTGCTGTGCAGCTTTGACCAGATGGTGAAGGCGTTGGCGGCGCAGGAGAGCTGGACAGAGGAGCACTGCACCCAGGTGGTCAAGGGGGCTCTGCTCACCCTGGTCAACGTGAGTGAGTCTCACACCCACACCCCGACCCCTAGCCTGCCGCCGCCCCGCCCCTAACCCACCCACCTACTCAGCTCCTTTTCTGCTTGCTCGACTTCCTTGCTTCCTGGCTGCCTGACTTCCTGGCTGCCTGACTTCCTGGCTGTCTGACGTCCTGGCTGCCTGGCTTCCTGGCTGCCTGACTTCCTGGCTGCCTGGCTGCCTGGCTTCCTAGCTGCCTGACTTCCTTGCTGCCTGACTTCCTGGCTGCCTGACTTCCTGGCTGCCTGACTTCCTGGCTGCCTGACTTCCTGGCTGTCTGACGTCCTGGCTGCCTGACTTCCTGGCTGCCTGGCTTCCTGGCTGCCTGGCTTCCAGGCTGCCTGGCTTCCTGCCAGCCTGAATTCCTGGCTGCCTGACTTCCTGCCAGCCTGACTTCCTGCCAGCCTGAATTCCTGCCTGCCTGACTTCCTGCCTGCCTGACTTCCTGCCTGCCTGACTTCCTGGCTGCCTGACTTCCTGGCTGCCTGGCTTCCTGGCTGCCTGACTTCCTGGCTGCCTGACTTCCTGGCTGCCTGCCGCCCTGCCTGTGCCTGTGCCTGCAAGATGGCAGCATGAACACTGAAAGCTGGGTAAGGTGTTGGTGGAGATGTTGAGATTTTGTAAGAACTGGAAAGCAGGGTGGTGGGCGGGCGGGCAGGTAGGTAAACAGGCAGTTAGATAATCAGGCAGGCAGGTTGATAAGCAAGCATGTGGGCAAGCAGCAGCAGCAGCAGCAGCAGCAGCAGCATTGGAGCTGGAATGAGAGGCCTGGCAGCCCCCTGCTGCCTGCAGTACAGGTACATAGAGCGTGCCCCACCCTGCACCCTGCCACCACCGCATGTCCCGGTGCATCCTGGGGCTGTCAAGGTCAAGCGCGGGGCCAAGGCAGGTGCGGCGGAGGATTAGGGGTTAGGGTTAGGGTTAGGGTCCCCAACCCGGCGGAGACCCTCGCCTTGCTCGCTGCTGGGGCCCGCCCACCTGCCTGCCCACCCTGCTGCCCGCAAATTGGGCCCCCTGGTTGGACGTGAAGGGCACCTCAGGCCACCTTCTCAATCACAGGACCAGATTGATTGACCAGCACAACAAAGAGTGCTTCATGCAGCAGCAGCAGCAGCAGCAGCAGCAGCAGCAGCAACTACACCAGCAGCAGCAGCAGCAGCAGCAGCAACTACATCAGCAGCAACAGCAGCAACTACATCAGCAGCAGCAGCAGCAGCAGCACATCCTGGCCCCTCCGCAAGCGTTGTGGTGTGCTACCCACCTGGCTTCAGGTGCCCCGGCAGAGCAGCAGGCAGCACTGAGGGGCCTAGACGAGATGCGGTACGACCACCTGCGCTTCAAGGTGCAGCCAGGGCCCACTTCCCACACCCCTGGGCTGCCCTCCCACACCCCTCAACCCCGCTACCCCGCAACCCCGCTCCCCCTGCTTGGACCCCCCCCCGGCACACCACGCCCCCCATGGCCCCACCTTCCCTCCCCTCTAGCCTCCCTCATCCCTCCTACCCCACCACAGTTCAGGTCGGGTGGGCAAGTCTGGCCCAAAAGCGGTGGTGGGCTTTACCAAGGCGCAGGACTGTGCACGGGGCCGTTTGCACTGGTGGAGGCTATAGCTGCCCCTGATCCTGCACCGCCCTGCTGATCCTGCATTGACCTGCTGATCCTGCACCCACCTGGTGACCCTACACTGCCCTGCTGATCCTGCACCGCCCTGCTGATCCTGCCCTGCCCCTACATGTAGCCCCTGCGCTCCTCCCACACCTCTTGCTCCCTCACCTCCTCCCCACTCCACCCCTCATTCATGGTGGACCGCAATCTTCGATCGCAGACCTATCAAGAGGCCCACGTCATCCAGACCCTGCAGGGAACTCCACCTCCCTTCAACCCCCCTACCCCTCTGCTCCCCCTCATCCATGGCACTCAACAACACCTACTTACTGTGCCCACTACTATCACAGCAGCACCTGCTTACTGCTAGTTATCTCCCATTTGTTGCTGCTGCTGCTGCTGCTGCAGCTGCTGCTGCTGCTGCTGCTGCTGCTGCTGACTGCTGCTGACCTGCTACTGTTGCTGCTGACCTGCTGCTCCTGCTGACCTCCCTATTCCACCAGGTGCCATCCAGTATCTTGCAAAGCGGCGTAGACAACCTGGACAATGGTCCTGCTGAGCCCGGGGCAGCAGAACCCACCATCGGCCTCGATGGCACAAAGCTGGAGGGGCAGGAAGGGGACGGGGAGGCAGAGGGAGGGGAAGGAGAGGAAGGGGAGGGGGAGGGGGAAGGGGAAGCGGAGGAGACCTCTCCTGCAGGGGCTAAGGGTGCTGCTGGGAAGAAGAAGGCCGGGGGCTCAGCAGCAGGGGGGTCCGCCGCAACCAAGACCACCCCAGGCACCAAGAGGGGGGCTGCAGGGGCAGCTGCTGCGAAATCTCCTGCAGTGAAGAAGGCACGCATCAAAGCTGGCACTAAGAGTGAGGGAGGGGGAGGATGAGGGGGAGGATGAAAGGGAGGGTAGGGAGAGAGGACAGGGGGAGGGGAGAGGAGGGGGAAGGGAGGGAAGGGGCAGGGGGAAGGGAGGGGTAGGGGGGGGGTGGGGAAGGGGAGAGGGGAAGAGGGGCGGGAAATAGGTGGGAAAATGGGGGTAAGAGGGGGAGACCACTGAGGTGTATAGTATGTTCCTGCTGCTGCTTCTCCCCTCCTGATCTCTGCAGCGCTGTCATTCCATGGCCCAGTCCTGCACCACCCCATGCCATGTTGGGCTGCCGGCACGCCACAGGGGAGGAGGTGGCGACTGAGGTGGGCGCTGCTGCAGCCCTGAAAGCCCGGGCCGCTCAGGAGGCTAAGGCGGTGGCCCTGGTGAGTGGAGCAGCAGGGCATGCCAGGCACATGACGGGAGTCCGGCTAGTCAGTGGGGCAGCAGGGCATGCCAGGCACATGACCGGATGTGGGGGAGTGCGGGTAGTCAGTAAGAGAGAGCGGGAAGCTATACAGGCCTGATGGGTGGTGGAGGAGTTGTGAAGTTGTGAAGAGCTAGGGCTGGGTATGAAAGCACAGTAAGAGAACAGTGGCCTGAAGAGGGGCGACCGCTGCCTAAGGGCTGCAGGGCCATTGCTGCCGCCAAGGCTGGGTATGAGAGCACAGGGGAGCCCACAAGTGAGGCTAGGCCTTGCAAGGCAGGGTAAGGCTGGGCTCAGCTGAGGGCAAGGGTGCCACAGCTGTTGCTGCTGTCCCTGCTGCCCCTGCTGAGGTGCATTGTAGGGCCCTTTCGCTCTCTGCTCCGCTTTGGTGTTTACTGGGGGTGGGGGGGGAGTGCAGGGCAACCTGCCACCACCCCTGTTGTTCTTCAACCTCATTGGTTTTGGTATGCTTGTGTGATGCTGGTGTGATGCTGGTGTGATGTTTGTGTGATGCTGGTGTCCTTGTGGGGCTGCAGGGCCAAGACGGCATCCATGAGGTGCTGTGGAGGGTGAACAGTGAGGAGTTCAACCGCCGCTTCAGGTCAGACTAAGACTGGGGCTGAGGTTCTGGTATGAGGCTGGGTCAGTTTGGCCAGGGAGAAGCCGGGTCAGTTGGGCCTGCTCAGACTCAGACTCAGACTGAGGCTGAGGCTGGGGCTGAGGCTGGGGCTGGGGCTGAGGCTGAGGCTGAGGCTGAGGCTGAGGCTGAGGCTGGGGCTGAGGCTGGGGCTGGGGCTGAGGCTGAGGCTGAGGCTGAGGCTGAGGCTGAGGCTGAGGCTGAGGCTGGGGCTGGGGCTGGGGCTGAGGCTGAGGCTGAGGCTGGGGCTGGGGCTGGGGCTGGGTCAAACTGGGCAGGGAGAACCTGCAGCTGTGTGCAAGACCAGCACAGCAGGGTGAAAGTCAGCACAGCTGTGAGAAACGCAGTCAACAGTAGCTGAAGGCAACGAAGCTGAAGTCAGAGGAGTTGAGGTCAAAGAGCTCCAGTCAAGGAAGTTGAAGGGCAAAGAAGCTGAATGCAAAGAACACCATGTGTGACCAGAATCGCTTCCCATGGCCATGGTGCTTTGGGTGGGGAGCCTTGCCTCTCCCATGAACTTGCCACCATGCTTGATTGCGGCATCCGGTAGCAGCTGCATGGGCTAGGTGTGACTTAGCAGGTGTGATGACCATCACACAGCCCCTGTTTCCTATCAGGTCTCCCCTCCCCCGCCGCCCCTCCCTTCCCTGAGCCCCCCCAGACCCTGTTTTCATTTCTGCTTCCACCCTGCTGCCAGCCTCCCCCCCTGCTGCCGCTCAGGCACATCGCCATCGTGGACATGGCCAGGGACCGGTTTGACTCCGACACCGCTCGAGTCCTGGAGGCCATGCTGGCTGCTGGCAGGGGATATGAAACTCAGGTCAGCTGAGCTGCCGACATACCAATCGCATGTGGCCAGCGACTGCATGTGTGATGCGCCGCCCGGAGTGTGATGCCAGGCATGCAGCCAGCAGGGAGGCAAGAAAGTGTGAGAGCAGGGCGGGCGGGCGGGCGGGTGAGGGCAGGGTGGGTGGCAGGTGGGTGCAGGTGGGTGCAGCTTGCAGCTGAGTAGGCGCAGCTGTTGCTGGGGTCTGTCTAGCGTCCAGTGCTAGCCTGTCCATCCAGCATGCAGCCCTGACCCTGCCAGGTGAACGAAGAGCGCGGCAGCCAATTGAACTGCGACGAGGTCACCACCCACTTGCGTCGCATCTGGGGTGAACGCCATGGGCGCCGCAGCGAAGAAGCTGGGGCAGGTGGTGGGGCCGAGGCGGGAGGGAGGGGAGGCGCTGAGGGGGCTGTGGGGGTGAAGGCAGAGCCGGAGTCTGGGGCCCTTGAGAAGGAGGAGGAGCAGGAGGAGGATGGGCAGCAGCAGCTAGAGGAGCTGTGTGAGAAGGTGCCGGCTGTCATCACTACACTGTGCAATGTGAGTGAAAAGGGGGCCGCCAGGGGTAGGGGAAGGGGCAGGGGCAGGGGCAGGGGCAGGGGCAGGGGCAGGGGCAGGGGCAGGGGCAGGGGCAGGGGCAGGGGCAGGGGCAGGGGCAGGGGCAGGGGCAGGGGCAGGGGCAGGGGCAGGGGCAGGGGCAGGGGCAGGGGCAGGGGCAGGGGCAGGGGCAGGGGCAGGGGCAGGGGCAGGGGCAGGGGCAGGGGCAGGGGCAGGGGCAGGGGCAGGGGCAGGGGCAGGGGCAGGGGCAGGGGCAGGGGCAGGGGCAGGGGCAGGGGCAGGGGCAGGGGCAGGGGCAGGGGCAGGGGCAGGGGCAGGGGCAGGGGCAGGGGCAGGGGCAGGGGTAGGGGTAGGGGTAGGGGTAGGGGTAGGGGCAGGGGTGACCATGAACCCTAACCCTAGAAAGGGGGCGCCAGCGGGGCACAATGCGGGATGTGGCACGCCACCCTGCTGCTGCTGCTGGCGTGAGTGTTAGTAATTGTCAGAGGGGTTGGGGGGATGGGGGGATGGGGGGGTAGGGGGGGAAGGGGAGGGAAGTGGGGCCCCAGTGCGGGATGTCTCATGCCCCCCCCTCCTGTGCTGCTGCTGTAAGCTCAGCTGCTGCTGCTGTCACTGCCACAAGCTGTGCTGTTGCTGCTGTGTTCGCTGCAGGACGCGCTGGAGTTTGTGTCTTATGTGGGTGAGGGGCCTGCGGGTGCTATGTACTGCGTCAACATGGTGCGCTTCATTGACACGCTCAAGCTAAAGCACCTGGAGGCGGTGGCGAAGGAGAAGTGGGTGGTGAGGGTGGGTGGTGAGGGTGGGTGGAGAGGGTGGGTGGTGAGGGTGGGTGGAGAGGGTGGGTGGTGAGGGTGGGTGGTGAGGGTGGGTGGAGAGGGTGGGTGGTGAGGGTGGGTGGTAAGGGTGGGTGGAGAGGGTGCGGAAGGAGGGCACAGCGCAAGGGTGATTGGAGTGTGATGTCAGGTGGTAGGTGGTGAGATGCTGTTGCCTCACTCCATCACACACCCTGGCCGCATCCCAAGTGCACTAACCCAATTGACGTTGATGTGCACTTGGCCCAGCAGGCAAGGCTCGCAGCCCTTCACTGGGCGAGCATGCAAGCAGCAGGCAGCACGGCAGGCCCATGGTTGTGCCATGGGGTGACCGCCCTCTGGCAAACAGCATGCAGCACACTCTCAACAGTCCAGTAGGGGGTGGGTGTAGGGGTCACTCTTCCAGCCACTCTTTGTGTGTGACCCAGTCACAGAGAAACAAAGCCTTCATGGGAGGCCAGTTGGGCCATTTCAGGCTAATTCAGCGCATGGCTCTGGTGCCGGCCTCTGCCTGAAGCCTGCATCAACCCAACCCACCCATCCGCCCTCTGGCTATCTGCTTCCTTGCCTATCTGCTTCCTTGCCCAAACCCCTCCCTTGCTCTACTTCTCCACCCTTGGCCTTACTGGCTGCTAGGTGGCTCAGTTGCTGTGCAGCTTGCTGTGCCCCGCCTGTCAGGTTCGGGGAGATGGGTGTGCGCATCTTTCGCATGCTGCTGCTGAGGGGCCAGCTTGAGCAGAAGCAGGTGAGCGTGTGCTGTTGACCTTGTTGACCTTGCTGTTGACCTTGCTGTTGACCTTGTGCTGCTGAGTGTGTGCATGTGCTGTACCAGCAGGGGCAGGGGCAGGGGCAGGGGCAGGGGCAGGGGCAGGGGCAGGGGCAGGGGCAGGGGCAGGGGCAGGGGCAGGGGCAGGGGCAGGGGCAGGGGCAGGGGCAGGGGCAGGGGCAGGGGCAGGGGCAGGGGCAGGGGCAGGGGCAGGGGCAGGGGCAGGGTAGGGCTAAAAGGAGCAGGGGCAGTGGGAATGCATCATTGATGTCTGCCTCAGAGCGTGTCGCCTCCCATCACCATGCATTGCATCTGAGTGCCTGACCACAAATCCAGCTGAGAGAGAGCAGCCTGAGCTTTCCTCTATGCCTTCCTTTACGCTTCTCCATACCCTCCATGTTTGCCAAATGCATGATACCATTGTTTGCCCTCCAAGACCTCCATGGTCCTCATGACCTCCTTGCTTCCCATGACCGCCATGTCATCAACATCTCCATGCTATCCATGACTCGGCGTCTCTGGCCTGCACACCATACTGGCACCGTGGCAGGTGTCGGACTGTGCCATGATCCCAGCCCGGGACACCAGAGAAACGCTGTACCGCATGCTCACCTCAGGCTTTGTCTTCATGCAGGTGCGCTTGCACAGCCCCATGCGGCCATCAGTGTGTGGCACAGACAGCAGGTGCATGCCATGGCACACCTCATGCAACAACAGGGTCGGCAGCAGCGAGGTCCCACTGCCCGCCTGCCCCCTCCTTGCGCCACCCACCTCTCCACCTGGTTTTACTCAGTTTTCTTCAAGCTAGCCTAGCCTCCTAAACCCTGATGCGCGTGCAGCCTGCACCATGCACCATTGCCCATGCAGCATGGCCATGCAGCGTGCTGTGCAAGCCCCGCAAGCCCCCTATAGCCATGTGTGACATTTGTCTGCAGGATATCCCCAAGACCGCTGACCGTGCTCCCACCCGCACCTTTTACACTTGGCGCTCAGACTGGGCAGTTACCTGCGACCGTTTTGCTGTCGAGCTGTACCGGGCAGCTGGCAACGTGTGGGCAAGGCTACAGCACGAGATGCAACGGGCTCGGCAGGTACATGCAGCAGTGGCTGGAATGGGGCAGAAGCTGCTTGGGGTGCTGGGGTGGGGCGGGGGGCGGAGTGGGGTGGGCGGGGTGGGGCAAGCACTGACGCGAGCACACACTTGTCACACAAGGCCTGTGCTGCAGCAATGCTGGCGGTATCCACTTCTGCACATCAGCGAAGGTGAGGGTGAGGGTGAGGGTGAGGGTGAGGGTGAGGGTGAGGGTGAGGGTGAGGGTGAGGGTGAGGGTGAGGGTGAGGGTGAGGGTGAGGGTGAGGGTGAGGGTGAGGGTGAGGGTGAGAGCAGGCAATGTCCTTCCCCAGCCTCCCTGCTGGCGGTGCTTTCACTGTTCTCCGCTGCCGTCACCCGCACATTGAGGCACCCTGCCTGCAGCTGCTGGACCTCATAGAAGAGGCTACGGACCTGGGCAAGCTGACCTTCAGCATCACCCCTGCCCAGCGCTCCCAGCTGCAGCGCCTGAACACCGTGTCCCAGGTGGGCGACAGCGGCGGCATGCAGCCATGCTCCACCAGGCCACCACCCACCAGCATGCCACCATGTGCCACACCCCAGGAGGCCAGGCGCCACGTCCAACCTGCGTCCACCAGCTACTCATGCCCACATCCACTCACCTTCGCGTCACCTCACCTCCGCTCCCCTCAGCAACTGGCTGCGCCAGAATGGCTGGGATGCGTGTACAGTACACCTCCTGCTGGAGCTGTTACATCACCGCAGCTCACCTCAGCAACGGACTATGCCAGAGTGGCTGGGAGGCGTGGGAGTAATCCCACTCGCCCACCACCTCCCCTCCACTCTATGCCGCACACCAATAGGTCCTGGCTGCACCGCACCTCCGCTCCTCAGGGCTCTGCCTGGTCCCTGTGTCATGGGGGGACCTGCCAGTCTGGATCTTCCTTGTTTTTTCCCTCTTTGCCCATCATCTAAAACTCTTTCCTCAATCCCTGGAGGAGGTGGGCAGCAAAGCATCCCAACTCTTGGCCACACCGCATAACTTAAGCAGCGTGACAGCTCAAGCGGTGTCTACCCGATAACCCGTGACCAGACGGGGGCCCTGGCCAAAATGGGTCAAAAGTACGGGCCCCGTACGGGGGTCTAACCCTGGTGGCAGCTCAAGCGGTGTCTACCAACTCACACTACTTGCCTGTCACACCTTGCTCATCACACCCTGTCCATCACCTTCTTCCCCTCATCGTGTGCAGCGCACTAGAGCAGGGGCCTTGGCTACCCACAGCAGTCCAAGCGTCTACGTCTCTTGCTAGTCCTCTTGCTAGTCTGGCTTAGCCTCAACCACATGCACAAGAGGCCAAGCTGCCTAACCATGCTCATGGTCATAATGCTGTACAAGCATCATCATCAAAGTGCTGCTGGTCTGCACAATTGTGGCATGCGTCACATGCTTGCCTGGTTACACGCATGTAAACCCGTGTCCATGCCGTGCCCTGCACATGCGCACATGCGCCATGCGCTGCCACCCGACCTCCATCCACACCTGCTCCTATACCTGCTCCTTGTCCCTACCCCTACCCTCGCACCGACCTTTGACTCACCTCTTAAAGCCCTCCTTTGCTCAACACGCAGACCTGCTTGCACCGTAGGTGAGGAATAACGCCAACCTCTGAATGACAACACCCTGCCCCGCATCGCTCATCCTGACCTATCCTAACCTATTCCCTCCTTGCTTCCTTGCTCTGGCCCTGTGTTCACACAGGTGCTGGATGCCGGGCTTATGCAGTTGGACGACTCCATTGCGTTGTTCAACACCTTTTAGTCAGTGCAGCCTATCCGCCTCACAAAGCGCAGGTGATGCATCATGTACCAACACTACCACCGGCTGCAGCCTGGGCTCAGCTTGGATCTCTGCCACGCTTATATTCTGAAATCCCACCCTCATGTATTCGTGCCGGTACGAGCTTGAAGCGATGCGTCACAGCTACACGCCACAGTACCCCATGGTATTAGGGCTGGGCCAACTGGATAGGTGTGTGGCCAGCGAGATGGGGTTGAGGGCGGCAAGGTCATGCGGGTATCCCCTCGCGTGGGGTAAGTGCTAAATGATCGCATTTAGTGAATCGTGGTCAAGTACAGGGACTGAGTAGGGTGCCCCTAACACCATTGGGAGGGTAACTGGTTGTGGCCTGTAGTGGACTGGCTAAACAAGCACTGGCTATATGGACACTGCTTCCGCGCGTAATCTTGACATCGATAACATGGCAGCCCGGTTAGCTCAGTTGGTAGAGCGCCAGACTCTTAATCTGGTGGTCGTGGGTTCGAGCCCCACATTGGGCGGAGCATTTTGTCATTGTGGCCATTCACAAGCACGTTACCACAACAATGGTATGCTCAATTGTGATGTTGTAAGTGGCCCGTTGTTCGAAGGCTTTGGATGGATTGCACTTCACGTCCAGCGCGTCTCTAATGATTGGCACTCGACATCAACCCTCGAGTGCCAATCATTAGAGACGCCCTGGACATCGAGTGCAAACAATCCAAGGCCTTCGAAGAGCAATGGGATGCTTCCCATACGACGGAGCGCCCATTCACTCGGGCAAATCAGTATCAGCGTTTTTGAGGATATCGGCAATAGACCAGCGAATCTCGGCCATAGATTGCGGCCATAGACTAGCAAGTTTTGTGCGGCCATAGACTAGTTTTTGGTTTGTCACTATGTAGTAGATAACGACAAAACCGCCAGTGCTAAAGGGTTTAAACACGCGAGGCCGAGCACCGGCGCTAAACAGCGCGAGACCAGCAGGCTTCGGTCTCGAGCTGTTTAGCGCCGGTGCTCGGCCTCGCGTGTTTAAACCCTTTAGCACGAAGCGGTTTTGTCGCTATCTAGTGTAGTGGCGTTTTCAAAGCGTTCGAGCTTTGCCCAGCGCGGCGGAGCCGAGCAGGCTCTGTCTCTCACATCTGGTGTGACATGTGTAATGCTGACCGCCGCGCATCTATACCCTGCTGTCTTTGTTCGATGTCCGAGCATATCTCGCCTGCATCCGACTTCGATGACGAAGACTGTGAACGCGACGATGGTTGCCTTGTTTACAAGTCCCCTCCGCTACTAACAGCCACAAACAAGTCCCCTCCCCTACTAACAGCCACAAATTTTGGGTTTGTGGCTGACAGTAGCGCAGCGGCCGCGTACTAAACGTTTTAAGGATAAGGCATCCGACGTTGTTAAACGCGTGAAAACGCCACTACGAACGGTATGACCACGGAGAGCTCAAGATGCCTAGTCGATTGGAGAGTCAGTGTCTGCTGCATCCGCGAGGAATGCCGACTTGTGCGGCTACTATTGCAAGTGTGATTGTCTATATACTGGACAACAGCCTCCGAGGCGCGTTGTGGTAAATGCAGTCCGCTTCCACCGTGAAGACGTCGTAAAGAAGTAATCCTTGCACTCAAGCAAACTCAAAACATCATTTTCAGCTTTTTGTAGCATTGTGGGAGCATTGTGGGCGCACACCAACACTGAACCCTAGGTAACACGTGGGGAATTCAGCATCAGACACCGCATACCAAGTCTAGGTGTTGTAGTGGCTGGCCAGCGCCCCTTGTGGATGGAGTTCTTTCACGTTTGCCGTTAGTCGCTTCCGGTTCCATGGGGACTTCATGGGCCTCCCCCCCCCCCCTACTACAACGCAGCACTTCAGCCTCTTAGAAGGTGGTAGATAGGGGTGTCCCCAACATGGGGTTGGTAATCCTCTTTGCAAATACTCTTTTGACACTGCACCGTTTTCGATAGCGTCCATCACATTGGCAGCTGTGAATTACTTTGCGTGTCCTGGCAAGCGGCGCGTTAACTCTTGCGAGCGCAAGCGATCGCGGACACACCTCAGCTGCTCACCATCGATTGTTCCAATGGTGAGTAGCGGCACCAATGAGCGAACTGCGCCTGGCATCGAGCCAGTAGTACAATCACATTTCAGCCCGCCAGGCTCGCTCCGCGAGCTTCTTATTGGTGCAGGTCTTATTGGAGGGCCATCGTTGGGCAAGTTACCTATCGACATTGTTGCAAACGCGGGAAATGTGCGTCTCTCTCTCGCCAGTCACACAGGAAAGGGGACCCCCATCCACAAAATGGCATGTTGTGAGCTGACCACGATGATTTTCCAGACTTTCGATTAGTAACTATGTTCCTTACTCAATGTCACAACTCCGGCACAACTCAAGAAAGCATGGCAATTAGATGATCAGGCCTGCTCCAAATGACATTGGCGTGACCCAACTTTGCCTACAGGAATGACTAGCCTACTCCGACCGCCCGAACCGTGCCCCCTCGCACCCCCTTGCACCCCCTTGCAGCACCCCCCCTGTAAAGTGCGCACCTCTGGAAGAGATTGCCGCTTCGCGTCGTCTGGGCTGTCTCGTGAATGCGAGCCGTCGCGGGACGCGGGTTACACGTGTAGTGTGAGATTTGGCAGGTAAAGACTAGCGGACATTGCGTCCGTGAGTACAACTGGTTCGATTCCAGGGAGCCCCGTTCTAAGCTCTAGCCATTCTCGCAACACACCGCTGTAATCCAACACCCTAGTCGGAAGTCACCGCCTCGACTGGACCGGCCTTCGAGCTTGTGTCAAAAGGTCATCTGACGTTGCGTCCCCGCACGTTACAGCTGGTTTCCGACCCCGAGCATTTAAGCTCGCGGTCCAGTCAACATGACTTCAACTACCCAAAATGTCGCTTCGGCGAATAAGACCAATGGCGCCTCTGGCGTCCTTCCTCCAGCTTCAGCTGTTACAGCTACAGCGGAGACGGGTCCTGCACTCGGTGCAGCACCGGAGCCGGGCGAGTTGCCCGCTTCACTTCCCGCAGGAGGCCAACAGTTGGCTGCTGAAGAGGAGCTTCTGGACGAGTTTGGCCTGGACCAATTCGACAGCACTTCGACTCCAGTCGACGAGCTCAACGCGCAAATTGCCACCCTCCAGGCGCAACTGGTCGCAGCGCAGGCCAACAACCAGCAAGCTGGTTCGCTGGTGAGTCCTCCTGCTGCTGCTAAGCGTGCTGCTGATGCTGCTTTGCTGCCAGCTAGCCCTAGTCCAGCTAAGAGGCCAGTCGAAGTAGCGTCGCAGCTAGTCAGGCCTTTGGCTGCTGCTCTGCGCGCACTCCAACACTTGACTGCTGCAATGCACCAGCCTGTTGCGCAGAAAGATGTTGCCTCGGGTTCACCCGGCACTTCGAACCCTCGCACACTTGCTGCTGTCCGGGACAAGTATGCTGGGGTTCACCCCGCTGCTGCACCCCTGCCTGCCAATGCCACTGCTGTTGCTGGTCATGATTCCAACTCACGTCGCGGGTTGCCCGTGACTGAGCGGTGGACTGATGCCAGTTCGACCTCCGGTCGCCGTGCTCTGTCATTCCTGGAAGACCTTGAGGCACACTGTGTTGCACATGGCCTGGACCCTGCTCTTGCTCTGCCCTCTTTCCTGTCAGGCAAGGCCAGGGATGTCTGGTTCCACTCCGGCAAATTAAGGCCTGGCTGGCTTGGAAAACTTGAGAGTTCAGCTCTGAAACTTGGTATGTAGGCTGCTGTGACCTAGGGGATGACAAGACTCTCTTGGGTCAAAGTGTAATTCTCAGTCCTTGGGGAGTTGCTGGACCAGGTGTTGGGCTGTGACCCTGATTTTGGCTAAGGGAGTTGGCACCGAGTGACCAAAGTGACTTTTCATGAAATGTGAGTATGAGCGATTGTAGAGGATGGTTACAGCTGCCCAACCCAGTAGGTGGCATGCCAAAAGTCCCAGCCAGTGATGAGCTATGGCCCCTTGTAGGTGACGCTGCGGAGGGTCAAGTACCCCTCTTGGCCGAAGTGGAGGTGACTTGACCCTCCGCAGGGTCAGAGGTGACCCTCCGCAGGGTTTTGTGACCCTCCGCAGGGTCAGACGTGACCCTCCACAGGGTTTTGTGACCCTGCGCAGGGTTAAGTACCCCTCTTGGCCTTAGGGGGGGGGGGGCTTGACCCTGCGCAGGGTCAGACGTGACCCTCCGCAGGGTTACGTGACCCTGCGGAGGGTCAGACGATTTAGGCATTCCTGACCCTGCGGAGGGTCAAGTGTGGCATGGAAAACATCAAGTTGCATGGAGGCTTGCATGGGGGTTTCGCAAATGAACCGCGAAGGAAGCAAAGGAATCGCGAAGGGCATCTTGACTGCCCCGCCAAGCTGGCATGCTGCATAATGGCAGCCAACAGGACATCGTCGCGAGAAGGGTAGCCACGAGCTAGACAGCCATCTCTAGCCAGGAGCCTTACAGCATTCGCGACCAGCCATAGCAATCATGTTAGGCGATAGGATCAAGAGGCAGCACTGTACACAGCACACGCATATCGCAGGAGCTAGCAGCCAGGAGCAGCCAGGAGCAGCCAGGAGCAAATCGCAGCCTCATTCGTAGAAGACATCGCAATCGCAAAAGAGGCATAGTGATGTTAGCGATGTAGCCATGCCATCCAGCCATCGCCAGCTAGCAGCCTTTAACATAGCATATCGCAGCCAAATGCAAGCTATTGGCAGCATGCAGCCTCATCGCAAACCGCGACCAGGTCGAGCGAAAGGAGCAGAAAGCGCAGCGAGATAGAGAGCAAAAGGTGCAGGAAGGCTCATGTGGCGTGGCTTGCTTGCAGGTGGAGCGCCAAGAACCCGAAACAAGATCAACATGGCACAGCTAAGAGGACAGTCAAGAGCTAGGAGCCAGGAAGTGCAGCCATTGGAAGCAGTAAGGCGGCGCAGCCAGGAGCAGCCAGG
>JASKMD010000025.1:3230693-3472392 GCA_030144725.1 Haematococcus lacustris | reverse complement strand
AGACTACGCCGGTATTCACCGGCGTGCATTAAGGGAGGAGCAGCCGCCTGGGGCGCGGCCTGCTCCCACCATCAAGCTCGAGAAGCAGCCGACCCCCTACCCCCCCCCCTTTCTAGTAGCTCTAAGTCTGTAACTTGTTTTGGCAATGGTGTGGGCTGTTTCTACCGCATGTCTCGTGAGCTTGTTTAGTAGCTTGGTGGCGTTGGTTTGAGTGACCCCAAGGGCTATGAGGTGTTGACGTGTGTGTGTTTCATAGGTAATACCGCCTACACCCAGTAGGATTGGTCTGATCTCAACCATGTGGCCTATCTTGCGCATGGTGTGTGCCAGTTTTGTGTGTTGGTTTAGGGCCTTGTCCAGTTGCTCCATCCACCTCGAGTCCGCACAGTATTTGATTTCTATGATGGTGATTTGTTTAGTGGCTTTGCCGCGTTTGCCCGTCTTCTTTTGAGGCGTCACCATGATAATGTCCGGTCTGGTAGTGTTTTTGGTCGCTGTTGGTTTCATGCCGAGTGCCCGTAGCGTGGTGTGTAGTGTGTCGTTAGGGAGGTCAAGGTTTTCTCTAGCGCCTTTCTCCCAGCTGCCGGTGTCCGCAAACCGGATGCATCCGCCCAGGGTTCCTTTGCTGATGGCTTTGGCGATGAGGCGGCCAGCTCCGTTGTGCCTCTCTTGCACGAGTGGCAGGGTCTCGTTGCATCCCGAGAGCAGGTGTGTGGCACTGTCGGCCTCCCCACAGAGGGGGCAGCGGTCGTCTGTCGCCTGCTTCCAGCGCATAGCTAGTTTCTGGTTGTATAGTCCTCCGGTACGGTAGAGTAGGGCGGTCCTTTGCGCGGGGATGGAGATGGTCGCATCGGTCATCACTCTTTCGCCCGCTCCTTTTGCCGCGGCTTTGGTGATATCTTGGGTCATCTGGTAGTAGATGCTGTCTTGGTTGGCGAGACCTAACTTGTGCTTGCTGTGCATGTGTGCTCGCACGCTTTGTCGGCAGTCCGGCAGCGGGGCGAGGGTTTCGCTATCGGTCCCGTGGTTGAGCCAGATACCTCTCTCCTTGGGTGTGGTCGGGTGGTACTCTAGTGTGTTTGCCTGCTCCGGGTGTAGCGCTGCGTGTTTAGCGAGGGCATCAGCGCCTTCGTTGCCGATGATGCCCGAGTGGGCCCGGACCTTGTAGAATTGGGTCGTGACGGGGCTAGCGATGATGAGGGTGGCGATGTCTGTCAGGATGTCGTTGTGTCTATGATTAATGAGGGACATCGGGTTAGCCAGGGCTCGGCGGATCTGATAGAGAGAGCATAGGCTGTCGGTGGCGATGCGTCTGGCCCCCGCTTTCAGTGCCGCGTGTATCGCTGTGAGTTCTGCCTTGTTGATGGTGTTGTTCTCTGGGTCGTTCATCGCAATGGTAAGTAGGGCGTTGCTTTCCGGAATATAGACCCCCGCCCCGACGCGCGCCGGGTCTGGCTCGGATGTCTTAATGCAGCTGCCGTCAGTGTACGCTATCGTGGTCCATTCGGTGATGGCCATCCGCGGTAGCGTGGTGGAGTGGTGCGTGAGCTGGTGTTGGCTGCGTGTGTGCCCCAGCGTGGGTAGAGCCCTGTCCAGCGGGAGGCGGAGGTGTTGTTTGTGGCCACTGGGGAGGGCGGCTGGCTGTTTTTGATTGTGAGGTCTACGAAGGAGAGGGTGTGTCTCCCTGTCCGGGTGTAGGGCAGTGGCTGTGCTAGCCATCCATCCTTGTGGGTTGCCTTTGGTGGTGAGTAGTTGCCCTGCTTCATTCCATATGACGTACACGAGGAGGGTGGCGTGCTTGCCAAGTTTGGAGCAGTTGGTATTGTTGAGGGGTATGCTGGCCAAGTGCTGACAGTACTCTGGGTAGCGTCTCAGGGTGTCAATGTGTTTGGGGTAAGAGATGCCCTTCTTACCAGGGATCAGCATAATGGTGGCCATGGCCTCTTCCTGGTGTGCTGAGTGTATAGCATGGTTGACGCATTTCAGTGCCATCGCATCATCGGCTGGTACGTTCCATGTGGATAGCCCAGTGTGGCGTACTAATAGGCAGTTGTGGTGTGCCCCAAAGGCCGTGTCATTGATGTCAGGGCTCCAGTAGGTAGTAGTTTCTGGCCTAACTGTAAGTGGATCAGCCCACCTTTGGACAGTGCTAGTGAAGGATCGTGTGGTGTGTAGGGTGGTGAGGGCTTTGTCTTGTGCCAGTCTCATGGGGTGGCGGCTGCTCTGTGTGTCCCGTCTCCTTAGGAGGGCCACCAGTTCTGTGGCCAGGTTGCGTGTGTGTGGTGTGTGTTGTAACCAAGCATGTAGGTGTTGGTGTTGTTGCTTGGTCAGGAGGCCTACTGTGCGGCCCGACTCGTCGTGGACCGTTACGTGTTGCACTAGGTCGTGTTTGGGCATGATGGGCTCCCCCGTGCTGAAGCTCATCGCTGGGGTGGTCATGTCGGGGTGGAGTTGGAGGAAGGTTTCGCATTTGCCCGTCCCGACGATGTCCGTCTGCGGGTTGATGGGGTATGTGTGGAAGGTGGCCTTCGAGTGAAGGTTGGTGCACCGGGGTAGCCAGGTGTGCGGGTCCGGCAGTCCCTGCCGGGTGTGGCTTGGTAGTTTCGTATCAGGCCGCGCGCATCTAGCTTCTTGTATCCTCTTATTCTCCTCTTCATAGTCACTGCGTCGCGCCAGGTAGTCCAGGTGTGCCGTGATGAGAGGTGCCGGTTCGAGGGTGGGGCGCCAATGAACTCGTATAAGATCCGAGTGCGCTGACAGACGCATAGTCGTTTTGAACTCGTTGCTGCCAAACTTGCATATTGGGCACAGCCAGTGGCCTGGTTCTTTGTGTCCCGACAAGAGGGCTTCCTCAAGGCAGGCTGGGTGGTAGGCCCTCTTGCAGTTGTGGCACATTGGGCTGTCTCCTCTTGGTAGCCAGCATAGCTCACATGTGCATACGTCTTTAGCGTCTTCCCTGCTGATGGGTTCTGTGTGTGTGGGTGTATAGCCTTCTTCTGCACATAGTGGTAGTGCCCATTTATCTATGATTGTGGGCTTCCAATGCACCTTGTAGTAGCTTTCTTTGTTGATGCCGTCCCATTGCCATCCATCTATGCTGGTGATGGCCTCTTGGTGGCCGTACATGGCCCCTAGTATGCTGCCTAGGTCCTTGGGTTTACAACGGCAGGCTTTATCCACCTTCCAGCTAGAGAGCCCTGGAAGGTCAAGGCCAGCTGTGTGCACTATATCCTTCGGGATGGTTTGGATCTGTCTGCCCTGAGTGTTCCGTTTCGTGCCCGCCTTGGGTCGGG
This sequence comes from Haematococcus lacustris, assembly GCA_030144725.1. Taxonomy (NCBI): domain Eukaryota; kingdom Viridiplantae; phylum Chlorophyta; class Chlorophyceae; order Chlamydomonadales; family Haematococcaceae; genus Haematococcus; species Haematococcus lacustris. The sequence goes on along the minus strand of JASKMD010000025.1, from coordinate 3,469,099 downwards.
CTGGTTTCGTTGGGGGCGATTGGATTTCCCTGTTCTCTCGCCTCAGCAGCCGGGAGCTACTCTTGATGGTCTCCTGGGCTGCGGGTTGTGTTGCATGTTCGGTCACGTGCGTCGCTTCGGTCGGTGTGGGCTTCTTGGCAGTCACGTACGCCCTGATATCAGCGTAGCGGTGTTTTGTGTCTTCCTCGACGTCGGTTGGTGCCAGCTCCGTCAGGCCCGCGGCCCATGGTTTAATTAGTCTTTGCGCAGCGGGCCGGTCTAGGGTGGTGTCTCGTTTGGCTGCGATGTCTTTCGCTTCCGTTGTGGTTGGGCATCTGTCCTGGGTCGCCATGGTCGTTAGTCTGTTGAGGGCGATATAGTGCTTTTGTTGGACTTTGTTGTGGAAGCGCTCTTTAAGCATCTTTCCTGATATGATGTAGGTATGGCCAGCGATGGTGTGTTGTAGCTCTGTGGCATGTTGGATGCCTAGGCTTTTGAGGCACGTCATGCAAGCACTAACTATGTCGAGCGGAAGGGGGCTGGTATTCTGTGTGATGAGTTGTCCAAGCAATTTGGTTTCCTTAGGGTAGAGTTCTTGTCCTTCCTGGGTGGCAGTGAGCTGCGCCGTGGTGGCATGTAGGAGTTGTCTGGCTCGTAGGGTGTGTCGCAGCATAATGAGCATGCGGTGTCCATGCTTGGCAGCTTGAGCGTAGAGCCAAGTGATTTGTTTGTGTAGCATGCATCTGGTTATGTGGGCATGTGTGGTGTCTGTGGACTGGAGGCTGTGTAGGAGGGCTGTAGTGTTTCTGGTATGGTACTCTTTGGCGGTTGAGCTGATGCCAAGGCCGAGTTTGTCGATGTCCTCCCTGACGACGGCATTGGGTGTGCCTAGTGGGAGTCTGAGTTTTTTCTTAATACATTGATTAATTGCTCTGTCGTAGAGGTCTAGGTCTCCCGGTGTGCATGGGGCTACGCAGAAGCTATAGGCCAGACTGGGGATGATGGCTGTTTTGATAATGTGGATGGCTTGTCTGGCGCTGGCGAATGAGCGTCGTAGTCTTTCTAGTTTCTGTCTGAGTTGTGTCACCATGGCTATGTGTTGTGGTTTCCAGTTGAGCGTCATGGTAAGTAAGACACCAAGGTAAGTGAAGGGGGAGGTCGGTTTGAGGTAGGTGACAGGCTTTCCTTGTAGCGTTACGGCTTGCAGTTCTCTACGGGCTTGCTTTTCCGCTTCTGCCATGGTGCTGCATCTGCCGGATTGGTGCGCTTTGTGGAGCGCCGCTGTGGCGAGGGTTTTGCTGTGGGATACGATTAGGTGGCCCCAATCCGAGTAGGCGGAGAGCTTGTCTGCCTGACAGCGTAGGTTGCTGATCGAGTTGCATAGGATAGCGATGTCATCTGCGTAGTCGATGCTGCCGATTGTAAATCGCCCGGCGCTGTCGGTTGTGTCGGATGTAAATTTGTACCCCCTCGCTCCTACTTGGAGCCAGCGCAGTAGGGGTTCGATGTAGATGAGGAACAGGAAGGGTGAGAGTGAGTCGCCCTGGATGGTGCCCCGGTCGACGGGTACGGTGTCGGTGTGGCCGTAGGGAGTTTTGAAGCGCGTTGTGGCGCCCGTGTATAGGTCCTTTACGGCGTCGGTGGCGTCGGTGGGGAAGCCAAGGTCGTGCATGATCCATAGCAGTTTGTCTTGGCAGGTGGTGTTGAAGGCGCTAGTGAAGTCGACCAGTAGCGCATAGATGTCTACTTTGGCTAGCTTGGCGTCTTCAAGAGCCATGACTAGCATTTGGAGCTGTTGTGTGGTGTCCCTGTGGGAGCGGAAGCCTGCTTGGCAGTTACTTAACATCCCGTTTGCCTCAGCATACTCGTACAGCGCCTTGGTTATGAGGCTGGTCCAGAGTTTGTAGATGGTATTGGCCAGCCCAACAGGTCTGTAGGCGTTGAGGTCTGTTTCTTGGCCTTTGTCCTTGTAAAGCAGGCAGGTGTCACTGGTTTTCCATGTTGTGGGTGTGCAGCCAGTGGCCCACATGATGATGAACAGTTGGTGTATGGTGTCCCTCATCTCCCATGGCAGCATCTTGATGATCTCGTTTTCAATGCCGTCTGGGCCAGGCGCTTTGCCCCCTGATAGTCTGCTGATGCATTCTTGAAATCCCGCTTTGTCCATGATGGCTGTGTGCATCCAGTGTACGTTTTGGCAGGTGTGCAACGTGAAGGAGTCCACGGCTTTGGGGCGGGTCCAGGGATAGTTTCTGGTTTGTGTGTTTGTGTAATGGCCTGTTTTGGGGGTCGGCGGCGTGAGCTTTTGTCTGTAAGCGGCGGTGATAATCCGGTTGAGGTCGGCCGGGGCGGTGCATATGGTTTTGGTATCAGGGTCAGCTAGTGCCTGCAGGCCTTTGTGGTCGGTGCGAGAAGGGCGTAGTATGTATTTGTTGGCTTTTTTGGGTTGGGTGCTGATGAGGTGTTGCATTCTGAGACGCGCCTGTGCGATGGCAAGTGCGGAGTCGTCGTCATCTAGCTTGTGGATTTGGTCGCGGTAGGAGTTGGTCAGCTGGGCGAGCGCGGCTTGCACGTGATTTTCGGTTGTACCGTCGCCCTGGCGTGCTTGCACCGCCTCCCTTACCTCCGCGTTGATCGTGTCTGTCTCTGGAAGTAGGTCGTCGATAGACGGGTGGACGCTGTTTTGTTTGTATAACATTCTAGCCTTCCGGCTGAGTTCTCTGGTGGTTGTGAGCTTTTTCCCTAGTGCCTGTCTGATCTTGCACATGCTCCTGCGTTGGTAATGCTGGCCTCCTTTGGTCAACGTCTTGGTGTTGCATGTCTGCATGGCAGTTCCCCTGCAGGTTTCCAGGAGCGTTGTGAGCATGGTGGCTGCGGTGTCGACAGCTTCTCTAGCCGGTAGGCCTGCCACTAGTGTCAAGCGTTGTGGTTGTTGTGGGTTGGCCTTGTCTAGTGTGGTCAGGAAGTGGGTAGCATCTGTGTACATGGGAGCTAGGTATGCTGTCAGTTGTGCATGCAGTTGTGGAGCGCCTGAGCTGGGTTGTTGCACTGCCAGGCGGTAGGCTTCCCTGTCCTTGTTGGTAATGGGGGTGGTAAGGATGGTGTGGCTGTGTTTTAAGGGTTGATGTGTGGCTGCTAGATCTATGCCCAGTCTGGTAGTGGTGAGTGTGGCGGTGAGCGGTCTGTGGTCGCTGAGGTACGCGTTTGTGTCGACGTGCGTGCGATGCCTAGGGCCTTGTCTCGCGTCGCGCGTCAGGATGGCGTCGATGCGGCTGTTGCAGTGTGGTTGCTGGTAGGTCCAGGCCCGGTCGCCGGGGTCAGCTTCGGATAGGCGCAGCTCTGTGGCGAACTCCCTCATCATGTGGTCTTGTGGGTATTCAGTGTGTTCGGAGCGGTCCTCTGCCCTCATCGTGGCGTTGATGTCTCCCGCCAGGATGAGTGAGCCGGGCAGGCGTCCAGTGGCTGTTCGTATGTGTTCTTGCATCTTTCTCCTTAATGGGATCGCGTCGTCATTGTTCCCTGACGGCCAGTACGTGGCAACGAGTGTGAGTTCCTCGCTTTGCCGTTGGCGGAGGCTTAGGATGACGCATCGGGTATTTACATCCGCATCTGTACACGGCGGCAGCATGGTGGCTTGCATCTGGATAGCTAGATCGTGTCTGATGCCAATGAGGACCTCACTATGGCCTTCGTGACGGTGGACGGTGTAGTTGGGCATCACCCTCTTCAGCCAGCCACAGCTAGGCTTGTTGCTCTTGGGTTGGGTCATAGTCTCAGTGAGGATCAAGATGTCCGGGCTATGTTTGTGCACCAGGTTTAGGACCTCGTTTCTAGATCTGCATAGGCCTCTAACATTGAAGGTTGTGAGGGTGATGTGTTGCCTGTTGTGGGTTGCTTGGGGCGGTTCGGTTGGGGGGTTATTGTGTTGGCTCGTGCAAGAGTCATTGTCCGGCGTGGTTTGTGGTGTCTCGGCTATGGTGGGGTTGAGCCTTGAGGAGTGGGTTCCGGTAGTGGGTTTGCGGAGGTATTGGGACATGAGGGTTTGTGTGTGCGTGTCGTTGCGTTGTGCCTTGGTGGCTCGTACCCGCTTAGCGGACGGGCCAATGATGGTATCGACCCGCGTGGTGGGTCGATTAGTACGCGGCGTACCTGAGGGGGCTGGCGGGCGGAGGGTAACAGTGGGAATGTCCCGGCGCTGTCGCGACCGGGCAGGTTCCTCGTGTGATGGAGTGTCCTCTACTGTGGTGCTGCGCTTGGTGTCTAGTGTAGGGTTCTTGTCGGCGTCCATGGTGGTCCCGGGCGTTGGGGCGAGTATCTCTCTTACCTCTATGTTGGTGAGATCAATCGTGTGATCTTGAAAGTGTGCTGTTAGTGCTGATGCGGTGGTGGCCTCCAGCGGGTCCGCTATCCAGATCTCTCTCCTAACGAACCTTGTGTGTCTTACGTTGCCTGTGCAGATGGTGAGCATGTTCCCTTGGAGGCGTCCCCAGTCGTTAGGTGTGGAGAGTGGTTTGGGCACACGGTTGAGTGAGTCCAGCTGGTACCAGCCTTGTTGTGTGTGTTTAATGACAGTTGCATGGTGGTGTGACAGCAAGATGACAGCATCGGTGTGTGTCGCCCCCGTGCTTGCAATTGCTGTAGTGATCACCTCAGGTGTGATGCTGTGGGTTGGTAGGTAGGTTGTTGCTGGGTGCAGGTATGTGCGCATCTCATGGTGTTGGCGGTGTAGGTAGTGGTTCAGTGTGTCGGACGAGAACTTGCCTTTCTCGTGGTAGATGTGATCAGTATTGAAGGGTCGAATTGTATGCCCTGCTTCTCGTGCTGCTTGTGCTAGATGTTGTAGGTGCTCGGCTAGTTGCTTGCAGTGTCTGATGACTGCCTGGTAGTCTATGCATTTCTTTCCCATGGCCATGTTGAATGCATGTACCAGGCAGCATTCTTCGTGTTGCCCTTCCATGTAGGGATGTGCAGGGTTGTGGGTCTGTGGATATGTGAGGCCGGGTTCTGTAGTGTTGCGATCATGGTCGCATGTTTGTTCCGCATGGCTGATGATGTGGTAGATTCTCTTTTCCTCACACCGGCGTATCTGCTCCCGTGAGCGGGTATTAGGCGTGATGACAAAGAGTTGGTGCATAATCCGCTTGGTTGCAGCAGGAACGTGCAAGAGAGGTGTGGCTGTCGTTTTCAAGGAGTCCAGTAGGTGCCATGCGCCATTAATGCATTTCATGGCCATGCTGTGGCCTGGCTTTTTGCACAAAAAGGTGTTTGTACCATACTGGCCAGCAAGGTTCCCCAGTTTGTCAGCAGTCCAGTCGCTGGGTTGGGTGAGTTGGGCAATGCTCTGCACAGCAAGGCCATAATGGGTGCGTAAATACATCTCAATGACATCGTCAGAGTAGCCGTCCACTCCTCTTGCCATTAGCCATGCGCCACGCTCGAAGTGATCAGTTATTTGAGGGAGCCTGTTCTCGTAAAAGTTGTCTATGTCTTGCATGGTGACCCATTCATGTCCCGCAGCATTGTTCAGGGAGTATACCTGGCACGCGGAGCTATCTTTATCTTGCTTAAAGTGCTGAGCCTCTGGACCTGGGTTAGCTTCAACATCCCCAGCGGCTAATAAGAGCCAGGCCACGTAGACAGCCCGTGCGGCAGCTATGGGGTTAAAGGTGGAGGTGGTCCAATTACTTTCACCTAGTGTTGTTTGGTAGCAACCGTAGACATGGAGGGTGCTGTTGTATTGGTAGACTGTGTATGGGCGGCCATTCTTAGCTCCATTTGTGGAGAGGTAGAATGTGTTAGAAAGCTTGCAGAGGGAGCTAGAGGCGGCTAGGGTGCCGTCTAGGCCTGTCATTAGATTGTACCCGATGATTCGTATTGTGGCTCTACAGGAGCCTAGTCGTTTGCGGTGTCGTCTTAGGCATCGTTTGGATTCTGTAGCTGTGGGTTTGTGGCGGTGTTGGAAGCTTGTGTTGCGGATGTAGGTACCTATCGCAATGAGGAGGAGTTGGGCTATTACCCTATTCTGATGGTCGATGACGCTGCCCGTGTGGGTGGGGGTATAGTGGTGCGCATGGCCGGTGGTCTCATCTCGGTACCGCTGTTGGCTGCTTGCATTTACATGAGGTCCCTGGGCTACGACATAGGCGTGCAGCATAGTACCATAACGGGGTGCCAGGGTGGTGAGGGGTGCACAGCACTCATTCCACAGCCTCACTCGTCCTTTTCTGCTATATGGTGTTCCTACTACATTCCTATGTCTAGCTAGCCACTGAGAGCTGGCCCCAAGGCGTTGTTCAATGCAGGGTGAGTGCGCAGGGCACTGCGAGCAGTCGGTCCAGTTCCCATGCCCGCAGTTGTTTGCCAAGGGGGTCTTGGCCCTCCTGCACGTTGGGGCATCAGGTGGGGCAGCTGGTGAGGCAGTTGGTGGGGTGGCAGGTGGGGTTGCGTGGGAGGTGGCATGTGAGGCGGTAGGTGGGGCTGCAGGTGTGGCAACAGTGTGGGCAGCTGGTAAGGCAGTATGTGGCGTGGCAGGTGTGGCGGCGTGGGGGGTGGCAGGTGGGGCAGGAGGTGGTGCCGCAACTGGGGTGGCAGCAAGTGGGGCTGCGGGTGGGACAACAGGTGGGGCTGCCGGTGGGGTGGGTGGGGTAGTAGGTGGGGCTACAGGTGTGGCGGCTGGTGAGGCAGCTGGTGAGGCAGCTAGTGGGGTGGCAGGTAGGGCTTCATGGGAGGTGGCAGGTTGGGCAGTAGGTGGGGCTATCGGTGCAGCGGCAGGGGGGGCAGCAGGTGAGGCAGCAGGTGGGGTGGCAGGTATGGCGGCGTGGTGGTTGGCAGGTGGGGCAGCAGGTGGTGCCGTAGCTGGGGGGGCAGCAGGTGGCGCTGTGGGTGGGTCAGCGTATGGGGCTGCAGGTGGGGTAGTAAGTGGGGCTTCGGGTGTGGCGGCTGGTAGGGCAGCTGGTGAGGCAACTGGTGCAGCAACATGTGGGGCATTAGGGGCAGGTGAGGTAGTGGCAGGTGGGGTAGTAGTAGGTAGGGCGGCTAGGTGACTTGTGTGTCTGTGTATGTTGGTGTCGCGCATGTCAGGGTAGGTTGGTGTCGTGTATGCTGGTGTGTACGAGTCCCGGTGCTGTTTTACCTCGGTGGAGAGTTCAGGCCGAGGGCCGGTCCAGCGATTGCACACCCTCCATCTCGTCCGCCAGGTGCTGGGAGGAGCTGGTGGAGTTGTGGCGCTTGAGTGGGTGCTTGGTTGGGGACTGCAAGCATTAGCAAGATCCAGGATGTGTGTGGGGGGTATATGGGTGTGGCAAGTGTGGGACAGGGGAGGAGAGGGGAAGGGACATGTGGTTTCATCGCTATGGGGGGTGCACAGGTGGTGATGGTGTGTGGCAGTAGTGGTGCAGGTCAGGTGCTTGGTTGTATCAGTGGAACAAGGTAGGTAATTGTTTCCTATGTGTTTGTGTTCTCTAACCTGTCTCTCGTCACTGGTCCGGCGGTTGCTAGAGCCTGCGCCCCTTGGTGGCAGTGATGTGACGGACTGAGCGCGGCCTGGCAGTTGGGTGCTGCTCCTTGGGGCTCCCATGGGTGGCCTCGGCATGGCCGCCATGGAGGCTGGGGGGTGCTGCTGCTCAATGGCGGGGTCTTTCGGGCGGGGGGTGCAGATGTCCACCATCACTGTGTAGATCTCTTGCACCTTGCGGGTGGCAACTGCCCTGGCGTTGTCAGTGCGGGAGGCTGCCACTTCCAGCATGGCTTTGACCAGTGGCTGGCACTGCGCTACCAGCCTGTCCAGGCTGGAGGTAATGACCACCCCCCTGCGGCTGCCCTCATGGCCCTGCTGCCAGTCTTCGTCCATCAGATGTTGGTTGGAGTCCAAGAAGACTTTGGCCTTGCGCTGGTCTGTGTGGGTCAAGTGGTGAGCTTCGGCCATGACAAAGCACGTAGCCCGTAGCATGTCTGCTTTGCGGTGCAGGGGCTGGGCGCTGTCCGTGCCCACTGCGACTCCGCTGCCTGTGTAGCTGTCGTCATGTCCAGTGACCGTGATGGCCCTCCTGCTGCTGTCCTGAATTGGTGTGCCCTTGCTGCTCATTGCGGCCACTGTGTACACTATAGCTGCCCGCTCTGGGCCACCACCTGGGTAGATGGTGGTCTGAGCCCTGCTGCTCTGCCCCACTGCAGCGATGATGGGCGACGAGCTGCTGCTGGCCAGGGACACATGCTTAGTGTTGGCGGTGTAGCTGCTGACATTGCCAGCTGTAGCAGCTGTGCCTTTGCTCTAATAAGATGGCCCAGGATGTGTCCCTGCGCAGCCACTCTGTCTTCCTGCTGGCGTGCTCAGTCCACTCTGCCCACGACGTGCAAGGCAGGAGTATGACTAAAGTTGAGTTCACAGACTCTGAAACCTGTGCTGCCATACAGAGCAGTGGTGACCTGCAGATCAGCGGCAGCAAAGTCAAGTTCACTCTGACTCAGCCTCAGTCCAGCAGAGTCAGCGGCCTTGACACCAAGCACTCGCTAGTGCTCAGCACCGCTGCAGGCATTGGCCTGGCAGGCCTGGCCTCTGTCCTCAAGGCAGTCGCTCAGGCCCAGCTGACCATCCTGGAGGTAGACCTGACCCTGAACGCCACCTACCAGGCGGGCTACCCCATGTGACCGCAAGCAAATCACAACGGCGGGTCTCCTTGGGACGGCGAACCACATCCATGTGACCCCATCTACCTAGCGTAGTGAGCTGCTTGTGCACAAATGTCCGGCCAACACCCAACGCAATGCCTGCCGGGCGTGCAAGGCACATGGACGGGGTGGATCGGGTGACAATAGAATGATGCAACGTTAGACATTGGCAGTTGGGAGTGGCTAAATGCCGAAGTGACCTTGCACCCCTTTTGCGTTGGTGCCGTAGAGTGTTCATACTTTTGCCTCTTGACAGGCACGAACAGATGCTGAGATCCCTGCATCTGGCAGGTGTTGAACACAGTACCCCTCGGTGAACATACGCCAGGGCTGCTACTTGAGCTAATATGAGGCCACTTGAGCTAATATGAGCTAATATTAGCGGACACGCCCTAAGCACAATGCACGGAAATTTATGAAACACGCTTCACCGTAGCTGACAGAGTGCGCTACCCGGGGATGTGCGTAGCATAGTTAGAGACCACGTGGTTGAGACGCGGCGTCGTTTTGATTACCAGGGGTAAATTCTCTGTTAGTTGGGACCACCTGATTCAGGTTCAGCTGTGACACGCCCTGAGGAAAATTCAAATTTTGACGAACGGAGCCCATAGGCCACGGATAGCAGTTGCGCCTGGTGCGTTGCAATCGTCCTTTTGCGCTGTATCCCGCTGATGGTTGTGCCTGACCTGAAGCCTGTTGCGCCCTCCACTTAAAATGTGCTTGAGACGCAAGGTTGCTATTGGATGCTATTAGCTGTAAGGTCGTACGGGTCAGAATGCCTATCGCAGCACCGTGCAGCCTCACGTGACTGTCCAGTCGAGCGCGAAGGTGGCGGGAGGTGCATCTATAGTCCTAGTTATATCTAGTAAGTGGCGCAGCACCATCAAAAGCGACATGCCCCATGCCTCGATTGACCGGAATTCGGTGTTCTCTGACTGGCGTGTTCTCAGCGACGCGTTGCAAACTCACGTGACTGTCCAGTCGAGCGCAACAGGAGCCGGAGGTGCATCTCTATATCTGTTATATCTAGTAAGTGGCGCAGCACCATTAAAAGCGACATGCCCCATGCCTTGTCTGACCAGATTTCGGTGTTTCTCTGACTGGCGCCAGGCACTAGCCATGACTCCATCCGCGACCGTTGGCACACACATGTATCCGTAGCAAGCACATCTACACAACAGGTAAGGTTACAACAACATGCAAGTGAGGTGTGAGTGACAGCCTCACAGCAAGCCCATGGCACACCCAGCCATGCCACAGCCATGGCAACTAATAAAATGGTATGCCTCTTAGCTAGTGGCCTGTTTGCACCTTAATGAAACTACAGCCCAAGTTCCATGTGGCGCTGACGATGCGTTTAGCACTAACATGGGTATGCAACCCCACAACCTCATGTCCTCTCACTACCACCATGTGCCATCCTATTCGGCTGCAGGAAGGCATGCCGAGGTGTCTCTGTTGAGGTGTGTGATGGCAAGCATGGGTCTAGTTAGTGACAGGTGACATGTGCACCGCCAGAGCATCCAACCAATCAGCTATGTGCATGTTCCGCACTGGCTTCACAGTGGGATGCCCATTGCCCACCACAACCCACAACTCTTGCAGCTGGTTTTTCAGCAACTTTGAGGTGGTTGGTGGCAGCTTGTTGCCAGCTAGCTTGCAGCGGTACAAAGCTACTGCATGCAGGTGCCTGGCCTTATCTGTAGCCTTGTCTGCTGCCTTGTTAGCTGCAATCGCAGGTGGCGCACCTGCCGCCGCAGTGCCTCTGCTGCCTCATCCACGTTTGCCTTCACCCGGGCTGGTGCAGGCGCAGAGGGTGGAGGAGGTGGCAGCGGCAGCGGTGGATGCACCAGCAGTGGGGCAAAGTGAGGCTGCGGAGGGGGGGGCGCAGCTCTGGGGGGGGGGGGTGTCAGCTGCAGGTGTGGATGAAAGGATGGCAGCTACAGCTGCGGGAGGAGGGGGAGGGCCTGTGGAGGGAGGGTGGGCATATGCGGGAAAGGGGGCGCCTGCGGAAGGGGTGGTGGGTGTAGGAGGAGGGGTTGGAGGAGGGGTGGGGCTGATGCTTGGAGGAGTTGAGTGGGGTGTTGGTTCGGTGCTGGGAGGTGGTGAAAGGTGGCCGGCCAGCGGACAGCTGGTAGGTAAGGAGGGCATGAGTCACTGAACTGCCACAGCCGCCTGTTGACCGATAGAATGCTGCACGCACAACAAAGGGGGCATTTGACTTGAGTGCAAGTGAGAACTAGTGCATGTAAGTGCATGTGAGCGATGGTTGATGCTGATGTTGAGGTATCTTACCATGAAGCTTGGCGGTTTGAAGGTGACATTGGTTCCCTGGTAAGGCTGTGTGGCAGAGGAAGAAGGGTCCTGCATGACGAGCAAGATTGAGGCAAGGTTGAGGGCTGAAGATGTTGTTTGTTGTAGCTGTTCTCTACCTGCTGTCGTACAAATATTTCATTGTATAGTATTGAGGAACTTTGTAAGTACTAACCTGTCGCTCAGCTTTGGTGTCGCCCCTGCCCAGCAAGTTGTAGGCTGTGCCGGATAGCGGCTACTTCCAACTCCATGAAATGCTCATCATTTTAACGCAGCAACAACCGTGCCCTTGAAACCTGCAAGAAACACACAAAATTAGCATGCACCATGGGGCATGCACCCTGCACTAAGGATCTGCAACGAGGAGGTCTACAAGAACATGTGATGCAAACAAACATATGATGCAGGGCCACTAACCTCCAGCAGTGATTGTGTGGCGGCCCCCTCGCAGCGGCCGGACACCGGGCGTTGTGCGGCAGTTGCAGCCACATGCGCCAGCCCGGCCCCCTGCCCCTGCAGCCCTGCCCTTCCATGCCCCTTGCTGCTGCCAGCTGCCAGGATGGTGGGAGGACGCCGGGCTGGACCTGCAGCCACATGCGCCAGCCCAACCCCCTGCCCCTGCAGCCCTGCCCTTCCATGGCCCTTGCTGCTGCCAGCTGCTAGGATGGTGGGAGGACGCCGGGCAGGACCTGCAGCCACATGCGCTAGCCCAGCCCCTTGCCCCTGCAGCCCTGCCCCTCAATAGAGACACCTCAACAGAGACACCTTGGCATGCCTTCCTGCAGCTGAATATGATGGCACATGGTGGTAGTGAGAGGACATGAGGTTGTGGGGTTGCATACCCATGTTAGTGCTAAACGCATCGTCAGCGCCACATGGAACTTGGGCTGTAGTTTCATTAAGATGCAAACAGGCCACTAGCTAAGAAGCATACCATTTTATCAGTTGCCATGGCTGTGGCATGGCTGGGCGTGCCATGGGCTTGCTGTGAGGCTGTCACTCACACCTCACTTGCATGTTGTTGTAACCTTACCTGTTGTGTAGATGTGCTTGCCACAGACACATGTGTGTGCCAACGGTCGCGGATGGAGCCCTGGTTAGTGCCTGGCGCCAGTCAGAGAAACACCGAAATCTGGTCAGACAAGGCATGGGGCATGTCGCTTTTAATGGTGCTGCGCCACTTACTAGATATAACAGATATAGAGATGCACCTCCGGCTCCTGTTGCGCTCGACTGGACAGTCACGTGAGTTTGCAACGCGTCGCTGGGACAATTTTTGCGATGCCCAGTGATAGAGACCACTGCTATAGGCTCGTCCGCGGGTAAACATCTTCGCCCACCACCATCGCGGCCGTACTAGAGGCCAGCGACACAGACACGGCTTGAGCTATAGAGCGGGCTGGTGCAAACGCGATGTCCTGAGGTGGCCTGTGTGGCCCAAACTGACCCATGCGAACATTTTATCAGGCGTGTCACAGCTGAGTGTAAACAGCTTGTGACAAAAATATACCATGTACCGTGCCCGCCCCCGCCCCGCCCCGCGACCCCGTCCAATGTTCGTGGTCAATTAGCAAGAACTCATATTGCCAATAAGCGGTGATAGCCGTAACCATTCGAAGCTGTAGCTCGCTGGAAACGCAAGGACGTGCATTACTGCACACCGTCTCACACATCCCTAGCACATCCCGCCAATACATAACCCCAATACCGCCAATACTTGCCTGCTTGCGACCGTCGAGCTTCAACACATTCTCACTCTCTCGCGCATCAGTGGCAGCCTGGCCTACATACGCTGGATGTTGTCAAGGGTGCTGGCCATCATTGAAGGTGTGTTGGCTGCACCTAGGGAGCCCGCTACTCCTCCCAACCAATGCGGCCCTTTCCACACACCCCATACACGATTCCATACAGAACACGATGCTGTAACTTATTGTAACGGGAAGGAGGCGCTGGAACCCGTTGGAAGCTCCGTACACAGTGCTTGACAGGGTTGTAACTTGCCATTGAACGCAGCATGCCGTACACATCATGGTGCCGTAACCTATCATTGCTGCCTAGCCACGTAACCTCAAAGCTCCTCAAAGCGCAGTAGGCCATGATGCCGTGCACTTAATGGAACCGGCCATCGTGCCCTGTTGGCTGTGGGTGATCGTTGCATAGACAAGGGACCTGGGGTTTTCACCAGCTGTTGTGGCCTGTCCTCTAAGAGCCCGATTCGCCTTCATGGGGACCCACATGGGGGCCACCCGCCAGGGACTCGCACTTTTCTATCGGTGCCACGGTGTGTATGCAGGTGGCTGCCAGTTGGGTGTCAGTGGGGTGGGGTGGCTGACAGGGGGGTGAGTGAGTGGGTGGGTGGGTTGCGGGGCTTGCATGCCTTGTCATGAGCATTGCAGCCGTGGGTCTCGAGGTGTGGCCCCAGCTGCTACTGCAGCTCTGCATGCAGATCTGGCCAATAGCCTGCTTGCCCTCTGTCTCTCAGCACCATAGGCCACTCTGATGCCATGCTGCCAGGCTGCCTGCTGCGTTTTCCCCTACACCGCACTGCCCACGGCTGGGGAGCGGCAGGGAGCAGAGGCTGGGGAGGTGTCAGTGCTCCAGAGATACACAGGGGGTCACTCCTGTTGAGATCCGGCCTTGCTGAGCAGCGCCCTGGCCTGGTCCACCTGCCCTGAAGCCAGCAGCCGCTCTGCCTTGGCCACAAGGGTCTCCAGCAGCTGCAGGCGCACCAGGTCAGGCCTGACTGCCCCTGACCCTCCCTCTGCCCCTCCCTCTGGCCCCACCAACAAGTCACCATCGTCAGCAGCCCCCCCTACCTGCCCATCACCAGGCTGCATGCCGCCCCCCTCCCCCCTTCCCCCTGCTGTCATCCCCTCGTGGCCTGGGCAGCCGTCAGCAGCCGGGTCCCCTACCTGGCCGCCAGCACCCCACCCAGGTTCGAATCCCACCCAGGTATGTGCATGCGAGGGGGCGGCTGCGCCCACCCCTGCCCCTGCCTCCCACGCCTCTGCCTCCTGTCCCTCCTGGTTCACGGTGGGGGGCGGCAGCAGGGGAGCCAGCAGGCTCACTCGGGTTGGGCTGCCCTCCACCAGGCCTGTGTCCGTGTCCCTGGTGGTGCGTGTGCTGTACACAGCGTTCTGGTACAGCAGGTCAGGGAAGGCTGGCTCCTCAGTGCTGATCGCGGTGGCGGCTGGGGCGGGCGGCTGGGGCGGCAGCAGCAGCAGCCCACTTGACTCCTGGTGCAAGAGCTGGCGAGGGGAGGTGGCGTGCCGCCCGCCGCTGCCGCTGCTGATGCCTACGGGAGGGGGGCCAGCAGCGCTGTGGTGGGCAGGGAGGCTGGTGATGGTGTGTCGGGCAGGGGGCTGCTGCTGCTCCAGCAGCTGCTGCTCCTGCGCTTCCAGGAGCTGAGGGGCAGGGGTCAGCAGGGCACGGGGCTGCTGCCCTGGCCGCGGCAGGCCATGTGGCTGCGGCTGATGGGTGCCAGGGAGGTGAGGGGGGCAGGGCGGCAGCGTGGCAGGCTCAGTGGCCCAGGGTCCGGGGTCGAGGGTGTGGCTAACCAGCTGTTGCGACACAGGGCCTGGGCAGGTTCTGGGCAGAGGCCTTGTCCCTTGCGGGCTGAGGTGGGTCACACTGGTGCTGGGTGTAGGGGGGGCTCCTGCTTGAGAGGGCAGTGCAGGGAACAGCAGCTCCAGGGGCCAGGGCTTGGTGGCAGCGGTGGCCGGGCTGAGGTCTGGCAGCCCCTCCGCGTTTGCGGAGAGGGAGGCTGCAGCCAGGAGGTAGTCGGTGCGCTGGGGCAGGGAGGGGGTGTCCAGGGAGAAGGGGGACTCCACAGGCAGCCCCGAGGGGCCCAGGGCAGCCATGGCGCAAGGCAACCGCCCCCCTGCCCCTGCGGCCCGGCTGCCAGCGGCTGGCGGCGGGGGAGTGAGGGCGGCGTACCCCAGCTGAGTCACCCAGCCCGACACGCTGCCTCCCCCCTCATGCAGTCCACCCATGCTGGTGGCCCCGGGGGGAAAGGAGGGGGGGTCACTGACCCCTGCTGCTGCTCCTGTGGCGGCGGCGGTGGCAAAGGGGTGGGCACCGGGTCCCTCACCTGACAGGGGGGTGGAGAAGGGGTGCAGTGGGGGGTCTAAAGCAGCTGTGTTGACAAACGTAAGGGTAGGGCCCGGCTGCCGCCCCCCCCCAGCCCCAGGAATGGACCCTGCCCAGCCTTGCACTGCCCAGTCGCCTCCCCCCTGCTGCTGCCCCGCCCCGCCCATGATGTTGTTCGACTCGGTGCTGTCGTGGAGGGGCTCTGCAGGGGTGGATGACAGGCCATAGCGCTGCTCTGAGCCGCCTCCTGAACCCCAAGGTAGGGAGAGGGCGTCGGAGTCAGTGGGCAAGGGTGAGTCACGGGTCAGCAGGGCAGCTGGGGTAGGGCTGGGGCTGGGGTTGGCACCAGTGTCTAGGCAACTGCTCCAGCAGTGCCCCTCCTCCCCCTCCCCCTCCCCCTCGCCCTCCTGGTGGTGGAGGTGATGATGATGGTTGGAAGCTCTTGTGTGAGGGGAGGCTGCTACAGGAAGGCTGACGCTCTCCGGGGAGCTGGATGGGTCCGACTGCCCATGCAGCCCATGCGGCCCATGCAGATTTTGGTGCTCATGCAGATCAGGTTGGGAATGCATGCCATCATGTAGATATTCATATTCACCCAGATGTTCACGCGGGCAATGCAGGTTATGAGAGAGTTGCGGAGCTGAATGCTGGGGCTGCTGAAGGAGCCCCTCATGTGCCTCCTCCTGCTGCTGCTGGTGCTGACGTGTTTCTGCCACTGGTTCCAGGTCCAGCACTGAGTCCAGGTTGACGTTGGAGATGGCCTGCCACAAGAGCTCTGGCGACTGCACTTGGCTCCTGCCCTGCCCCAGCTGCTGCTGCTGGCTGCTGCCCCGCACCTGCAGGGCACTGCTGCTGACCCGGAGGGGGCTGGCGGGGGGTCCGTGCCCTGGCCGTGGGCCCCCTGCCGCCCCCACCCCCGCGCTGGCACTGCTACGCAGCGTGCGGGTAGTGGCCCAGGTAGTGCCTCCCAGCTTGGGGGGTTGCGAGGTGTGGGCCGCTGGGAGGGGGGCCTCCCCACCCCTGCCCCCTGGCGCAACAGCAGCAGCACAGGGGTGGGGGGGCAGCAGGGCCCCTGACCCCCCCTCCTCCCCGCCCGACACGGGAGCAGCAGGTGGAGGTGGGGCGGGGCCCCTGGGCTGCTCGGGCAGGTTGGGGGCAGCAGCAGCAGCAGTAGGCTGGTACAAGGGGGGGGTCCAGGAGGGGCCAGGGGAGGAGGAGGCTCCATGGCTCCACTGCATGGGCTGGGGCCCACTGCCGTCCCCCCCCACCTCCCCTGCCCCCCCCTCCCAGGGCGAGGGGCTGGGGCCAGGGCTGAGGGGAGGAGGGCGGTTGGTGAGACGGCAGTCAGCATCAACCCAGCCAGCATTGGCAGGAACAGAGGCTGTTGCGATAGTGGGGGGAGGAGGCGGCGGAGGAGGAGGAGGAGGAGGAGGAGTAGGAGGAGCGGGGCCAGTTGCATCAGCCCCCAGGCCAGTCATGGCTGGTGGCATGGCCTCAGCAGCCTGGTCGCCACTGGGCAGTGGTGGTGGTGGTGGTGCTGGGCCTGGCACAGCTTGGGGTGGTGGTGCTGGTTTGCTGCGCACCAGGCTTGTGGTGAACGCGGGCCGCGCCTTGGAAGCCAGTGCAGCGCGCATGTGGCGGAGGCTGGTCAGGCTGGAGTCAGCGGCCACTGCTGCCACAGCATCCGCCGCCGCCACCGCTGCCGCAGTGGCAGCAGGGGCTGAGGAGGGCATGGCAGCAGGGGCAGCAGGGGGCGGCGTGCCTGCTGGGGTGAGTCGAGGGCCCCCCCCTGACATGGCCCCTGACCCCCTGCTCTCCCCCTGCTGCTGCTGGGCTTGCATGCCTGCTGGCTCCCCTGGTCTGCCTGACGTACGCGGCCTGGCACCCTCGACCCCCCTCTGGAGCTCAGGGCTGGCAGCCTGCCGCAGGTGCTCAGGCAGCGCTGCCTGCACCAGGGCCATGCGCGCATACGGCACGCTGCTGCTGCTGCTGCTGCTGGGCAGCGCGCCGCAAGGGGGGCTGGGCAGGGTGCGACTCCCTGCACGGGCTCCGGGGCCGGCAGCCGCCTTGCCCCCCCTGGCCCCTGTTGCTGCTGCTGCCGCCCCCCCTCTGGTTCTGAGACCCCCCACTGCGCCCTGGGTGGAGGCAGCTGGTCCCTGCTGCCCTCCACCCCCCTGCTGCTGCCCTGCAGCCACTGAGGCTGAAGCTGAAGCTGGCCGTGACCCTCTATCTTCAGAGGAAGAGTGAGAGGTGGGATAGCAGGCAGTGTGAGGGGTGGAGTGAGCAGCAGGGTGACCGGCAGCAGCAGCAGCAGCGTGCAGAGGGGATGACGAGGGATTAGAGCCTTGGGCTGGGGGCGGGGTGGAGGATCTAGCCGGCCTTTCCCCTGCCTCCATGCCAGTCACCCTTCCCCCACGCAGCTTCCCAGCAGCTGCCGCCCGGGCAGCCACTTGCCTCCCAGCTACCCCATGCTGAGCAGGCTGAGTCCCATGTTGGCCCGCCTCCCCCTTCAGCTCTGCTCGAGAAGGTGGGCACACCAGCCGCGCCCTGTGGGTGCTAACCGCCCTACTAACCAACCGCCCAACCACCTGCCCAACTGCCTGTCCCACCGCCTGCCTGGAGGGGGGGTTGGAGGCTGAGGCAGCGGCAGGGGCCTCCTGCTTGAGGGGATGTGTGGGGAGGAGTGGGGCGTCGGGGCCAGGCACTGCTGCTAGGGGGCCAGCGTGGTGGTTGGCCCAGGCGGTTGGGGCCCGTGCAGGTCGGTTAGCACTGACACAGCGCCTAAGGGAGAGAGCTGGCCCTGCCCTACCCCCCTGCAGCCCCTGCCCAGCCGCCCCTGCTCCCGGTTTTCCTGCCATCGCCCCTGCCTGCCCCTCCCCTCCCACTGCCCCATCCCCTGGCCCCAGCAGATCAGCAGCAGGAGAGGGTGGGTGGGTCGGCAGCAGCAGCAGTGGGTCAGGCGCCGCCCCCCCATGCTGCATGGTGCCAGGGTGCAGACCACCCAGGGCATAGCCTGGGGCTGCCCCTCTAGTGAGTGGCAGGGAGTAGGAGGCCCTGCGGGAGCGGGACCCAGCCCCCCTGGGCTGCTGTGCATGAGGGGGAGGGCCCTGAGCTGAGTGCTGGCGGGCACGGCCCACAGCGGTGTGGTCCTGTGCGTCATGCGGCTGCAGCTTCAGCTGGGCGGTGGCAGTGGCGGGCTGCAAGGCGTTGGGGCTGGCAGCAGGGGGGTGGGGAGGGGCTGGCTCCGGGGTGAGAGAGGGGTGGTGGAGGGAGCTGGGGGGGGCCAGGGGGGGCGGCAGGAGGAGGGCGAGGGCAGGGGCTGCGCGGCCCGGGGGTGGTGCAGCCTGGGTCCCCCGCAGCTTGACGTCCAGGGGGCCAGTTGTCTCATGCTGTGCTGACACGGGGTCTAACCCAGTGCAGCTTGCTGCAACCAGCTGAGGGGGTGGGTCACAGGGTAGAGGGGCGTGTGAGGTGGGGGGGGCGGCCTCGGCAGCGGGAGGAGGGCGGGAGGAGGAGGGGTGTTGGAGCAGGGACGTGCGACCAGCTGCCCTGGCCTTGACCTGGCCCCGGACCACGTGTGACTGAGTCCCCATGGCGCTGAGGCCGAGTGGAATGGTGGCAGGCGGTGGGTGGGCAGCAGGGGGGGGAGGTGCTGGGGTATGGAGCTGGCTGGAGGGGGGGGCAGGAGAGTCAAGGGGGGCTGAGTCCAGGTTAGGGGGTGGGAGAGGGAAAGTGGACGTGGCTAGGGTGGGGCATGTGGCAGCCAAGGTGCTGGAGCCTGGGGCTGGGGCCAGCGCGGGGTGTGTTGGGTCAGGCAGGGTTTGGGTGGAGGCTTGCCCGGGGGCGGTTGAAGGCTGGGCAATGAGGAGCTGACTGGCAGCTGCCTGACCTGAGTCAGGACCTTTGGAGGTGTTGCTGACAAGGTGTGGGGCAGGGTGTGGGGCAGGGTGTGGTGCAGCAGCAGGGGTGTGGGCAGCTGCCTGCCCCTGCTCCTGCCCCTGCAGTGGTGTCAAGTTCAGCCACCCGCCCTGCTCTTGGTGCTGCGGGGTGCCTAGGCCCTCCCCTGAGTTGACTAGGTCGCACTTGGCTGTGAAGGCTGCTGCTGTGTCTGGGGCTGTTGATGGGCTCTGCGCCAAGGCCGCTGCTGGAACTGCTGCAGGGGCTGGAGGGGGGGCGGCTGCAGCGGTGCCTGCTGCTGCTGCACAGGCCGCCTTCACATCCAGGAGCTGCTGTCCCGCTGCCTTGTCTTTGATAGACGGGTGCGCATCGAACATGGTGCAGGTGATGTGGCTGGCATGGCTGGTGTGCACACCTTGCGCCGCCCCAGCTGCTGCCACTGCTGCCACTGCTGCTGCTGATGCTCCTACTGCTACTGTGGCTGGTGCTGTTGCCAGTGCTGCTGCTGCTGCTGGCGTAATCCCAGGGTTGACGCTGACATCACACTCAGAAGCAGCTGGCATCACACCACCGTCATTGCCCACCACTACCTCGCCTAATACACCTGCATGGTTGCCCGCCCCTTCGGCTGCCGCCCCTGGGCCTTGCCAGCAGCTGCCATCCTCCCACTCCGTGTCCCCAAACACCTCCTCCCATTCCCTCCCGCCTCCAGGCCGCACCCTGGCGGCCACATGGGGGGCCTCATGCGGCAACACCTGCACACTGCTGCTGCTGCTGCTGCCATTGCCCAAGCCCACCCCCCAGCCCAGGCCGGGCGTGAAGTGGCCCATCGTGGGGGGCCTCAGGAGGAGGGTGGGTGTGTCCAGGTCCTTCTGGTCCGCTGCTGCTGGGGACGGCAAGGTAGGAGGGATGGGGGTGCAGGGGAGGGGGAGGAGGGCAGGGGGCTGAGTGGGAGAGGGGGAGGCAGAGGACGAGCCGGACCCCAGCAGCTGAGTGAGGTGCTCCGCCAGCCCCTGGTGCTGAGCCCCTGGGGGTGGAGGGGAGCCCTGTGTGCCCAGGTCTGCAGCAGAGAGGGCAAAGGAGGCTTGGTGGGGCGCCTGGTTGGCAGCAGTGCCTACCTCAGCCCCACCTGCGCTGCTTGCCTCTGGTTGTTGTGGTGGGGACGCTGCTCCTGCTGCTCCTGCTGCTCCAGCTGCCGGCATGGTGCTGATGAGGCTGCCACTGCTGCTGTTGCCTGGCGGGGTGGTGGTGGGTGACTTCAGCGCAGCCTGGCAGCGTTTGAGTGCAGTAGGGTCAGGGGCCCTGTTGGGGGAGTAGCCCGCCTGGGTCTTGAACAGGGCCGCCGCCGCAGCAGCAGCAGTGGCAGGGTGGCGGGGAGCTCTGGGGCTGGGCTGGGTTGGGGGTGGAGTGGAGTGGGGGGAGTCCTGGGGTAGTGGTAGGGGAGGGGGGGAGGCTGCAGCTGCTGGGCATGGTGAGGTGTCAGGGGGGACAGGCGCCCCTACGCCTGCTGCTGCTGCTGCCTGAGGGTGTGCACTTGGATCAGTCCCAGCCTCCTCCTTGCCCTCCTGCTCTTCCTCCTCCTGCTCCTCCTCCTGCTCCTCCCCCTGCTCCTCCCCCTGCTCCTCCTCCTGCCTCTCCCTCTTCCCGACCCTCCCCTCGCGCTCCTCCACCACCAACTCCCTTGCGCTGTCCTGCGTTGTCCCCTCCCGCACCTCTGCCACCCCCTGCTGTGTCCCACCCCTCCTGGCAGCCCCTCCCCTCCCCCTCATCGCCCCCCGCCCGGCCCGCCTACCACACGTCACCAAACCCTGGCGGCCAACTGCCGCCCTGCAGCCCAAGGCTGTGGTCGACGACAGGGAGGTAGCCGCCACCTGAGCCAGGTAAGGTGAGGTGCTGGGTGCAGGCGGCGCCTGCCGGAGGCTCATTGTGGGGCCTGGCTGGACTCCATGTGCATGCGCGCCATGACCAGCCCCCGCCGGAGGTGTTGGAGCACCAGCCGTGGCCTGAGCCCCAGCGAGGGCTGGCTGAGCTGTCAGTGGGTGGCGCCCTGACTGACTGGACGCTGTGGGGGAGGCTGGCTGGACCTTTGCTCTGGGTGAGCTCTGGGGCGGCGCAGCAGCAGCTGAGGTAGGCTTGGTGGGCGTGGTTGCGCCAGAGCCTGGGCCGGGGCTTGTTTTGGATACAGCGCCGCGCTGACTGGGTGTAGGCACTTTACGGGGTGTGACCGCATTGCCTGGTTTGGAAGGCGAGCTGTGCAGATGGTGGTGGTGGGGGGAGCCAAGGGCGGGGAGGGAGGGTTTGCGGGGAGATGCCCCAGCCCCTTTCCAGGGCAGATGCAGCCGGTCGTCAGGGCTGAGCACGGGCTGAGCCGGGGAGGAGGGCGAGCTTTCACTGGGGCTGGTGCGGCTGAGCCGCCTGCGCGGCTGCTCTGCACTAGCTGTTGTCCTGGTGGCAGTCCGGGGTGACATGGTGTGACGTAGGCAGGCGGGGGAGGCTGCTGCCGGGCTACTGCCGCATGCACTGCTCGCCTGCTCCACAATGTCACCTGCAGCCTCATGCCCATCACACTCCATGCTGGCAGCATGCTGGACTGTGTGACCAGCATGCTGTGTCACACTTTGATGGTGTAAAAGAGCCCCGTTGTTACTGTCTGCCTCCAGCCCCTCCGACCTCTGCTGCTGCTCCCCCTGCTGCTCCTCCCCCTGCTGCTGCTGCTGCTGCTGTTCCAGCCCAGGCTGGCCGTTTGACCGCAGCCTCAATGCCAAGGCCACATGACCATTGGCAGCCTTCACCATGCCCGCTGCCACAGCTCCAGCCTGCGCCTTTGCCATTGTCCACCGTTCACTAGCACCAGGGGAAGGGGCGAGATCAGGACCAGGTGCACAACCTGGATCCCTGCCGGAGGTTAGGGCAGGGGCCAGGTTGCAGTCAGGGTCAGGGTCAGGGTCAGGGTCAGGGTCAGGGGTCGGCCCAAGATTAGAGGCTGAGGAGTCGGGCGGCAGGCAGGGTGGGTTAGGGGTGAGGGAGGGTAGGCGCAGTCCAGGCTGCAGACCGCGGGCCAGGCTGTGAGCCTCCTCCAAGGCAGGCCGCAGGTCAGGCACTGACATCAGCTCCTGCACTGAGGGCCGCCGCTCAGGATCCTTCACCAGCATGCTGCAGGCAGCACAGGGCAGCAGGCAACATGAGGCAGCAGGCAGCACGGGGCCATCGCACAGGGCAGCAGACAGCATAAGGCGGCAGCCAGTGCTTGGTAGGCAGCACGGGCAGGTGGCAGCACTATGCAGCAGCCAGCAAAGAGCAGCAGCCGGCCCGCCACTAGGCTGCCAGCGTGACCTGCCCTGCTGTATCACCTTGGCAGCAGCAGATAACGCTGCTATTGTGTTGTGAACAGGGCAGCAGGCAGCAGCGAGGTTGAGACTAGCAGCATGGTACATCCAGCTCATGTTGAGGGCAGTGGACACAGTGACACAGTGTGCTGCTGCCCCTGCTGCTGCCCCTGCTGCTGCCCCTGCTGCTGCCCCTGTTGCTGCCCCTGCTGCTGGGCGTAGTATACATCGTTTGAAAGATATGCGACTCAAAATAGATATGGAGGGGGGAGGAGGAGGAGGGAGAGGAGGAGATGGGTGTGTGGGTGTGGGTGCAGCAACAGGGGCTGCAGGCACGCCAAGCCGCTTGCCCACCTCTTGATGATGGCCTGCCACTCAGCTGAGAAGCCAGCAGGCAGCGGGGCCGGGCCGCACGCCTTGATCTTCTTAATCAGGCCTTGCTGCACACAGTGGTCATACAGTGAGCCTCGCTACAGTTGGCCACCTGTTGGTTCTACAGAAGTGGGCTGCTTTGCCAACGATGGATGACGATGCGATGCACAGACGAATGTGGTGGCTTTGAATTGCAGAGAGAAGTGGACGCAGCCAATGGGGTGGCCAGGACTAGGCACGCATGTGTGTACCCCGCTTTACTTCACAGAACAGCACCGAGCCACTCCTGGCTCCTTGTATTATGCTGGAGGGTAGGAGGGTCGTCTCTTCTCTTGCTTAATGGTGGGAGCAGGCCGCCCCCTACAGGCGGTAGCTCCTCCCTTAATGCACACCGGGTGAATACCGGAGTAGTCTTCTTCTTCTTCTTCTTCTTCTGTATTTTGCTGAGGGGCTTCCCACACCCTTGCTGTCCTCTGAAATGCTTAGGGTTAGGGTTGCTGTCCTCTGAAACCCTAGCACCCTCAGAGCCTGTCAGGCTACCCCAGGCGGCACACACACCCCAGGCTGTGCTGGGCCACTGCTGGCCAGCCTCCCCCTGAGGGCCTGTGGCTCGCTCACCAGGTTGAAGGCGTTGAAGGCGGGCTTCAGGGCAGTCAGCTCGTACATCACGCAGCCTAGGGACCTGCAGCAACAAAGGGAAGAGCAGGGCTGGGCATGTGGGCAGATATGTGGGCAGGCATGTGGGCAGGCATGTGGGCAGGCATGTGGGAGGGCAGGTGGGCAGGCAGGCAAGAAAGCAGGCAGGTGAGATGGCCTCAAGGGGGAGGGGAAGCTCTGCCTACCCTTCAGCTCTGCAGCTGCCGAACTAAAGCCAGCAAGGCCAGTCTTCACCTTCACCTCTCGGCAGCCCTGCAAGTGCTTTGCTTGGTGCCGGCAGAGCTGCCCACTCACCACACGTCAGTAGGATGATGGTATCCCTTGGCCGCCAGCAGCTCAGGACTCATGTAGTGAGGGGTGCCCACCTGCAGCGCAGCCCAGCCCAGGCCATGCTGCTGGCGCACACATGCCGTGACATCCCATGACAGTGAGAACACCCACAGCCAGGCTGCCAGCTGGACATGCCGTGCCTTGCTCTGGGCAAGCAGCGCTGACTGCCCCACGTGCTTGTGTAGGACACCAGGGTGTGTAGCACCAGCACCAGCTGCACCTGCAGTCCAGCCCAGCCCATGCTACTAGTGCAAGCCGG
This sequence comes from Haematococcus lacustris, assembly GCA_030144725.1. Classification (NCBI taxonomy): domain Eukaryota; kingdom Viridiplantae; phylum Chlorophyta; class Chlorophyceae; order Chlamydomonadales; family Haematococcaceae; genus Haematococcus; species Haematococcus lacustris. Next base: position 3,445,210 of record JASKMD010000025.1, on the reverse strand, counting down.
TGCTGGTGCTGGTGCTGTATACCCTGGTGCCCTACACAAGCACGTGGGGCATGCACCCCACCCCACCCCACCGTCCTCCCCGCTGCCCTGCTGTTCCACAGCAGCCTGACGACCACGTGGGGCATGCAGCGCGCCTTGCCCAGTAGTGCAAAGTGCAAGGGCTCCTGCTGCTGATATGTACGTATGGCTAGGGATGGCTGGGCCTACCACTACAAGTACCAGCCAGCCTCCTGGCCATAGGCTGCTGCAGCAGCCCTGCTCACCTCCCCGACCTTTGGTTCTGCGCCTGGCATGAGGCAGTCAGGCCATGGGAGGCAGCAGCCCAGCATACCTCCTGGTGTCAGGCAGTGCTCTATGCCTACCGCCCCTACCCTCCATGAGCTCACAAAACAACACACCCCACGTGCTTTGTTTTAGCACACAGTGTCATCAGTCACAGTGTCACAGTCACAGTGTCATCATATGTCAATGTCATCAGTCACAGTGTCATCATATGCATCAGGTCACAGCGCAGTCAGAGGCGCGACACAGCCTAAGAAACACAAGACCTGGCTTACAGCATGGCATGGCATGCTGCGCAGTGGTGCACCTGCCAGCGCAGGGGCTCACCAGGCTCTGGTCGTGTGAAGCACGGCCTGAATCGCACACGCTGGCCAGCCCAAAATCGCCCAGCTGCACATAGCCCTGGGAACAGAGGAAGATGTTGGAGGTCTTGATGTCCCTCTGCACCAGGCAGGAGGCAAGGCAGGGGCAGGCTCAGGCCGTGAGGCGGACAGGCGCAGGTCATCAGGCGGGCAGGCACAAGTCATGAGGCAGACAGGCACTGGTCATCAGGCGGGCAGGCACGAGTCATGAGGCAGACAGGCGCAGGTCATCAGGTAAGCAGGCACTGCATAGTTGATGACCAATCTGGGTGCTGGCGAATACAGCCACACTGCCTCCCACCACCTCACCCACGTGGAGTACCCCCTTGTGCTGAAGGTAGTGCAGGGCCAGCAGCAGCTGAGCCAGCCACCTACGCAGGGCGGACTCCTCAAACGGCTTGCCCTGAAGGTCAGGCGCCACCCAGGCAGGGCTGACACTGCAAGCAGCGGCTGGTGACTGGACGCTGCTTGCCAAGGCAGTGGATCGCAAGGAAGATGAGCTGCGTGCCAATGTGCTATCGTTGGGCACCATCACCAGTAGTGCACAACAGCAGCAGGAGTAAGAGCAAGAGTAGGAGCGGCGGCGGCGGCAGCGGCAGGGATCAGTTGCCTATAGTGCGTGGCAGGCACGCTCAATGCAGCTGCAGGGCCACTGCTGCACTTCACATTGCAACCTGGAAGTACCCTGTGCCTGCAAGCCAGGCCCAACATCTCTGCACTGACAGGCAGCTGATGGCAGTAAACTTCAACACCATAATGCAGGCTGGTGGGTATTGCCAACCGCCTGCTGCTGCTGCCAGCGTGGCTTACCAACCTTGCGCTTCTGTATGGCTGTGCCCAGGTCTCCTTGGTCGCAGTATCCGAGCACCACACACACGGTGTGGCCATGGTGGGTCCAGGTCTCAATGAAGGGCTGGACAGGGCAGGGGTCAGGACCAGGACCAGGGTCAGGACCAAGACCAGGGTCAGGACCAGGACCAGGACCAGGACCAGGGTCGGGTCGGGTCGGGTCAGGTCAGGTCAGGTCAGGTCAGGTCAGGTCAGGTCAGGTCAGGTCAGGCCAGGCCAGGCCAGGTCAGGTCAGGTCAGGTCAGGTCAGGTCAGGTCAGGTCAGGTCAGGTCAGGTCAGGTCAGGTCAGGTCAGGCCAGGCCAGGCCAGGTCAGGTCAGGTCAGGTCAGGTCAGGTCAGGTCAGGTCAGGTCAGGTCAGGTCAGGTCAGGTCAGGTCAGGTCAGGTCAGGTCAGGTCAGGTCAGGTCAGGTCAGGTCAGGTCAGGTCAGGTCAGGTCAGGTCAGGTCAGGTCAGGTCAGGTCAGGTCAGGTCAGGTCAGGTCAGGTCAGGTCAGGTCAGGTCAGGTCAGGTCAGGTCAGGTCAGGTCAGGTCAGGTCAGGTCAGGTCAGGTCAGGTCAGGTCAGGTCAGGTCAGGTCAGGCCAGTGCAAGGTTAGTGTGTGCAGCTATGGGAAATTGCTACCCAGTTGTTCCCCAGCCACTAAGAACGTCTGCAACCAGAAAGGAGGAGTTTGTGTGAGTCGGCTGACAGACAACCAGAAGGAAGGACAGACAACCAGAAGGAAGGCGTTTGTGTGTGTCTGCTGCCAGACAGAATGAACAAGATTCCCCATGAGAAGATGTGGTGGTTGATTGGGGCCCTTGTCCCTGTAACCTGTTTTCTACATGTTGCCTTCCTCTGACGGATGCAGCAGGGCAGACGCTACACTGCACACCTGTGTTTTCTGAGCTTTGATGCTCAGAGTGGACCAGGCTGGTGATGGTACTCGGGTAGAAGCTGTAATGATAGATAGAGTTAGGGGACTGGTGACCAGCCACTGCTCTAGCCCCTAACCTCCACTCCTATTGCTGCTCCCCAGGCAAGTGACCCACAACAACGGTGGCAAGACCAGGCTGTGCCATACACTCCTGCTGCTGTGGCGCTAGGTCCCCGCCATGTGACCAAGATGAGGTGCTCAACTTCCCCGCTGTGCATGGCCATGGTAGCGTACATCAGTAGCAGGCCAGCAGGTCAGCGGGTAAGCAGCCCCATGCCAGCCCCCACAGCCCCCATGCAGCCAAGCAACCCAACAGCCGGCAGCCTCTGGGCCTCTGACCAGGATGCCAAGCCCAGCCAGCCCACCAAGGGCACAGGCAAGGGCAAGGGCAGGGGCGAGGCTGCGATCCCCACTTCTTTCTTCAGCACAGCAGCCAGGCAGATGGGTAGACAGGGACTGCAATGCAGCGTTGTTCATGCGGCGCATTGAGGAGAGCAGGTGGCGCACGATAAAGCTGTGCTACTGGCCAGACCAGGGAGCTCTGCCAGCCAAGGGCAAGGGAGAATCCAGAGCTGGGCTACAAGCGGCTGCGAGACAAGCGTCCCAAGGCCCTGCAGCAGCAGCAGCCTGCTGTGGCACTTTAGTGTGTGCCCCCTCCTTGAGCTGTTATCAGCTCACATCAGTGCATGTTTGTCATGCCAGCTCTAAGCTATAATCTGTCACAGGGGTCTGTGGAGGTGAAAGACGCCCATGCTATGTGCATGAGAGGTGAACTTCACAATACCAGAACACAACCCCTAACAAGGGTTCGTCGTCATCCTGCCATTGTGCTAGTGCTTGCTGCCTACTGGGCTGTTGCGGGAGGGTGCTGACAAAGGTGCTCTGGCTGAAGCTTAAGCCTGGCTTGAACACGTTCTGTGCCACGCCTGGCATCAAGCCAGATGCTGTTGCGTATCGAAGCAGAGCTAAGATGTGGCTGTGCCAGCAGGCTCTCTTGACACATGCCGCATGGATTAAGATGCATGCAAGCTTCCTGTAGCTGTGATGCAGGCTCACCACAACAAAGGGGTGGTGCAGCTGGGCCATCAGCCTTATCTCCCGCAAAGTGGCCTCGCGTTGCCATGGTGTCTGCCGCGCTAGCTTAACCCTGCAGTAACAGCACCAGCAGCAGCTGGAGGATGTATCAGTGGAATGCAAGGTCGGCATGGCCCTTGTTTGCCTTAACTCTACACTACAGCCCTCGCGGTCAGGCAACACTGTAGGTGGTAGGCATTCATGCACCATGTCCATGTGCATTGGGTATACTCCACACAGCCCATTAACACCATTTCAGTAGTCCCGCTAGTGGCCACTAGTGGTCCCTAGTGGTCCGGCTCATATGGAGGCCCTAGTGAGGGACAAAGGGGCTGCAAGGTTGGCACTTAACACGGCGGCTGCCAGCCCTTGCACTGATGGACAGCTGTGGATATTAGAGGAGTCACCTTTTGAGCACATATGGTGTTTTTTTGGCCTTAGCTTGTTTGCTATAAGCTAGGTACACCTCTCCGAATGCGCCTCGGCCTGCACCCCACCAACTGGCCGTCCAAGGTGGGTGAAACTGTTTTTTGAGTCGCTTAAGGGTCCACGCACCTATACATTCACGCACGTCGTAGTGCGAAGCACCGGCGTCCACATTGGGACCGCTCATCGCCCTAAGTCAACAGCCCATCACGGGTAACCTCTTGGGTTAAGTGGCATCCAGACGGACCTGCTGAGCTAAACTGTCGACGAGCATTTGAATTTTGATCAAAACTTGCGTTTGTTTATATATATGAAGCTGTGCTGGTTTCCAATGATACAGTACAGGACAGGTCGTAGCGCAGGTATGCGGGCATCGCAAGCATTGGATTTGCAAGGCCGATGCCCGATATGCGCGACGAGCATGGCGCTGCTGCGCTCCTGCTGTCGACTAGGGCCGTCCCAGCGCAGAATATCCAAGTAGCAGACTTCCTCCGCGATGTTTGCAGAGGGAGGGTAGAGGCACCCCAGTTCCCGCAACAGTCCCCAATTAGCACCTCTCTCACCTGCGAGCTTGATTGTCATCAGCTTATTGTTTTGTTGCATCTCCTACCAGGCTCGACCCAGCCATCTAAACAGGCACAGCGACATATTGTTAATTAGGCTGGGCTTACAGCTAGGCTGTTGGCTGTGACCCAGACCGTAGGCCCCCGGCGCAAAAAGCACCCACAGCCAGAGCAAGTTGTACAGCCATCCATATGCTCATCATCCATCACGACATCCTCTCTGCTACAGAGTCTTTGCCACTGTTCATCCAGATGATGCCCTTGTCCCAATCCCCTTGCTCTGACCCGCCTGCTGCACCGCCAGCCCCCCTTCACCAGACCCTTCACCAGATCCCTGGCACACACGTTCGCCTGCGCATGGCACAACGACGTGCGCATGACATGATGATATTGGGCAAGGCCATGGAGCCACACAAGGCTGGCGGCTCTACATACAAGCCTTGAGGTGAGCATGGTGAGCATGGGGCCCATTTCAGTACATGGTTCACCATCACTCGCTTCAATTACATTGTCGACGCCGCTGCCACTATCCTTGTTCACTCATTACACATCAGCACACCCCAGCACGCGGCCACTATGGAGGTAGCGCGGTTTGTGGCATTGCACTAACGTACTAGCTGGCTCCTGGGGCTGCTGCTGATGTGGCTGTGCTCCTCCCATTAAGACATCCCTCCAAGGCTGACGACTCCTTGGCTTGGGCTGTCGCCCAAGCCCAGGCCTGGGGTGCCATCACCGCCATAGCCTCAGCCGCTAGCCAGCCAGGTCAAGGTTGCTTGTTTGTCAGGCTGTTAGTCTTGACCTAGTGATGCAGCCAGGTCTAGGTTGCTATTTGTCATCAGGGAACAGATTGCGCCACCAGGGATGGGTGTTGTAGTCATCGATGGTGCGACCAATGAGGCTGTAGTCGTGCAGGCTAGAGCTGTGTATCTGCCCAGCGCTGCACACCAGGGTAAGCAGGCTACCATAGGCTCTCAGTCATTCATTCATTTATACTTGCATGTCCAGGACTGATGTGTGACATCACTCCATGAATCTCCCGGGAAACCCAAGTTGCTTGAATAGGCCACCGCGGGAGGGTTATGTATCGATATGTATTGCTTGAAATGGGTGGGTGGGAGGGTTAAGTATTGATATGTGGTGGGTTGGGCATGAGGTGAAAGAGTAGTTGACTGTGCCATGCCTGGTGCCACAATGTCAACTACCCTGTGTGCCTTGTGTGCATGGCTGCAGTTGAAGGAGGACATTTCTGAGGTGTCCATGGAGCGCCATGCGCGTGCCAAGCAGTTGGTGATTTTCTTTGGTGCAGCTGGCATTGGCACTGGGGGAGGTTGGGGGTACTGATGTGGTGCTGCGTGCTTGCTGCAAGGTGGCCTAGGGGTACAGACCAGCAGCGGGGCAGGGTGGTGCTGGTAGATGAGCACCGCACCACCCGGGTCAGCTCAACAGTGAATGGCCAGCTGCCCTGTGAGGAGGAGCTGGACCATGATCAGCCCACCAGGCCGGAAGGCTGGAAGCCCCCAGCAGGATTAACGCACTGGCTGCTGCGCCCAGCATGGAGCCAACAGCGTGACCAGGTAGTCCAGGGCCTGATGTGGTGCCTGGCGATGGACCCACATCAGCCCCCACAGCCCCAACGCAGCAGCCAGGAAGCCACACAGCCAGCAGCCTCAGAGCCAGGGCCCAACACTCCCTCTCCAGCCAAGCGCAGCAAGCGCACCAAGGCTGAGGAGGCAGCTGAGCCTACCCAGCCCACCAAGCGAACAGGCAAGGCCCAGGGCAAGGCTGACAAAGTCAGGACAGCGCCACAGCCAGGCTGGACAGGGACTGCAATGCAGCGCTCAACATGCAGCGCATTGGGGAGAGCAGGTGGCGCCCGCTGGAGCTGTGCTGGTGGCCAGAGCAGGGAGCTCTGCCAGCCAAGGGCAAAGAGTACCCTGGCCTGGGCTACAAGCGGCTGCGAGACGAGCCTCCCAAGGCCCCGCAGCAGCAGCAGCAGCAGCCTGCTGAGGCACAGTAGTGTGTGCCCCCTTTTTAGCTGTTGTCAGCTCATAGTCAGCGCATGTTTATCATGCCAACTCCACGCTATAGCCCTCGCGGCCAGGCAGTAATGTAGGTGGTAGGGACTCATGCAGGTAGGTAGGCACTCATGCAGGCAATAATGTAGGTGGTAGGCACTCATGCACCATGTCCACGTGCATTGGGTATACTCAACACAGCCCAATAACACCATTTGAGTAGTCCCGCTAGTGGCCACTTGTGGTCCTTAGTGGTACGGCTCAAATGGAGGCCCTAGTGCGGGACAAGGGGGCTGAAGCTGTGTATTCCAAAACATAGTGTTGTATTATGAAAGTTGGTCTTTCTTGGTGGTGAAGACTCTGTGAGGTGTGGTGTCATCGAACATAAGCCACAATCAATGTGCCGGGTAAGTAGCTGGTAAGAGAATGTTGGTCTTTTGGGCATGCAGCCAGCACGGTCTGGTGCCAAAGCACAGTACGATGGTGGCCGATAAGGGGGGTTAGGAGGTGCTGGTGTGGGATGGGGGAAACGACTGCCACGACGGTTGCAATACTGAGAGCGGGCGGGTGGGCAGGCGCGCGGACAGGCAGGCATTCTAGGCTATTCAGAATGCACGCCAAGTCAGGGGATGGTCGCTACCTACAAAGGAGTCAAGTTGAGGTAGGAAAACACGATGAGAAATCGACGGATGGTTGTTTTGGTTGTTATATAGATAATGCCAACAAACAACACTGACGATATCTAGTATTTGTGATGGCCTCACTTTGTTGTTTTCTATAGGCTAAAAAAACGAACCGTGCCTAAGCCAGTGCCGGAGGACCCCGACAATGACACTTTGGACCGCGACGAGGCACTACAGCCCGACCTCACCGAAGCGGAGCGCAATAGAAAGGCTTCCGGAGAGGCCCGCGCTGCCCGCGATAGGGACAACATGTACCACGGCAAGAAATGCAAGCTAGCCCACCTAACCGGCCACTTCCCGCAAGAGCTTTGGAATGCCTTCCTGGCCGACGCTGCGCTGCCGCGAGTGAAGGCCTGCAGCGAGCGGGCGGTGCTCGCCAGCCTGCTGTTTGGCTTACTCGTGCGCGGCTTGTTTACCATTCACGTAGCCGACCCGCTGGGCCTGCACGACCAGCCCGTGTACACAGACATCCCAGTCTCCCAGGCAGCCATCCCGGACCTGAGCTGCAGGAACCTGTTCCTACAGCTGTGCCACGGATTGCCTGCTCCACTTTGTTTGTTGCATGAGGGCTGTAGGGTTATACGTGCAATACGGGGGGGACATGTGCGACATTTGCAGACCTCTCAAATTCAAATACCACATAACGCCGTCTTCTGCCGCAAAGCCGTGGGTTCCTCCGGCTGTCTTTATCAAGAGGTGATACCTAGCATGTGGTATCCTGTAACCCGAGCGGCTGGTTCTGTGCTGTTACTGATAGCCCTGCTGCAAGTCGCCTCGGTTCGCGCGTTCACCACCAATGATACAGGCACGTGTGCAGAGGGCGCTGATTTGCACAGTTTCGTCCAAGGGCTGACCGAGCCTGCGTCCCGCAGTTGTCGCCGGGCTTGAAGTCCGCAACGCGCTCTTCAACCGCTCACTAAATTGGGCCCAGGCGCTGAAAACCTGGACCTGCCCGACCGGTGCGCCGGGTGGACGGTTGGTGGGGCAGTTGATAGGTCTGACGAGCTGCCAGCTATGCGCCTGACATGGTCTGTGGTGCAAGGCAGCTGGGACTTGCAGCTGAATCTACAGCAACTGATGTGTCATACACACTCACCCCATCTGAGGTTTCAACAGGACAGGGGATGAGGATAGGATGTTGAGACTGGACACGTGACAGCCTAAAGAGAAAATGTGGCACGGCCTCATCTGCCAAAGCCTTGCGTACACTAGGGGTGCCTATATATAGGCAGCGATGTGTATGAGCTACGCACTGCATCATGCTAAGTATTGCTGTAGGAAGGGATTGGGTTCATCATCATATGTTCATAGAGTGACGATTCCGTGATGATGTTTCCGTGATGATAGTCATCATGGCAGCGGATGTAGTCATTGATATTCATCACGGCAGCAGACGGAATACCAAGGATGGTGAGGACCGACATTGTGAGGAGCACCATGAAGCAGGCACCGCATGGCATGAGCTGCGTTGCCGTCACCCATGCAGACCCCGCCAGCAGTGAGCAGGCTTGTGACATCTGCTCGAACGGCTGGAGTGGCAACTGGGAGCACCTGCACTGCCGTGGCGCCAAGGCCAGTGAGTGTTGCCTGTTCTGGCACCATGCCACCCAGTGTAGCCCTCACTGACAGTGGAGGGCGAGCGGCCTGGGTGGGAGTCTGCTGGTCTGGCAAGCACATGAGGTTGGGTTCATGTACACCGCCTTCCACTTTGCTGTGTTGATGGGCCGGTGGTTGTGGGAGCAGGGTGGAGCAGGAGCAACCATCTCGAAGCAATCAGACAGGGCAGAGTAGTAGCAGCAGCAGCAGCAGCAGCAGACCTACACAATGTACGCCCCTCCTGCCCCACTTCACATGTGTTCAGTACTGAGTGCAGCAGGCAAGACATGGTGAGTATGTGAGTGAATGAATATGAGTGTTTCCCTGCCTTCAGGATACGGTGAAGGCAGCAACGGCGTGAGGGATGGCCTCCTGACCACCGTCCACATCACGGTGGGCAGCAGCTGGCAGAGGGCGATGAGGTGGCAAGCGCAGCAGCTTCACCCTCCTAGCCACTATGTGACATGAGTGACATCACGCTAGTTATGTGTGATGCAGCCTGCACCTGACGCCACACTCAGCCTGCTGCTCGCATTCCAGACTCTGTGCAGCTGTATCGGCAGCAGCATAACATGGCTTGCGTCAGATGTGAGGGATTAGCTCAGCATGACAGGGCCTGGCTTTGACTTGGTAGCCGAGTGTGGCGGGGCGGTGGTTGATGATGTCCAGGACGTGAACCTTGATGGCCCTGTGCCGCGCCAGTTCTGCGCCCTGCGCAGCCTGCGCGAGTTTGACTTGGATGGAGGTCAGCTGACTGGACCCATCCCAAGGTGCGTCCACCATGCGCATGCGCCCATGCAGACCTATGCCAGCGGACAGATGAAGTTGCCACACCCCTGCACACCAATGGTTTTTTTGCGTAATACGTAACGATCGGAACTATAAGCTTGTTTTTGTAGGAATGGCGTTCGTTACCAAACGGACCCTTGCATTGGCTGGCCTCGGCTGCTTTATAACCGAAAAATGTCTTTGTGTATAATAATTATATAAAGTGAATTCTGGCATAAGACAATGCTGTGACTTTTTTTCGTAGCCATTCGGGACCCAATGCGTAACCAGCCATGTGATGGTCCTAGACCCTTCGTGACCAGCGTCAGCTTGGCAGTTTTGAAAAAAACAATTACCCCTGCACACCCCTGTCCTTGTCTCGGCACTGCAATCATCACACACCTGACCATCTGAATGGCTGCCCTGGCTTGCATTTGCTGACAACCTGGCTGGCTTGCAGCTGGCCCATGGCTGGCTTGGCACTGTGCAGAGGTCCTGGCTGCGGCCTGGCCCCCACTGGCGCTGCTGCTGTGTGCAGGTGGCTGCTGGAGCCCAACCCTGACCCCGCAGCCAACGGCACCTTGTGTGGCAGCAACATCCAGGAGCTGGACCTGTCCTCAAACAGGGTGGGTGGTGGGGCAGGGGGCTGGACAGGAGCAGCACAGCACGCTGGGGCCAGGAGGGCAGGGTGAGGCCCAGGGGCGCTGCTGGGGGAGGCCGGCTGCAGCCCTGGCTCAGCGTTACCCGCTGCTGATCCTGAACAGCCATGCAGACCCAGCTTGCTGCTGCCGCCGACATGCTGCTGTTGCTGCCTTCAACCCACTGTTGCTGCTGCTGCCTGCTGCCTACTGCTGCTGCAGCTGTCTGGCACCATTCCACCAGAGTTCTCAATCAAGAAATCCATGCAGGAGTTTAAGATTGAACACAACCATGTGAGCATGAGCTGCTTCTTACACATCTTGCATGGGGCATAGTTGCCCTAAGGCCTGAGGCATCTACCACCCTTGAGTCAGCCTGTCAACGAAGGTGTCTTTCTTTCTTTTTTTCCCTGAGGGTCATGACGGCAGGTTCATTGATAAGCTGCCCATGCCCGCACTCACCTGGTTATGCGTTGGTTATGCGTTGTCCTCCCCATTGCCCACGGCACTAGTGATGTCCACTGCACTAGTGATGTCCACTGTACCTGAGGCCCTCCATGCAAGGCAGTATGAAGCGCGTGTGTCTGCAATGAACGCCTTTGTCCCCTACTTGCGTTGTGGTGGTGCAGGTGACGGGCACCCTGCCTGAGAGCTTTGGCCAGCTGCCGGACCTGTGGCGCATCAGGCTGGCAACCAACCACATGACCGGGCGCATGCCACAAAGCCTCAGGTGGGTGGGTGCTGCTGGCTTTTGCAGCCTGACACGGGTTGCTCAGCTTGTCTATTTGTCAGGTATGTTTGTGTGGCTACAAGCGGCTTGCCCATTGCCCAAGTGCATGCTTGCAAGGCCAGTGCATGCCGCCAGCAATTGCAGCTGGGTTCACAGTTTAGAGCAAGACCATGCACACACCCTGCACTCTGAGCAGTGTGTAGTCCGACCGCCACCTTGGACCAGCCACACCGTGACCCTGACGTGAAAGCACGCCACTGGCAGCCACACTCCTCTGCCCTCATCCTTACCCCAAGCGCCATCAAGCGAGGATGGTTGGCAATGACTATGAATCCTAATCGTCAAATCCTAAACCCAACCGAGAATGTTGTCACTGCCGCTGGCCGCCCTGGTTAGTACCCCAGCCTCACCTCCCCTGACCTGTTACTTGTCCAAGCCACTGTCACCTAGACTAAAGCCAAGCATGCTGACGCCAGCGCCCCGCCCCACCCCACCCCACCCCACCCCACCCCACCCCACCCCACCCCACCCCACCCCACCCCACCCCACCCCACCCCACCCCACCCCACCCCACCCCACCCCACCCCACCCCACCCCACCCCACCCCACCCCACCCCACCCCACCCCACCCCACCCCACCCCACCCCACCCCACCCCACCCCACTGGCCTCCCCGCTGCCCTGCTGTTCCAGCAACCTGACGGCCACCCTTAACGAGTTGTGGCTGGACAACAACGACTTTGAGGGCGACCTGTACATGCTAGGGCCCACGAAGCTGGTCTGGGTCACGGTGAGTTTCAGGGCGGAGGTAACAGCCCTTGCCACTGGGACAGCGTCACAGTGAGGAGGTCCCACCACACAGGGGCTACACCCGCAGGGCCTGCAGCGCTGCACAGCCTGACCCCACTGCCTAACGCTGCTGCACCATGCACCTTCATGTTGCAATCTCCCTGACCACCCTTGACTGTGCCATCACGGCCCTGCAGCCCTGACTGCCATGCCTGGCCTGCTGAGCAAGCTCGCCACTGCCCTGGCCTGCCCCCCAGGTGCACAACAACCCCCGGCTGTGCGGCATGGTGCCAGCCAGCGTGCGCTGGGCTCATGGCTACAACCCCGCTGGCACCAACCTGGGCAACCCCTGCTGAACACACCTCTACCCAGGGGCATAGCGCCCGCCAGCCCCGAACAGCCCAAGCCTTGCACCGCTCCACACCTGACCCTAAGCCTGGCCCATGGACCCCACAGCCCAAGCTTGGAACGGCCCACAGGATGCCCTGGCACCTACCCCTCATGGCCTGACCCACACATGGCGTGGGGAGTGAGCAGCCTTGTATGGAGCGGCAGCAGTGCTGAGCATGAGTAGGCAAGTGTTGCCCCACAGACCTCCAGCCTGTTCTGATCTGGCCACCAAAGCAATAAGGCCTCTGCATCGTCACGGAAAGCCTTATATCAGCCGATATCGATACAGCCCTGCATGTTTGGCAGCCGCAGTTGAGTAAGCTTGCCTCTCAGCCTGCAGTACACTGGCCACCAAAGCATTTGGACCTCTGCATCGTCACGACAAGCCTGCAGTGCCCTCCCCACCTGCCGGGTCCTGGGTGGGCGGCCAGGGTGCCCAGCCCCTCCCCAGCTGCTGCTACGCGGCGCCTACTGTGACAACTGCTGGCCCTTGCTCAGGCTGCAGCAGCTATAAGCTTGATAACAGCTGCGTGGTACCCTGAAAAGGCAGTATCCTGAATAGGATCCTGGCAGTTGTCTGGAGGTGGTGGGTGGTGTGCGGGGCTGCTGCAGCAGCAGCCGTGTGCTCCAGCCTGAGCCGCAGCTGTCGGACTCGTGCGCTGCTGCGGCTAAAGCTCTGCAGACTGCTTTAGGTGCACCTCCAAAGCTGTGCCGGCCAGCAGCTGAGCTGAGGACAAGGCCTGGGCTTCCACCCCATCTGCAGACCTCCAGGCATGATGCCAGTCCCTGCAAGTCATGCTCTTACTGCAGCTGGTGCAGGTCATGGCAAGCTCTAGCAATGGGCCCTAGGCCTGAGTTAGCAGCGCCTGCCGAGGCGCAGGCAAGGCCAGCATGGGGCCTGTGGAGGAGGAGGCTGGGGCTGGGTGCCGGGGCTGGGTGGGTGGGTGGGCGCAATGTGCCTTGCAGGTCGTCACCCAGGCTATGGCTTGCTGCCAGTTTGTTGCATGACCTAGTTGCCTCATTAGGAGGCTAGGATGCCATACGGGCGTTGCCTGGTTTGGACGTATGTTTGGGAGCGCTCACCCACAACTGCAGACCTGTCTGACTGGCTTCAGGCTGTTGGGTTGTGTGTGGTCCAGGCAGAGCAGCTGCAGGACACCTTTGATTAGCTGTGAGTGATCAGCCTTGCTGCTGACATGCATACATGCATGCACTCCGTGGCCTGCTTCACAGCCTCTTTCCCATGTGCACAGTTCCTCATGCCAAAGCTCCATCAAAGGTAGCATCAGAGGTGACGAGGGCTGGTGGCCACTAATGCCCCCTTGTGGTCCGGCTCAAAGGGAGGCCCTAGTGAGGGACAAGGGGGCTGTTTGCACGCTGCTCACCTGCACACCTGAGTTGTGCGACAGGCATGATGAGATTTATTGTGACTTTGACATGTGTATCAGACACGGACCTTGCCATGCTCTTGTCAGCACAACATGCATTGGTTGAGCTGTGGCATGTATCTAGGAACTGGGGTAGGATGCAAAATGCCTAGGGCATACTGTGCGTCTAGCAATACTTTGGCGTGGAGAGCTTGTTGTACTGTTAGTTGGCTGGGTTGCTTGCTGAACAGTTGAGTAACTGGATTGCTGTACGTGCACTTGATTAATATTAACCACGGGGCTAGCTTGAGTTGTGGTTGGCAAGGTGTCCAGACCCAGCCTTGTCACCGATGCACTGCATGAGTACAAGATGATCACCCACTCTACCCTGTGTGATAGGTAGGGGCCACAAGTTGCGATTTACCACTACTTCAACTGAAAGACTTGGTCGAAGGAATACTAGTCGGGGCCCCGCGGGGCTGCTTGGCCTAGGGGCACAGACCAGCTGCGGGGCAGGGTGGTGCTGGTGGATGAGCACCGCACCACCCGGGTCAACTCAGCAATGAATGGCCAGCAGCCCTGTGAGGAGGAGCTGGACCATTAGCAGCCCACCAGGCGTGCAGACTGGAAGCCCCCGGCAGGGCAGGTGGACCTGCGCCCAGCCTGGAGCCAACAGCGTGACCAGCCAGTGCGGGGCATGATGTGGTGCCCGGTAGTGGCCCCCACAGGCCCCACGCAGCAGCCAGGAAGCCACACAGTTCGCAGCTCTAGAGCCAGGGCCCAGCACTCCCCCGCCAGCCAAGCGCAGCAAGCGCACCAAGGCTGAGCAGGCAGTTGAGCCCACCAAGGGCACAGGCCAGGCCCAGGGCAAGCCAAGACAGCGCCACAGCCAGGCAGGTGGCTGGACAGGGACTGCAATGCAACGCTCAACATGCAGCGCATTGGGGAGAGCAGGTGGCGCCCGCTGGAGCTGTGCTGGTGGCCAGACCAGGGAGCTCAGCCAGCCAAGGGCAAGGAGACCCTGGCCTAGGCTACAAGCCTCCCAAGGCCCAGCAGCAGCAGCAGCCTGCTGAGGCACAGTAGTGTGTGCCCCCCTCTTGAGCTGTTATCAGCTTACCATCAGCGCATGTTTGCCATGCCAACTCTGCACTATAGCCCTCGTGGTCAGGCAGTAGTGTAGATGGTAGGCACTCATGCACCATGTCCATGTGCATTGGGTATACCCCACACAGCCCATTAACACCATTCGAGTAGTCCCGCTAGTGGCCACTGGTGGTCCCTAGTGGTACGGCTCAATTGGAGGGCCCTAGTGAGGGACAAGGGGGTTGCAAGGAGACAATTCAACAGATTCATTCACAGCTTTGCCTCATTACTTCCTTGTCTGCCCTCACATCACACATGACATCACAGTATGCTCTACCCAACACAGGTTACCTTCCTTGGTTGCGCCCCGGTACAACGTTCCATGACGAAATAACAGCTACACAACGACCGGCTTGCAACCCAATGGCCTGTTCATGGAACCCGGCAGTACATGCAACCAAGAACAATGAAAGAAATACAGTGGCCACGTCCCAAGGCGATATGAGCAGCCCATGCCATGAACATACCTTGGTTCCAGGTAAAGAAGGCCTACACAAGTTCGTCCATCCTAATACGCAAGCTTACTCAACTGCGGCTGCCAAACATGCAGGGCTGCATCGATATCGGCTGATACAAGGCTTTCCGTGACGATGCAGAGGCCTTATTGCTTTGGTGGCCAGATCAGTGCAGGCTGGAGGTCTGTGGGGCAACACTTGCCTACTCATGCTCAGCACTGCTGCCGCTCCATACAAGGCAGCTCACTCCCCACGCCATGTGTGGGGCAGGCTATGAGGGGTAGGTGCCAGGGCAGCCTGTTGGGCTGTCCAAGGCTTGGGCTGTGGGGTCCATGGGCCAGGCTTAGGGTCAGGTGTGGAGCGGTGCAAAGCTTGGGCTGTTGGGGGCTGGTGGGCGCTATGCCCCTGGGTAGAGGTGTGTTCAGCAGGGGTTGCCCAGGTTGGTGCCAGCGGGGTTGTAGCCATGAGCCCAGCGCACGCTGGCCGGCACCATGCCGCACAGCCGGGGGTTGTTGTGCACCTGGGGGGCAGGCCAGGGCAGTGGCGAGCTTGCTCAGCAGGCCAGGCATGGCAGTCAGGGGTGCAGGGCCATGATGGCTCAGTCTAGGGTGGTCAGGGAGATTGCAACATGAAGGTGCATGGTGCAGCCCCCTGTGTGGTGGAACCTCCTCACCATGACCCTGTCACAGTGGCAAGGGCTATTACCTCCGCCCTGAAACTCACCGTGACCCAGACCAGCTTGGTGGGCCCTAGCATGTACAGGTCGCCTTCAAAGTCGTTGTTGTCCAGCCACAACTCATTCAGGGTAGCCGTCAGGTTGCTGTGGGACAGCAGGGCAGCGGGGAGGCCAGTGGGGTGGGGTGGGGTGGGGTAGGGTGCTGGCGGTTGACAAACTGGGCTGTGGACAACCAACGTGGTCAACTAGGGATTGGCTGGTGGTGGCATTCTAAACTGGGGTAGTGACGCAAAAGAAGTAGGGGTGAAGCGAGCCATGTCACCAGACAGGTCAGACTGGTGCCGACGTGGCTGTGCAAGTCCTGCAGACTGGCAGCATGGTGGTTGGCAGGATATGTTGACCACCTGTTATGAGTGGAGGCATTCTAAACTGGGCTAGTGAGCCGCAGTGTTGTTATTTTCCACTACCACAGCATAGTAAGGCTGTGTATTGCAGTAGCACTGACAGGCGAGTGCTGCTGTTGAGGATGAGCATGCCAGCCTGCAAATGCCGGTTGTGCTCTGCCTTAGGTGCCCGTGCCTCTTCTGGACACAAAGAGACCTCAGAAACTCAGCAGCCCATGTCAGCCTGAAAAGGTCAGCACCGCTCAGAGTGCAGGATGGGTACACAGCAGCGTTGTTTTCGCGTTTCGCTCTGATGCATGATTTACAGCTTAAAGTGACATGGTATAGGTTCATACCCTTGAATACATAGCTCAACTCTACTAAAAAAATGTTCGCTCAGGTGAAAAGCTTCAGCAATTGTTTTGCTAAAATAAGCAAAATTGCAAAAACCATAGCACCCAAGCTGCAAATGTTGGCGGCAAGCACTGACCTGAGGCTACGCGGCAGGCGGCCATACATTTGGTTGGTTGCCAGCCTGATGCGCCACAGGTCCGGCAGCTGGCCAAAGCTCTCAGGCAGGGTGCCCGTCACCTGCACCACCACAACACAACAACGGGGCAGAGATGGGCATAGACCGAGTCCACTAAAAACTGACTTGCATGGTTATAATCCCTTCCTGAATAGAAACATAGATCGCACTGCATGAGGGACAGGCTGGGGGCTGCGGGAGAAACTCATTGCAGATGTTATGTTTGTGGCTGAGCCATGCCCACAGCGGCGCCACCGTGCAGTTTGGCAGCAGCATGTGAGATGACGTTGTCACCACCCCACTTACATAATTATGTTCGATCTTGAACTCCTGCATGGATTTCTTGATGGAGAACTCTGGGGGAATGGTGCCAGACAGCTGCAGCAGCAGTAGGCAGCAGGCAGTAGCAACAGCAGTGGGTTAAGGGCAGCAACAGCAGCATGTCGGCGGCAGCAGCTAGATAAGTCTGCATGGCTGCCCAGAGTTAGCAGTAGGTAGCGCTGAGCCAGGGCTGCAGCCGGCCTCCCCCAGCAGCCGCCCCTGAGCCGCACCCCGCCCTCCTGGCCCCAGCGTGCTGTGCTGCTCCTGTCCAGCCCCCTGCCCCACCACCCACCCTGTTTGAGGACAGGTCCAGCTCCTGGATGTTGCTGCCACACAAGGTGCCGTTGGCTGCAGGGTCAGGGTTGGGCTCCAGCAGCCACCTGCACACAGCAGCAGCGCCAGGGGGCCAGGCCGCAGCCAGAACCTCTGCATGGTGCCATGCCAGCCATGGGCCAGCTGCAAGCCAGCCAGGTTCTCAGCAAATGCAAGCCAGGGCAGCCATTCAGATGGTCAGGTGTGTGATGATTGCAGTACGGGGACAAGGACAGGGGTGTGCAGGGGTGTGGCAACTTCATTTGTACGCTGGCATGGGTCTGCATGGGCGCATGCGCATGGTGGACGCACCTTGGGATGGGTCCAGTCAGCTGACCTCCATCCACATCAAACTCGCGCAGGCTGCGCAGGGCACAGAACTGGCGCGGCACAGGGCCATCAAGGTTCACGTCCTGGACACCATCAACCGTGGTGAGCAGGCTGAGTGCTGTCCAGGGCTGACTAACATGTCAAGGCATCAGAGGCGGGCAGGGCCCAGTGGGATGAAGCTGGAGTGGTGAGAGGGAGGCGTGTTGGCCAGTGGTGAGAGGGAGGCTTCCGTGCCAACCACGCTGTGCACAACACCAAACTGGCTATAGCTGTCTGCATCACGCGCTCAGGGCCTCACTGCTAGGCAAGGTGCGCTGGTCCATGCCAGCTCTACCCTCGAAAGAAAGAAAGAAAGAAAGAAAGATCACACCCTTGCCCTTACACCCTTGCCCTTGACAGGGCAGAAAGCTCTACCCTCGTGGGATGTAAGGTGTGATACTGTGGCATCTCATACTAGAGCCTGAATAAGACTGGGCGCAGAGTCACCAGCAGTGGTGAGTGCCAGCACACGCCCATGATTTGTACACAGAGCGTTGCCAAACAGATCTCACCACACCCAACAACCACCCCACAAAAGACGTAATGATGCGATGATCGGGGAAGAAACAGAGGCTTCCGGTGAAGAAAGGAGAGAACACAGGGCACAGAAGTGGCCAGAATTAGGTATACTCAGTACAGTGGCAGCCCCACCTTGCACAAGATGGTTTGTCAAAAGCTATATAATGAGAATCTGTTTGCTGTATGGGAGCTGAGCAGCGTGGGTCAGGCACCATCAAGCCAACATGAGCTGTGTGTTGCATGCTATGGTGGATTATTCTTCTGTCGCAGCCATGGCAGGTCAAGGCCCCACCGTGATGTGTACGGAGGTGATGAGTCCATCTCTCACGCCGCCACCGCCCTCCCCATACCCTGCAGCCACAAGCTCTCATCCTGATTGACACAGTGATTGTGCAGTAGCAACAGCCCTAGCGGCGCCGGTGGCAGAAGCAGCTATGACAGCCATGACAATGCACAGATGGTGTCTTGCACTGCAAGCAACGGATGCTGTGAACTGTCTCTGCAGGCCAGCAGTCAGTGACAGAGGGAGGGTCATGGCAGCCTAGGTGGCCAACAGATGGTGTCGCTCGTGATGGGTCTCACCTGTTACCTGTTGCTGCAGCTGCTTCACAAACAATTGTGGCTCCCTGCCCTTCCTAGGGATAGTTGCTCCTCCTCACCCCTAATCTCCCAACCACTGGCCCATTAAACACAGCAAATTGGATGGCAGTGTACATAGGCCCAACCTCGTGCGCTTGCCAGACCAGCAGACTCCCACCCAGGCCGCTCGCCCACCACTGTCAGTGAGGGTCACACTGGGTGGCATGGTGCCAGAACAGGCAACACTCACTGGCCTTGGCCCCACGACAGTGCAGGTGCCCCCAGTTGCCACTCCAGTCGTTGGAGCAAATGTCACAAGCCTGCTCGCTGCTAGCGGGGTCTGCATGGGTGGCAGGGGGGATCACCTCACGGCATTGCAGCATGTGTGCAGAGGGCAAGCATCAAGTTGGCTCTGGTCATGGCCACGGCTGCAGTCCATAGTCAGAAGCTGGTGGCTGGAGGCTGGAGGACGCAAGCAAGAGTATACACACAATGCCATGTGACGGTGGACAGGGGCAGTCAATGATCACAGCAAGCAGGTCTGCACAATGCAGCCAGGCAGGCTGCGCCCAACTGAGGCACCTGCCCTAGGTAAGGCACCTGCCCTAGTGAGGGACAAGGGGGCTGCGCCCAACTAAGTAAATCATGTGGGCCGGCACAGTATCGATCCAGCCGGCCCTGGTGCTCGACATCCTTCGACCATTGCGCACACGGCTGCCACACTGAGGCATACAGCGCGAACAATGCAGGGCAAGATGCAACGCGCGCAGCCCCGCCCTAAAGGGGCTTGCAACTGGCCGGTAATGGCCGTCCGACAAATGATCAGAAGATATTTCGGCCTCGCAGCGCACCCGTCGGGCAGGTCCAGGTCTTCAAGGCTTTGGCCCAGTTGAGTGAGCGATTAAATAGCGCGTTGCGTAGCTCGAGCCCGGCGACCACTGCGGGGCACAGGCGCAACGCGCTCGACGCTCGATTGAACGCAAGCAGGCAACACGAACAGCCAACGCACCCGAGTCGTTCGTAGTGAACGAGCAAATCGATGTCGCTTTCAGCGATGCCACAAACGCAAACGCGAGCCACACAGCCTGCATGCTGCGTGGTTGCATTTCACGGTTCCGTCGTCGCCTTGCGTCGCACCAGAAAACAGCGGAATCAAGGCTGATGAAGGGCTGCCGCGGACTGCTAGAGACGACGTCGCCAAGTAGTAAGACTGGATGCTCCTGTGCGACAACGACTGCGCGACACGACGGATGAGTTAGACGTGTTGACATTTGACGATGCGTGATCAGCCCGCCACCGGCCTCGTGAGCGGTCTTGCGAGCCTCCCACCCTTTCCTGGCGGGCGAGCACAGATAGTGCAGCTGACGGACGTAAGGTACGGCTTGAGGCGCAGCACCAGTGTCAGGAGGCGGCCCGGGCGGAGCTGAATCGGCATTCTCCGGCAGCAATGCGCGCAGCCACCCGCCGTTGATCGGTGCCTGCAAGACTGGTGCTGGTGGTGCCGCCGCACAAACAATGCCAGACAAACAAATTAAATGCAAACAAACAAAACCGATAATTCCTAGTATTTGTGATGGCTTCACGTTGCTGTTTTCTATGGCTTAGAAAAAAAGACGAACCGTGCCTAGACTAGTGCCCATGTGTCCATGCAGGTGGCTGCGCCCAGTGTACAGCTCGGCGAAGCGATCCCAAGTCAGGGGCTTGATGTGCTCAACAAGCAACAACATCAGGTAAGCAATGGCCTGACACTGTACATGTGCATGGCCGCAACATATCCCACATGAAGTGACACATGACACGACACATGACTTGACTTCATGCATCTCCCACATCCTATGCAGGTTCTATGACTAGGGCACGCCCATAGAATTCTAGGTGGCTC
Organism: Haematococcus lacustris; assembly: GCA_030144725.1. Classification (NCBI taxonomy): domain Eukaryota; kingdom Viridiplantae; phylum Chlorophyta; class Chlorophyceae; order Chlamydomonadales; family Haematococcaceae; genus Haematococcus; species Haematococcus lacustris. Next base: position 3,424,594 of record JASKMD010000025.1, on the reverse strand, counting down.
GGAAACCTAGAAATTTTTCCTGAGCCTAGAAACCTAGAAATAGAATTCTAGGTTGGCCGGCTGGAAACCTATAAATTTTTCCTGAGCCTAGAAACCTAGAAATAGAATTCTAGGTTGGCCGGTCGCGCCTTATCTATGACCGGGGCGTCTCAGCCGCGCTGAACATCCGCCGCTGTGCAGTCGGCCCAGGCCCACGCCCCACTGAGCTGTGCTACTGGGATGGCCGCCCAGCCTTGCCAAAGCCAGGCCAGCCAGGCCAGGAGTGGGTGTACTTGCGTGACAAGGCCCTGCTGCGTAAGTGGCGGCGCAAGTGGCGGCGATAGCCAGCTACAGCAAGACAACCCAAGAAACAAGATACCAAACCCCTCACAAAGGGGATGTGTGTGAGTAAGAGCTATAGAGTAGGGTAGGGCTCTTGCTAGTAGTAGCCTGGAGGCACACACACCAGAAGGCTGAGCTGGAGTGGGCATTAGGCACACGGTCAGTAGCCTTTATTAGTTCTAATAGAATGACGCACATTAAAACCTAACTGGTAACTGGTAAGCTATTGTCACAATACACGCAAGATCATCCCGCGTAGATCAAGGCGCGTAGTGCTGTCGCTGAGGCGGTGATGTAGTCCAAACCTGCTCGCGGCCAGCCTGCATGGGTCGCCCGCCTAGTAAGTTGTACGACGGTGATGAAGTTTGAGCCCTCCCGGTGCAGTTGTTATAGCACCGGAATGTGAGGGCGTGATTGCCAGCGGCCTGTCCGCGGAGTGTACGAGTGTGACTGCCGTATTTATGGTAGACACCTGGCAGGAGACGGCACCCTGAATCTGGTGTCGTCGTCTGCCCGTGCACTTCCAACAGGTAGGCGCATGCTATGCGCTAACCTGTTGTGGCAGATCTATGTAAACCCTGAATCTGGTGTCGTCGTCTGCCCGTGCACTTCCAACAGGTTATGGGCCCACGCCCAGACGTGTACAAACGACGCCAGTGAGTTGCCGGCTAGGGGTCGTGCAGTTAGCTCTAAGCTGATTGGCGATGGCAGCTCCCAGCTCAGGATGCCACATACCTGATCTCGATGATACCACTTGGCGCGACTGGAGTATGCGCGTGGAAGGTTTCCTCGTTGAGAACTCTCTTTGGGATCTCGTCGAGACCGGCGTCACCGCTCTCCCTCCTGCGCCAGGATCGTCAGCTAGCGCAGACGCGCGCGCTGCTTATGTTGCAGCCCAGTCCACTCACCGTGCAGAACTCGCCTCTGACGCCAAAGCCAAGGCGCTGATCAAGCGCTATACGTCCAGACCCTATCTACAGCTCGTCCATGACGCAGCCTCTGCCAAAGAGGCTTGGGCCAGCCTTGAGAGCGAGTTCACTCAGGTCTCCGTGGCCAGACAGACGCAGCTGCAGCAGCGACTCAGCTTGCTGCGTATGCAGCCAGATGAGACAGTCGCCAATTTCTTCAGCCGCATCTATCAACTCAAGTCAGATCTCGAGGCGTGCAACTGCAGCATTTCAGAATCCAACATCGTCCTCACAGTCATCGCCAATCTCACCTCGGACTACAAACCCTCAGCTCAGCAACTGCGGTATGAGCAGACCGGTCCCACAGGGCTGACACTCAGCCGTGTGAAGCGCGTCATGCAATTTCGCGAAGCTGATCTGCTGCTGGAACAGCAGCAGGAGCATGCCTCGTCTCCCTCATCTCTCTTTGCCTTCTCCTCCTCATCCTCTCGGGGACCGGGTAGCTCAGGCGGGGGGGGAGGTAGGGGTAGGGGCAGAAGCCTGGGACCCAGGCAGCCCTCTCCGACCAGATCCAGTGAGCATGGCAGCAGCAGCAGCAGGCAGAATCAGCATGCAGATGCTCTGTGCTACTACTGCAACAAGACGGGGCACATCATGGCTGAATGCTTCACTTTTGACAAGCACATACGTCAGCGTCTGGCAGGACAGCGAGTCAGCTCTGTCAGAAGTCCCAGCCCAAGCAGGGGCAGCAGTCCAGCCAGAGGTGCCAGCCCAGCCAGGGGGGGCAGTCCGCGCAGAACTAGCGTCCCACCTAGAGGTCGGGCTCAGACCCCAGGCAGGCCAGCCGCAGTTGATCCCTCTGACACATATGACCTGTTCACAGCTAACGCAGAGGATGATTATCTGGTGCCCCTGCAGACCTACAACACAGATCTGTACGAGCCGTTTTACATTGACTCGGGAGCATCGCAGCATATGATCACAGACAGGGAGCATTTCAGCAGCTATACAGCCTTCAGGCCAGACGAGCACAAGGCAGTCAGGCTGGCAGCTGATGGGCATGTCATCTATGCTGTAGGTCAGGGCACTGTGTGGCTGAACACACAGCGTGGTCCATGGCAGCTCAGCAAGGCACTGCATGTCCCAGCCAGCAGGCACAGTTTCATTTCTGTCTCAGCTGCCACAGATGATGGGGCCAGCTTCACTTTTACAGACGACCAGTGCATCATTAGAGACACTAGACTCAGAGTCAAGGCACGCAAGTTCAAAAGCAGCTACATCCTAGCTGCAGTACCTCTGCCAGCTGATCCCTATGGCATGCAGCAGCCTCATTTGCACAGCTACTCAGCAGCAGCTCCCTGCAGCAGCTACTCAACAGCTGCTACTCAGACTGATGTCCCAGTGCCTGGTGTATCAAACGCAGCTATGCCTGAAGCTGCTCAACCAGCCCCTACGGAGTTCAGCACCACTTCTGCTCAGGTGTGGCACCAGCGTTTGTGTCATGCTTCCTACTCCTCCTTAGCTCTAATGCAAGAAAGGGGCATGGTGACAGGGGTTGATGTCACAGCCAGTCAGTTCAGAGCAGCAGCTAAGTGCCCTGGACCTGTCTGCATAGGCTGCATCAAGGGCAAGCATCATAGGAATGTAGCATTTGCCCAACCATCTTCCAATGCTGCACCTGTCACTGCTCCTCTAGGGCTCGTGCACATGGATGTGTGTGGTCCAATCAGCCCACCAGCCAGGGACGGCAGCCTCTACTTAGCCACTTTCCTTGATGACTTCACCAAACTGTCTGTAGTCATGCCTATGCGCAGCAAGGCTCAGGTACCCAGCATTGTCAAACAAGTCATTGAGCAGCTAGAAACCCAGTCAGGCCAGCGCTGCAAAGCGATCAGGACAGACAATGGGACTGAGTATGTCAACAAGCAGATGCAGCAGTATTGCAGCGACAAGGGCATCATCCATCAGCACTCAGCGCCATACAGTCCTGAACAGAATGGGGCAGCTGAGAGGTTGAATAGGACCATCATGGAAAAGGCCAGAAGCATTCTGCATGCAGGTCGCATGGGTCTACACCACTGGGCAGATGCAGCTAAGCTGTCCAACTATGTCAGATGTGTTCTACCAGTCTCAGATCAGCCGCTCACTCCGTGGGAGTCCTTCTTTGGTGTTAAGCCAGATTTGTCAGGACTAAGGGTGTTTGGCTCAGCTGTCTGGGTTCATGTACCAGCTCATAAGCGGAGCAAACTAGAGGCCAAGGCAGTCTGGGGTGTGTTTGTAGGCTATCAGCTTGGTTCCAAGTCATACAAGGTTCTAGTCAATGGCAAAGAGTATCACAGCAAGGATGTAGTCTTTGACGAGCAGCTGATTCAGCATATGCCAACTGGCCCAGCAACCCAGCTGCAATTTCCTGGTGCTCCCAAGGCCTCTGCCCTACCAACCCACTTAGGCCTCCTTGTCCCTCCAGTCCCTCCTGGGGGGGACACAGGTCAGCAGCAGCAGCAGCAGCAGCAGCAGCAGCCCAGCAGTAGTGACTCCAGGGACAGTGGGAGCTCTTCAGACAATGCCAGCAGCAGCGACAGTGATGACGGCAGCAGCAGAGCACCAGCCAGACAGAGACCTCTCAGTCAGCCCTCAGGCATTGGAAGGAACAGAATCCCACATGCTGATCCCAGTCAGAGTCAGGCTGCAATAGGTGCCCCAGCTGTCAGTCCTCAGCATAGGTCAGCAAGCAGGCCAGCTCTTGCACCTTTGCCTAGAGCTCAGGTTACTGTGATGCAGATTACGCTGGTGACAAAGACACAGCCCGCAGCACCACTGGCTATGTTTTTGCCATGAATGGTGCAGCCATCAGTTGGTCCAGCAGATTGCAGCCTACTGTGGCCATGTCGACTGCCGAGGCAGAATACATGGCAGCCTCCAGTGCTGTGAAGGAAGGATTGTGGCTCCGCAAGCTGATGCAGGACTTGCAGCTACCAGGTGACTGCACGAGCATTCTGTGTGACAACCAAGCAGCTCTGCAGTTGCTGCACAATCCCATCGCCTCTGCCCGTGCCAAGCACATCAATGTGCATCATCACTTTGCACGAGAGAGGGTAGCCAGAGGGGAAGTGTCTTTTAGCTACTGCAGCACAGCCAGCATGGTAGCTGACATCATGACCAAGCCTCTGTCACTGGTTAAGTTCAGCCAAGGGAAGCAAGGGTGTGGGGTGTCCAGCTAAAGCAGTCACAGACTACCTATAGTCTGAAACAGATTGCTGTACCCAGCCTGAGATGTGGTTTCAGGACTGGGGCATGGAAGTGCAGGCTCAGGCATGTGTGCCTGCAACAGTCTGTTTTGCTCAGCCAGGATCTTTATCTGGACTGAGAAGCTTCCTCTGCAGTTGTTTAAAGTACAGTTGTTTGCAACTTAAGTTGAACGCTTTAGTCAGGCCTCTGAGTGGGAGTGATGAAGTTTGAGCCCTCCCGGTGCAGTTGTTATAGCACCGGAATGTGAGGGCGTGATTGCCAGCGGCCTGTCCGCGGAGTGTACGAGTGTGACTGCCGTATTTATGGTAGACACCTGGCAGGAGACGGCACCCTGAATCTGGTGTCGTCGTCTGCCCGTGCACTTCCAACAGGTAGGCGCATGCTATGCGCTAACCTGTTGTGGCAGATCTATGTAAACCCTGAATCTGGTGTCGTCGTCTGCCCGTGCACTTCCAACAGACGGGCCAAGCGTGAGCTGCAGCAAGCCGCAACGCCAACGGCGGAGTTTCTTTTTCTGTTACCGCCTTGTCAGCGCTCGCAAGGAGGCTCCGTCGAGGGCTCCGCTGCCGCTGAACACTCCGCCCTGTCCATGTGTGCCCCTGCACGACGGCTGCTGTCGTCCGCCAGGCTCATCGCCGCCATAGCCACCAAGCTCAGCTGCTGAGCCGCGGCGTTGCATCTGGCCGCTGAGCCACTCCTGCGCTGCTCGTTCGACAGGTCGTCTGACTTGCGCCACCTTGCGTTGCGCTGCCCATTGTGACGAGACCTCTACTCCCCGTCCGTGTCACACACATCCCTGGACAGCTGATCATCAATCTGCTGTCCAGTACACAGCCCCAGGCCCAGCTGCGTTCAGTCATCCTCAGCACCTCAACAACCAGTGGGCCGCTCCCCCTCCTCTCCCCTGTCCCGTTTCCCCTCCTCCCCACCGCAACTATTCATGCTTAGTGCCCACTGCCGCTTGCCTGACAGGTGGCACTGTTGCATATAGCTGTTAAGCGGACACTATTAGCCGCGAGTTTAATCACCCGTGTGTGAGTTCAATCACCAGTCACCAATGTGGTCTTGCGGCTGACCGGACTGGTGGCAGAAAACCGACCCCTGGTAGTAGGACGGCTGTAACTCTGCACTCACTGCGCCAAATACTATGCTTGATAATTCACAATGTGGGCATCCCAGCCAGCTACCTTTCACCTATCCAGAATAATTGAGCTGTCAGTAGGCCTTGCACAGCAAAGCATCGAAGTTAGTGATTCAAATTTGAGTCGTTGCGGAGCATGCAGTCATCGCTGCGACCGCCCGCGTCGCTTATGCTGCTCTATATGAGCATGCGCGTCGGCAGCAGCAGTCGGATCGGAAAGCGGATGCGGCGATGTGGCAATGAGCCCACCTCCCCCCAATACCTAGAGGGCAATGCCACAGCTCGACCATTTGGATTCACAACATGCTTCTTACTAGGTCAAGCTCCTCTAAGACAGTGTTACAAACGCTCATACTCAGGTAAGCCATAAACCCACTTTGGTCGGTAACCCCCAACTCCCTTGGCCGATCTCAGGATCAGGGCCATGCAGTCAGTCACACAACTCCACACCATGACCGAATCTGGACTCGTCTGGTCTAAGCGTTATACTCCCCTACATGCTATCCACCTGCGTGCAAAGTTTCATAGCTCAACTGCCACCCCACAGTGGTGCTCTGGGAGGGGTGGGCTGGGTGGTATGGGCAAGGAGGGGGTGGGCCTGAGGAGGGGGCGAGGGGAAGGGATGGGAGGGGATGGACAGGCTCAATGAGGTGGGCTCCTGCAATGATGGGTGGGCGGGCATGTGTTGTTGCATGCCGTGGCCTTGAACCTGCCTGGTAAACATGATGTCACTTTGACGTTGTCAAACTAATTGAGGCCTCGGCTGTTTGATGTGCAAAGTGTTTCAAGAAACTCGCCATTGGGTCAAGAACAAACATTTCATAGCCATTTTCCTGTGAGTGCAGCGGGTGCAACACAGTGGAGGACACAGTAGAGGAGGGGGGGTGTAACCCGGTGATACCTTAGTGTGCGCCGACCCAAATGATGTATTCGACGGAAGCGAGTATGAACATATGTTTCAGTCACCCCGTCTAGGTGCCCTGCACGCCCGGCAGGCATCGCGTTGGGTGTTTGCCGGACATTCCATGTGTGCACAACCCGCTCACTGCGCTAGATAGATGGCGACGCAGGGATGTGGCTCACCGTCCCAAGGAGACCCGTCTCGCCGCTGTGATTTGTTCGCGAGCACATGTGGCAATACGCGAGCAAAGACTCCAATGGCTTGCGCTGATGGTCAAATGACGCGCATTGCTTTGCAGTTACCAATGTGATAAACGGTAATAAGAACGGTGCAGAATTGAGAGAGTATTTGCATGAACATTACCAACCCCATGTTGGGGCCGCCCGACTCGTGGATTACAAACCTGTAGGGATCAAATCTTGTCATGGCGGGGTGCGCGAGTAGGGCACGGAAGTCAGCGTTTTCCAGGCAGCAGTGCATGCGAACACCTCGCCGTCTAGCGGTTCTAAAGCCCGTCACTCCGCCCGTCCCTCGGCCGCCCCTTCGCCCGTCACTTCGCCCGTCACTGCGACCAAGGCGTATTGACGACACCACCCTGCGGCCTACTTGGCGTTGTACCTCCGCGTGCCTTTCATGCCCAGGCACCATTTGCATGCTGATAGCAGGATAAGTAGGATTACATGTACAGAAGACAACACGCATTCCGGGACTTGACTCCGGCGCCCCCAACCAATAGAAAACCTACCCCGGGTGATCAAAACGTCGTCGCGTTTCAGGTATGGGTCGCACATCCCCGGATAGAGAACCCTGTCACTGACAGTGTCAGCTACGCAGTGCGATGTGTTTCATTTGACAGGCGACATGGGAACCTATGAGAGCAACTCATTGAAGACATGTGGTCTAGGATCAGTCTGCATATCCCACACTTTGCTTCCACTCTACGCACTGTGAACCCCTCTTTACACCCACACACCCTGTAGGCACTCCCCTTCCTCACACTGCCCCGTACTTCACACCGCTCATGCCTGTCCCCCCCCCAGGACGCTGCCTACCCCTCCTCGAGTTGGTACAGGGCTCGGCCACGCAGCCACACCTGGCTCACTGTTATGCCCAGGTGTTTACAATCAGCGCATCTTTGTCATGCTAACTCTTCACCATAGCCTTCACGGTCAGGCAATACTGTAGGTGGTAGGCACACATGCACCATGTCCATGTGCATTGGGTACACTCCACACTGCCCATTAACACCATTCGAGTAGTCCCGCTAGTGGCCACTAGTGGCTCAAATGGAGGCCCTAGTGAGGGACAAGGGGGCTGACTGTTATGCTGGTTTCGAACCTTTGTCAGCCTGCCCCGCATCAGCATTGAGGACCCCCGGGGTTGATGGCGCTCAGGCCATGGGAGCTAGCCGCCCCAGCCGCCCCAGCCGCCCCAGCCGCCCCAGCCGCCCCAGCCGCCCCAGCCGCCCCAGCCGCCCCAGCCGCCCCAGCCGCCCCAGCCGCCCCAGCCGCCCCAGCCACCCCAGCCGCCCCAGCCGCCCCAGCCGCCCCAGCCGCCCCAGCCGCCCCAGCCGCCCCAGCCGCCCCAGCCGCCCCAGCCGCCCCAGCCGCCCCAGCCGCCCCAGCCGCCCCAGCCGCCCCAGCCGCCCCTTGGCACGGTCCATGACATACACCTCCCAGGCCAGCACCAGGACCAGCCCACTACTTCACTTACATCCGGGACCAAGGCACCACAGCCCGCTGCTCATCCTGCTCGTTGGACCCCGCCAGCCCCATCCCCAGCCCTGCAAAAGGTGTGTTTCGTGTTCCACCCACACTCCTTGCGTCACACACCACCCTCACACACACCTCCATGCACAGCACAAGCAGTACAGATCAGGAGTATAGACCGCAGGTCTGTGCAAACAGAGCAGACAGACAGGCTGCCCAGGAGACCCTGGATGGGCTGCAGGTTGGGCAGTAGCCAGCTGACGCCATCGGGCGGAAGCGAGCTGAGCTGCCGCATAGTCTGACGCCAGCCCAGTGCTTAGCTCAGGGCATGAGAGCAGCCAGCTGCCACTTGGCAGCATTGTATGACTGGCATGACTGTGTGTCATACAGGTACAGCCTGGCTGGAACATAACACCGAGTGCTCCATGCTGCTTCGTCCAAGCTCCAAGCTGGTCTTGCACAGCACACCGCTGTCTTGCTCAGTGCTGCTGCATTGGCCAGCTGGCCCGCAGCCTGCGTGGCCCTCACTTGCAGTAGGGGGCATCCGTGACGGCCCAGGTGAACACCTGAGACACATGAGCACACCAGTGTTGTTTCTATTGGCTTGCCCAGTTGCATGGATTTTCGAGTCTAACTTACATGGCCCATCTTCATATCCCTAGCTTCAAAGCTCGACATTACTTGGCTCTGGTCACAGCACAGCTGCAGCAGTCCAGGGGCATGGCGCACACCAGGGCAGCGGCCTGCTGCATGCTGCCAGTACCTGGCTGCTACTGGCTGCTCGCCGCATGCTGCCACAAGCTGTATGGCACATGCTGCCACAAGCTGTATGTCGCATGCTGCCACAAGCTGTATGGCTGAATGGCTGTATGCTGTGACATCAGCCAGAAGAGTACACTTCACCCCTGACTGACTGTGGCCCTGAGGCCGAATGTGAGAGACCCTAGCCCTGTACTGCTGCCTGACCCCAATGAGGCAACTCGCCAGTTAGACAAACATGACAAACATGCACTACTGTAAGATTGCATATCAAGCTTGGGACAGTGTATTCTACATGCGGCTGTGGTGCTGGGGAGGGCCCTAGCCCTGCACTGGGGCCACACCAGCAACTGTACAGCGCTGGCAGCTGGCAGTGCTGGGGCTTGGGGCGGCTGCGGCAAGAGGGCGGCTCACCTAAGAGGGCGGCTGTGGTGCTTATGGCAGCAGGAGATTGGTGGATTGACAGGCAAGCAGCCACACAGGCAGCGGGGCAGAACCCGGCAATGGACCCAGCAATGGACCCAGCGCTGGAGGGGGCAGCGCTAACCCTATGGGTGGCTGTGGCGAGAGGGCGGCTCACCTAGAAAAAGAATGAAAAGACTACTCCAGCAGAGCCGGCGTGCATTAATTGCGAAGCTACCGCCTGGAGGGGGCATGGCCTGCTCCCACTACCTAACTCAGAAGCAAAGGAAACCCCTTGAACCCCCATCCCTGGACTCAACACACAGGAGCCAGGGTGCGTGTTGCATCCAGGGTTGGAGGGGCTTTCACCTAGGGCCTGCTCCCGCCCCCTGCCCTAGGTGAAGCGGCTCACCTGCTCGTACTGGAACTACGGCCTGGAAGGGGCGTAGCCTGCTCTCACCACCTGCCCTAGGTAAGCCGGCTCACCTGCTCGTACTGCTGAGCCGCCAGATCCCAGCTGGCATCACGGGCCATGCCCCGGCGCTGTATGCCCCGGAAGTCGTCCCGGTGCTGCCACCAGGTTTGCAATGCAAGGCGCACCGCATGGGTGAGGCCCTGCGCAGGTCAGGGGTCAGCACTAGGGGCCTGGGCTGGGTCAGGCCTGGCTCCTGAGGCCTCGAGTCATGCACGAGGACCAGGCCTGGGTCAGGCGTGCACAGGAAGGCAGGGCAGGGCGAAAGGGGGCGAGAGAAGCCGGGCCAGCCAGGTATGTTCCCTCTCACACTTCGTCTGAACCATCATCACACTACGGCGGCGTCATACCTCTGCGTCACACTGGGTGTAGGTCCAGCCGGTGCCGACAGGGCCGCCGGGAGCAAAGGGGTCAAAGTCTGTCACGGTGTCCTTCAAGCCGCCGGTCTTGTGCGCTAATGGCACTGTCCCGTACCGCATGGCATACAACTGCATGCATGCTCACATGGAGGCTGCATGGAGCATGACTGCAACAATACTGTCCATACAGCCTAGGCTGTAAGGTACTGTGATGCCTTCCCCTTCCCACCCCTGCCTGCCACCATCAGCTGCCTCCACCACCCACTGCCCTGCCCTCACCCCACCACCGCCTGCTCAACCCACCTGGTTCAAGCCACACGGCTCAAAGCGTGACGGCATCAGCAGGATGTCCGCTGCGGCTGTGAGGCGGTGTGAGAGGGGCACGTTGAAGCCCACCCAGCAGCGCGCCTTGTCGCGGTGAGAGCTCTCTAGCCAGCGCATTCCGTCCTGCATGCCACCGCCAGCTGACAGGGGCTGGGCAGGGCACTGGGAGGGGTGGAAGGTGGGGGGAGGGAGCAGGAGGGGGAAGGGTGGGAGGGGAGGGAGGGGGAGCAGGGGGAAGAGGGGTCAGCGGAGGGTGGAGGCAAGGTGGGCACGCGTCTATGTGAGCAGCAGCAGGGGTGTGGCAGGGGGGAGGGTGAACTCAGGCTGCCCCTTAGCCCAGTGCTCCCAGAGCCCCTCCCCAGGGTCAGCATGTCACGGCACTGTCTGCGTCTGTTGTATGTGTCAGCTGGTGAGTCAAGGCTGGCCATCTCTGGCAACATCCATTCCATGTGGGGTGGGGTGGGGTGGGGTGGGGTGGGGTGGGGTGGGGTGGGGTGGGGTGGGGTGGGGTGGGGTGGGGTGGGGTGGGGTGGGGTGGGGTGGGGTGGGGTCGCCGATGCCGATTGCCATGTGCCTGTTAAACTCCCTTGCAGCAGTGAGTCAGGTTGGGCTGTCAGACGGCCTACAGCGGAGAGTAGTCTTACTAGGCAGGCTGCCGGGGACCCGCCAGGCCTGCGGTCACTGTGACTATGGCCTCCTGTTGCACCGGTTAGCCAGGTCTTGCTGCCATCCCATGGGACCGGAGTGGGGTCGAGTCGCGTCGGGGACAGGGTTTGTCCACCGCTTCCAGCCTCACCTCCACTGCAGGGTCTCCTGTTCCTAGACACACCAGCTGCATCCTCTCATGGGGCAAGAACTGAGCAGCAGCCTGCATGGCAGCAGCAGCAGCAGCAGCAGCAGCAACAGCAGCAGGAGCCATGTGGCAGCAGGGCACAGCTGGCTTGTATGGCAGCGGCACAAAGGTTTGCCCAAGCACTGAGGCAACAGGGCCCAGCTGGCTCTGAGCCTGGAAATTTGTTCTAGGCACTTTGGCTGGAATTGCCCGCTGCCCTGGCACCCCTGCCATGGTGCTGTATTGAGCCCCCTGTACTGAGGTCCAGTAGTAACCTTCAATCAGTCAAGGGCCCAGGTCATAGTGCACTTTGAGACCTTGAGTAGCCAAAGGATCAGCCTGGGGCTTCACATCTCCCTGGACCTGCATCTGATCAATAACTTGCCACCCAAAGCAATCCCCGTACCCCTGCCCCCTCCCACCCCTGCCCCTACCCCTGCCCCCAGCCACCCCTGCCCCAGGCCTTTGCTGCCCCAGTCAACCTGCAAGAGGATGTCTGCGCCCTTTTGTGGGTCCAGACGACCAATGAAGGCGACCAGGGGCACGTCAGCATTCTGCTCCAGCTGCATCTCTTCCTGGGGTGCACACCAGGACAGTAGGAGCAGCAGGAGCAGCAGCAGCAGCAGCAGCAGCAGCAGCAGCGGCAGCATCAGCAGGAGCAGCAGCATCAGCATCAGCAGCAGCAGGAGCAGGAGCAGGAGCAGCAGCGGCAGCAGCGGCAGCAGCGGCAGCAGCGGCAGCAGCGGCAGCAGCGGCAGCAGCGGCAGCAGCGGCAGCAGCGGCAGCAGCGGCAGCAGCGGCAGCAGCGGCAGCAGCGGCAGCAGCGGCAGCAGCGGCAGCAGCGGCAGCAGCGGCAGCAGCGGCAGCAGCGGCAGCAGCGGCAGCAGCGGCAGCAGCGGCAGCAGCGGCAGCAGCGGCAGCAGCGGCAGCAGCGGCAGCAGCGGCAGCAGCGGCAGCAGCGGCAGCAGCGGCAGCAGCGGCAGCAGCGGCAGCAGCGGCAGCAGCGGCAGCAGCGGCAGCAGCGGCAGCAGCGGCAGCAGCGGCAGCAGCGGCAGCAGCGGCAGCAGCGGCAGCAGCGGCAGCAGCGGCAGCAGCGGCAGCAGCGGCAGCAGCGGCAGCAGCGGCAGCAGCGGCAGCAGCGGCAGCAGCGGCAGCAGCGGCAGCAGCGGCAGCAGCGGCAGCAGCGGCAGCAGCGGCAGCAGCGGCAGCAGCGGCAGCAGCGGCAGCAGCAGCAGCAGCAGCAGCAGCAGCAGCAGCAGCAGCAGCAGCAGCAGCAGCAGCAGCAGCAGCAGCAGCAGCAGCAGCAGCAGCAGCGGCGGCAGCGGCAGCAGCAGCAGCAGCAGCAGCAGCAGCAGCAGCAGCAGCAGCAGCAGCAGCAGCAGCAGCAGCAGCAGCAGCGGCAGCATCAGCAGGAGCAGCAGCAGCAGCAGCAGCAGCAGCAGCAGCAGCAGCAGCAGCAAGGGCTCCCCGTGCTAAATTAGCTGGTCTTTCCAGCTGCCCCTGCCCCTAGCCCTAGCCCTGCCACGCTTCCCCTACCCTTGCCAGTACCACTGCCCACTGCTACTGCCACAGTGACGATGAGCCTGGTGATGGCGCACCTCATGCAGCCTAGGCTGGGCCGGGCTGGGATCTGCTGGGGGGCTGGTGGTCAGCTATGAGCTATGAGGGTCAGCTCAGTGCAAAGTCATGCAAACAAACACCAAGGTCAGGCAGCTGCACGGCAGAGCTCAGCCGGTGTGCAGGCTTTGCAAACGCCTGATTAGGCAGTGCAGCCTGTGCAGTGTGACCAGGGTGACCCCAGCAAGCCAGAGGGTGCTGCTACCTGCAGCGCCTTCTTGCACGCAGCCTTGCCCTCCACAAAGGTTTGGTCGTTGAAGGTCTGGATGATGTGTGGGTCGGTGGCCGGGTCCCACTCCCTGCATGCTCGCCACCAGGGGTCAGGGGTCAGGGGCCAGGGGTCAGGGGTCAGAGGGGTCAGGGGGGTTAGGGGCTAGGGTTATGTTAGGGCTGTTAGGGCTGTTATGCTGTTAGGGCTGTTATGCTGTTAGGGCTGTATGGGCCCACTGGAGATGAGGCTTCCGCTGCTGCCCCTGCCCCTGCCCCTGCCCCTATTGTCGCCCCTGCCCCTGCCCCTGCCCCTGCCCCTGCCCCTGCCCCTGCCCCTGCCCCTGCCCCTGCCCCTGCCCCTGCCCCTGCCCCTGTTGTTGCCCCTGCCCCTCCCCCTGTTGTTGCCCCTGTTGTTGCCCCTGCCCCTGCCCCTGCCCCTGCCCCTGCCCCTGCCCCTATTGTTGCCCCTGCCCCTCCCCCTGTTGTTGCCCCTGCCCCTGCCCCTGCCCCTGCCCCTGCCCCTGTTGTTGCCGTGTGATCCAACACTCACATGATATCGATGCCGTTTGTGATGCCATTGAGGACGAAGCCACGGTTAGCCAGCAGGCCATCCATCCCACAACCTCCCAGGGCCGTCTTGATCTCATCAGCATAGCCTGCAGACACCTGCAGCAACAGCGGCGGCATGGTCACAGCAGGACAGAAGCAGCAGCGGCAGCAGCAGCAAGCAGCCTAGTTGCAGCAGTACAGCATTGGCGGTACAAGTGTGGGAGCCCTAAATGCATTGTGGCCGCTGCATGCTACTGTGGTGGCCAACTATGCAAGCTCATGAGCTTTCTATTTCCCCTGACAGCAAGGCAGGCAGGCAGGCAGGCAGGCAGGCAGGCAGGCAGGCAGGCAGGCAGGCAGGCAGGCAGGCAGGCCGGCAGGCAGGCAGGCCGGCAGGCAGGCAGGCCGGCAGGCAGGCAGGCCGGCAGGCAGGCAGGCCGGCAGGCAGGCAGGCAGGCAGGCAGGCAGGCAGGCAGGCAGGCAGGCAGGCAGGCAGGCAGGCAGGCCGGCAGGCCGGCAGGCAGGCAGGCCGGCAGGCAGGCAGGCCGGCAGGCAGGCAGGCCGGCAGGCCGGCAGGCAGGCAGGCCGGCAGGCAGGCAGGCCGGCAGGCAGGCAGGCCGGCAGGCCGGCAGGCCGGCAGGCCGGCCGGCAGGCAGGCAGGCAGGCAGGCAGGCAGGCAGGCAGGCAGGCAGGCCGGCAGGCCGGCAGGCCGGCAGGCAGGCAGGCCGGCAGGCCGGCAGGCCGGCAGGCCGGCAGGCCGGCAGGCCGGCAGGCCGGCAGGCAGGCCGGCAGGCAGGCCGGCAGGCAGGCAGGCAGGCAGGCAGGCAGGCAGGCAGGCAGGCAGGCAGGCAGGCAGGCAGGCAGGCAGGCAGGCAGGCAGGCAGGCAGGCAGGCAGGCAGGCAGGCAGGCAGGCAGGCAGGCAGGCAGGCAGGCAGGCAGGCAGGCAGGCAGGCAGGCAGGCAGGCAGGCAGGCAGGCAGGCAGGCAGGCAGGCAGGCCTCTGGGGTCAAGACCCCACCGTGACCACCCTGTCAGCACAGATGATGCCTGCTTTCATGTGGTTCACCGCCCGCCCCTCCTCCTCGTACGCCCCCTTCCGCTCGTGTGGTGGATACTGCCATTCCACCGCCTTGTACCAATCGTCAGGCAGCCCAAGGTTGCCGAAGGTGCTGGGGGGAAACACACCCTGCAGCGGCAGCAGCAGGGCAGCATTCCTGAGGGGGAGGGGGAGGGGGAGGGGGAGGGGGAGGGGGAGGGGGAGGGGGAGGGGGAGGGGGAGGGGGAGGGGGAGGGGGAGGGGGAGGGGGAGGGGGAGGGGGAGGGGGAGGGGGAGGGGGAGGGGGAGGGGGAGGGGGAGGGGGAGGGGGAGGGGGAGGGGGAGGGGGAGGGGGAGGGGGAGGGGGAGGGGGAGGGGGAGGGGGAGGGGGAGGGGGAGGGGGAGGGGGAGGGGGAGGGGGAGGGGGAGGGGGAGGGGGGGGGGGGAGGGGGAGGGGGAGGGGGAGGGGGAGGGGGAGGGGGGGGGGGGTTCTACCTGGTGCTTCAGGTTGTGGATGGCAAGGATGGAGCGGGCGTTGCTGTACACCCCGTATGGTCTGTACTTTGCAGCCAGATACACTGGCAGGAGGGAGGTGTGCCTGCAGGCAAGGCAGGCTGGGCAGGTCAGGGAGTGCACAGCTAGCTGGGCAGGGCGCTGTCATCGTAACATGTGTGCCACCAAGAGGTGGGCTGCCTACTCTCCCCTTCAGCATCACCACTGATGTTGTGCATATCCCCACACTTTCTCCGCACAAGCACTCCTTAGTGCCGGCAGCACTTCCGTGAATGCGGCCTATACAACCAAGGTCACAGGGTCATAGTGGCAGCCGCCTCCACTGCAGCAGCAGCCAGGCCACCTAGCCCCCCCTCACCAGTCGTTGGCCATGAAGATGACGTCCTGCCCAAACAGGCCATGCTCCCCCAGGGGCAGCACCAGGGGCACCTCAAGCGCCGCTAGGGTCAGCAGGGTAAACCGGAACTGCACCACACCAGCAGGGAGGCAGGCAGGCAGGCTGACGGGCTGAGCCACAGGCAGGCAGGCTGTGGGGTAGGGGCAGGCAGGCAGGGCATGGGGCTGGTGGGGCATGCTGGTGGCAAGACAGCACCGGCAGGTGAGCCAGCCAGCCGCTCACTGCAGCCCCTGCAGCTGGACTTGATGCCAGTGGATGCGCTGCCCATGCTGTCCATCCGTCACTGGTTGTGCAGCTGAGCAGCCCGGCTGGCTTGCTTGGGGTCGCTGAGCTTGTGTCTGCTGAGTAGCTCACCCAGTGACTTTCCAGGTGACTTTCCAGACTTTGGCTGTACAAATTTGTTCCTTACTCAATGGCATAGCTGCTAGATGAGAAAGCACGGCATTTTAAGAACCGCTGGAGGCCACTGGAGTAGAAGGTGCCGCGAGAGGCTGACTTGCTTGTGTCTGCTGTTGTCGTGTCCCTGCCCAGGCTGTGACAGGCCGTCCTGCAGTGCCCTGCTTCTTGGCTGCTGCTTGCTGACCCAGACGATCTACAAAATCTACAAAACCTACAAGAGACATAACCTATGCCAGCAGGACAGGTGTCTTTTTTTTTGTGTGTGTGTGTGTGTGTGTGTGTGTGTGTGTGTGTCTCTGGGAATGCCATTACCACCAGGCCACTGCAGATGCTCATGGAGATGATGCCAGGATAGGCACCATGTGCATGGGTGATATTTGAAAATTCAAATGTCTGGCCATGGCCCTGCAGCCCTTCTGGTGGCTGACCTGGTTGTCCCCATACACGCCAAACTGGTCGGAGTAGATGCCGCCAGGGCGAGGGAAGGAGGGGTGGTCCACAAACACGTAGTCCACACCCTGCTTGGCATGGCCACCACCACCACCACCACCAGCATCAGCATCATCATCAGCAGCAGCAGCAGCAGCAGCACTACCACCAGCAGCACCATCAGCAGGCAGCAGCAGCAGCAGCACTACCACCAGCAGCACCATCAGCAGGCAGCAGCAGCAGCAGCACTACCACCAGCACCAGCAGCACCCGCAGCAGCAGCACCAGCAGCAGGCAGCAGTAGGGCAGAAGCAGCAGCAGCATCAGCACCATCAGCAGGCAGCAGAAGGGCAGCAGCTGGCTGATGCGCTGATGAGCAGAGGGAGGTGCAGGCTGGGTCGCACCTTGTTGACGTGGTGAAAGAAGCCCACCTCCACCCCCAGCACTAGGTGCCGCTTCTGTGAGCGCTCACAGCACAGCAGCAGAGCAGGCTTTCAGCAGTACAGCAGTACAGCCATGAATATTAAGCCACCCTGTGTGAGGCCAAAGGGGTCAGCCCACCAACCTCTGAATCCTTCTCCCATTTCCCAGCCCTAGCCACCATTATCATCCTTGCTGTGCATGCCTTGTGTTGGTTAAGCTTTGTCCTGACAGTGCTGAAGGAGCACTAGCAGCGCCCAGCCGTGCTGTGATCCAGCGACATGCAATGCAAGGCATGCAGTGGCAATGAGATGACGATGAGGGTGACGACAATGATGAGGATGGCAATGCATGGCAAAGTAACACTTCCCCTGTCCTTCTGAGTCAGTCCAAGCATTGCTGCCACAGCCCACCCTACATTGCCTTGCAGCCTACATTCCATTGCCATTGCATCTGGAGGGGCACAGTGCAGCCTGCTGTGTGAGCCTTTGGTGTGGTGTGGTGTGGTGTGGTGTGCATGGCAGGGCATGGCATGGCTGGCAGGCGGCAGCTGAGCTTGGCAGCCGAGCTAGACAAAATGTGGTGGAGCCCAGCTATGGCGGTGCAGCAGCTGTTGGCAGCTGTTGGCAGCTGATGGCAGCTGATGGCAGCTGATGGCAGCTGATGGCAGCTGATGGCAGCTGATGGCAGCTGATGGCAGCTGATGGCAGCTGATGGCAGCTGATGGCAGCTGATGGCAGCTGATGGCAGCTGATGGCAGCTGATGGCAGCTGATGGCAGCTGATGGCAGCTGATGGCAGCTGATGGCAGCTGATGGCAGCTGATGGCAGCTGATGGCAGCTGATGGCAGCTGATGGCAGCTGATGGCAGCTGATGGCAGCTGATGGCAGCTGATGGCAGCTGATGGCAGCTGATGGCAGCTGATGGCAGCTGATGGCAGCTGATGGCAGCTGATGGCAGCTGATGGCAGCTGATGGCAGCTGATGGCAGCTGATGGCAGCTGTTGGCAGCTGATGGCAGCTGATGGCAGCTGATGGCAGCTGATTCGGGTCATCATTACATCATGGATGCTGAGCCCTGGGCATCAAGCTGGTCAGGGATCGCCTTCCAGCCTCTATCCATGCTGACACATGAGCTGCTGCGCCTGCCATTCCTGAAGGTGCTGTGTACGTGTATGTGACACGGCCGCCCTTTACTAAAGATGCTGTGAAGGATTCATTGCCGTCCTATGTGCCAACGCTGCCACAGGCGCTGCAAGAAATCCTCCTCCCGATGAGGGTGCCACAGTGAGTCTCCTGGCACTGCCTGGCACTGGCAAGCCCTTCTCAGGCCTACCTCTAACTCTGGCCACTACCTCACGCCTCGACCACCACTGCTGCTGCTGCTGATGTTGCATGCCGCTGATGTTGCATGCCGCTGATGTTGCATGCCGCTGATGTTGCATGCCGCTGATGTTGCATGCCGCTGATGTTGCATGCCGCTGATGTTGCATGCCGCTGATGTTGCATGCTACTGACCACTGGCTCTGGCCACCACCTCTGGCCTCGTCCACCCCTACTGCTGCTGATGATGATGATGTTGTATGCCGCTTATATTGCATGCTGCTGCTGCTGCTGCTGCTGTTGTAGGATGTCTGTGAGGTTGATCCCGGGCTGTTTGAGACAGGAGGTGTCCTTTGGCAGCGGCGTGCTGGTTGGCCGTAGGGGCGCACGGTTGGACTTGAACTACTACACTGCTGATGGCTAAGGTAGTGGTGAAGCAGCCTCCTCCCTCCGCACACCCACACCCACACCCACACAGGAGCTGCCCGGCTGGCTAAATGAGCTGGAGGAGTGAGGGAAGGAGTGAGGGAGGGAAGCCTGAGGGTGAGGCCTGAGGGCCCGGGCATCCACACCTAGTATGCTAGGCCGCACACGCCCAGCGCACAGCCCAGCGCACACACCCAGCAGTGTGTGCACTGCCTGAGCAAGGCCCGAGGACCTAAGCACTTAGGTCCCACTGCCAGTGTGGCAGCGCATACATATGCTCCAGCCTGGCTACCCACCCACCCCGGTGTCAAATGCTTCAGGATAGTTGGCATAGCGTGGTGCCACCACCATCACCCTGTGGCCTCGCGCTGCCAGGGCACGAGGCAGCGCACCCATCACATCTCCCAAGCCTCCGGTCTTGCTCCAAGGAGCACACTACAGGAAACATCAGCATGGGAGAAGCAGCACACCATGCAGCTCATGCACCATGCAAAGATGGTGGAAGGGTGATAACAAGGCCCTATGAAGGTGCGGTGACGACACGCAAAAGAAATATAGTTTGTGATGCCAATGGCGTTCATAACGATGGGGAGGGAGGGGGGGTTGATATGGGAGCATGCAGAGCTGCCCAAGAGCGGCCTCCCTTGTGGGTCCTGTGGAAGCATGGCCTCGGACAAGCCTGGGCTCAGCTCACCTCGGAGGCAACAAACACGATGCTGCGCAATACTTCTGCACGCTTGGGTGTAGGATGGTCCAGCACTACCTGCAAGTGTTGACAGCCAGGGGTGACATGGTGGGGTCTAGCGGCACAGAAGCCTAGCTGTCAGCAGCAGCTGCGGAGACTTTGCTCTTAGCCACACATGCTGTGGCTGTGGCTGTGGCTGTAGCTGCAGTGCTGCAGCTGAAACACTAGCTGGACATGGCACGCACATGTGAGTCTGCTGCAAGGCCGTCGCTCTGCGCTGAGGAAGGTGAGCTCAAGCTTGCCTCCCAAGACGGCGCAGGGACAGCCTGCACCTGCGCCACCTGGCATGAGAGGCTGGGCCAGCGCTCAGAACGACTGGGCAAGTGCTTGCCAACGGACTTGCGCTAGATGTTTGATCTGCGTCACATTGACACTGAGGTGAGTAGACACTGCGCGCACCCTTGGCGAAGGGTCGCCTTTTCGGAGCTGATCCTGGCTTTTCGAGGCTGATACGCACTTGTCGGAAGGCTGGCACCTCGCCATTTTGAGGTGATTGCACCCTGGGCAGTCGCTCCAATAGCTTCGCGAGCATTGCAGGTCTTTGAGGAGCCTTTGAGTTCTGAGTCAGGTGCTCTTTGTAGCTGGAAAGCTCGCTGAGTGGCTTCTCTTAGATGTTTGCCGTAAAATGCAGTTCCGAGCAAATGGGCGAGTGTTTGCTAGGTACTATATAATATGAACAATGGACAAAAACAATAATCTGTGTACCTCTGCTGGAGATCGGGGCTACCTTTTCACGTTGCGAGCAGCCCTGTACCAATGGCTACAGCTGCGCACTCCTGTATTGCTTCCAGAAGCCGCGTACCCGGGCCGGCTCCTGCCGCCGCCGTTGCGCCAGGCGGGCGTCCCACTCTGCTCCTTACGTGCAACTGCAACTCCTGTGTTGCCGATGTACTCTATGCCTGTAAACTTGGCCGTCGACGCCGCAGCAACCAAACATTAGCCAGGCGAATGAGGCGCAATTTTCATCTGCCACTTTACCTGCAATGTGACCCTTGGTACATTGGGTGGGGTGAATAGAGTATGTGCAGACTGGATGTGTTCATGTCATTGGGCTTGCAGCCAACGTAACCCATTGTGCACCTTGCCTTCCACGCAGGTCAATGTACAATATCCTGCCAAGCCAAGCCGAGCCTTCAACAGCTTCACACTTTTCCACTCTCACTTTACCTACTTCCACTCACCATCCGCAGCTCCTGTCTAGCTCGGAAGTGCATTGTACAATACCATCGCTTCCCTACTTACGCTCATTGCCCACCTTGCCACATTATGATGACGACGGGTGTACATCGGCCCACCCACAAGCCTGGTATATCTGCGTGGCTTTGTCCACTAAACCCATGCAAGTGCTATACTGTGTATCACTGGTCATGGTAGAGAGCATGGTACGTGGTGAGGGTCATAGGCAGCATGGTGCCCTAGTGCTGGGAGCCTTATCGCGCTCCTCGGGTGCTGACTGGGACACTGGTCGGAGTTGCCCCTGATCATGTTCACTGATCCACTCCCTCCAACAGGTCCAACCAGCCAGCCAGTAAGGTCAACACGGGCTTTGGGCGCAGCCGGCGCTGCTGATCTAGGCAGTTGTATGCCCAGCTAAAGATCAGGTCCTTTGTCTCAATACAGCTGAGGTGGGTGCAACGGGATAGGTCAATATCTTACGGCGCCAGAGCGGCTGGGTTGGCCTGCCAACAGCGCAGTGCTCTCATCGACTTCAGTTATGCCTGGGTAGGCACCCCCTGGCTCCCCTGCATGGCCAAGCTCTTGCCCACCCTCACCTCTCGCCAGCAGTGGGGAAAACTCTGAACCAGCCACCCTATCAGTGTGGGACTGGCTCTCCGTCTGCTGCCCACGGTCTGAGGGCATGGGCAAGCTGCTGGCCAGGCTGTCCCCAGCGCCTGCCACACCACTGCCATCACCTCCCTGCACCCTCCTCGGCAGCAGCTCGTCAACCAGTCCCAGCTCGACGCTGCCAGCCCCTCCGCCACCGCTGCTGGGCCCACCTGCTGTAGGGTTGGTGGGGCTGGTGCTGGGCCGGAAGCGCGTGGCCAGCCGGGCAGGCCCTGGGCTGGCCAGCGCTGGACGGCCAGCCAGAGTGCGCGCCTGGCCGCCTCCCCCACCTGCCTCACCACCTGCAGAAGCTGCGGACGCTGTCCTGGACCGCCGGCTTGTCCTAGTGGAGAGGTCCCGAGATGGGGAGCGGGCGAACGCTGGGGGCCCCAGACTCGCAGCATTGGCTGCCATGCAGTCACCGACCGCGCCAGGGTCCTCGATGCCGACCTGGTGCAGCTCCGCACCGTCGGCTACCTTATCCTTGGTCGGCCCTCTGGGTCCTAGGTAGGGTTGGCTGTCGGACTTGGGTCGGTAGGGGGCAGCTGAGGGGTCGCTGGGGATGGGGGGGCTGGCGGCGGCAGCGGCATCGTAGGACACCAGGTGGTGGCTCTTGGTACCCAGGGCACCTACCAAGCCCTGCGCAGTTGGTGGCAGGCTGGCTGTTGACACATGGCATGGCATGGACGGTGGCGAGCACAGTGTTTGTGTGTGTCTCTCACAGCCCCCACAACTACTGAGTAGCGGATGAGGACTGCTCCTAATCCTTGCTCTGAAATGACTGCCAGGGAATTGGACAACAGCCAGAGGCAGACACGCTGGGCGGTAGCTCGTGGCAAACATCACATGGGTGACAAGGGGCAGGACGTGCATGACCGTTGAGAGGGAAACGTGTTGATGTAATGGAGTCACACAACTGAAGTTTGGGAAGGGTTGGCTGGTGCCACTGGGGAGGTGGCTCACCTGCCCTACTCCCTTGACCGCGCCGCTCAGCAGCTGCGCGATGCCAAAACTCCGTGGGGGCGGGTCCAGCAGAGGAAAGTCAATGGCGATGGCAGCCACGTCAGGAGCCACCTGCGCAGTGCAAACCCCAGCAGGGTCAGCCAGTGACTAGGTGGACCAAGAGGTGCAAGTAGCTGTGGTGCAGGTGGAGGCTGAGAATTACAATTGGGTGACGCCCATAGGAGATGCTGTGGGGTAATTCCGCTCTGGCATAACTGCCCTCACAGGTGCCACAACAGGTTGGATGGCGAAACCACCAGCAGCAAGCTCTGCGCAAGAGGGCCAGATCTGTGACATAGCACAGCAATGCACGTTGTGAACCCAGTCTATCCAGCCAATCCAAGCCACCCAATGGCCGACCCATCTAGCATGCCACATGTGGTGCTCAACGGATGCAAGGGTTGGGATATCAAGCTGCATCTGCCACCACGTGCAGCGTAACCTCTGACCTGCAGCATCTCGATGGTGACTGCCCCCACATCCTCCACTGTGCTTTGCGTGCGGGGAGGGGGATCAACCTCCAGGAGGGAGCCAAGCTCCAGAGGGTGCCGCTCAGCCAGCTCCACCAGACTGGCCTGGCTCAGGCAGTACAGCTCGCAACAGTTACGTGTGATCTGCAGCAGTGGTGCCAGCAGCAGGAGTAGCAGCAGCAGCCGAGGTGGGCAGGGGCAGCAGGGGCATCAGCGGCAGCATCCGGGGCAGCTGCAAGATAAGCAGCGTTACCAGCAGCACCTGCAGTATGATACACCCTGTTCACACACCCCTCTCTACTCGGCTCCATGTTAGCAGCAGCAACAAGAGATGGTGGTATGCGCCCCAGGTGGCCTGCCCAGTCACCAGTGGCTGGCTGACCACAGGCACAGTCAGGTGCAACGTGAGCTGCATGGGACCAGAGCGAGGCAGGATGGAGGCAGGCACATGACAAGGCCAGGTGGAGGGCAGAGTGCTTGGTCTCTGTGCACTGCAGCCAGTGGCAGTTCATGGCAGATGTAATGCTACATGAGGCGGTCAGGTACAGAACAGGGAGAGGGTGGAGCTTGCTTGCTTGCTCACCACTGAAGCAGGCCAGAGGCCTTCGTGCACAGTGCCTGCATGTCCAAAATAGTACCCCTTCTTCATGCGCCCCTGGATCGTGTATGTCCAGCCTGCCAGTTCATCCTTGTTTGCTGCCTCCAGCACCGCCCAAGGATCAGCATGAGCAGGGAAATCGTACACCTAGCACGGATATATAAATCAATGTGCATGGTTTGCATGCACATGCCTTCACTATGGTACATCACACGCATACATCTCTATGCATGGCATGACTAAATGCACGGTGCATAAATGCCAAGATTGTGCACCCAATGACCCCACAGCACCTTCCCCCTAGCAACCCCTAGCACCATGCATCTGGCCACTGAGCCGTCAGCAGTGTGCAGTGCATAGCTAACGTTGGCCAGAGCCAGGTGGAAGCTGGTTGAGGCTGCGTGTCGGTGATGACTATGAAGCCCGTAAAGTATGAGAGTGGTAGTGAAGGCCCGTTCCATGCGAGGACAAGGTAGGGCAGGGCAGGGCAGGGTGGCAGTGCACAGTAGGGGCAGGGTGGACTCACCCTCAACTCCAGCTTGCCCTCATTAACAAAGTACACTGCGTCGACAAAGTCCCCTTGCAGAGCCACGATGTCACCCTCTGTGAAAAAGTGAGCCTGCGGCGCATCACTGACCACACGTCTGTGTCCACAAGAGGAACGCGCAAGCGGCGTGAACATCACAGGTGCCTGACCCCTTGCAAGCCCTCCCTCTGTCAGGCAGCAGCAAGGCAGTGCAAGGCATGCAAGAGGAACACAAGGGCACAGCTGCTACTAGTCACCTGATGTGTGTCATGATGAAGTGGATTATTGTAGTCCTATCATGCCATGGCTGCCATCACTATGTCACTATCACATTTGTTGCTTGCCATTGAGTGTCACGCTATGTCTGCCCTCCCTTCGTCCAATGTGAGGCTGCAGCAAGGCAGTGCAGGGATGCATGAGGTATACAAGGGAACAGCTGCCACCCGTCACCTGATGTGTATCATGACAAAGTGATTAATTGTAGTCCTGTCATGTCATGGCTGCCATCACCATGTCACCATTACCGCCATTGCTTGCCATTGAGTGTCACGTTATGTCTGAGGTGCACCCTGACCCAGCCTATCAAGCTGTCAATCTCAAGGTTATTCCAATCAGGCCTGCCACAGTATGTGTGTTCTCACAAAATGCAACATGAGCAGCGGCAACACAATGCACATACAACACATATGACTAGGATGACGCCATCTTGAACGCAAATGGGAAGACGTGCATGGCTGCGGTGGAAGCTGTGACTGCATATGCGCAACCTCATTGCTGTGATGTTGAGTTGCTCAGGGGTGGAGGCAATGGAAGAAACCGAGCTGCCACGTAGTGCTTCGCTGGCAGACCGTGGGCAGAGGCAAATAACGTGCCAGCACGGGAGGTAGACGGTGTGCAAAGCACCCACCTGTAACTGGGCGATGACGTCAATTAGCACGTCAGGGCGTAGGCGGGTGAAGCATGGCAAGCGTGACAGGCAGTCTGAGTAGGCATGTTGCAGGAAGCGTGATCGCAGCTTGAACGGAAGGTCCTGGGCCACAGGACAACCCATCAAGTCATGCCTTTATAATAGAGCGCCATCTGGCCAGAGTGAGTGCGCAATGTCCTGGGATGCATGGCAACGGCTCATGACGTCATGACAGCACCACACCACAGGCATGAGGAGCCAGCGGGTGCCAGGTGCCGATGAGGTGGGTGAGAGGCACAGGAGCAGATACAGCAGAAGTGCAGGTCTCTTGGTATGCTCCTGGCCGTTGCCCTGCGGCCTAGCCAGGGCATGGCTGCATGGCTACCTGCCGCGACAATTCTGACCCTCCACTGGCCTAAGACCAGGAAAGGGCCTGCCACTGATGCACCACAAACATACGAAGGCAGGGGTGGCTCTGCCAGCAGTTCAGGAAGAGGAAGGGGCTGCACGCCTCAAGGTATGAGCACCTACTTGGAGCAACTGTTCCTCTTGCAGCCTTATCAGCTTAGTCGACTCGTAGTTGAAGAAACCTGCATTGCAGCGTGCATCCCACCACTGAGTGGCCGTTGGTATCGTGCAATGTGTGAATGGGGCAAGGTGGTGCCATAGTAGCGATGCTCCAGCAAGGTTTATTTCAGGCAAACATCAGCTGCATCGCATGCTGGCTGGGAGGGATAGGGATAGGGAGGACACCCCGCAGCTGGCAGGCTGGTATATTGCTGAGAAGGAACGCAGCAACAGCTTGCCAGCGGTGAATACCCTCACCTTGTACCTTTCGAGCCAGCGCAGAGGGGACCTGCAACCAAAGTGGGTCAGGCCTCAGTGCTCAGGGCTCTGAACAGCATGGCTTGCAGCAAGTCATTGTGACATTATGACCTACAACGGTAGCGATAGCACACCCTGTATGACACTACCATGACTATGACACATTGAGGTTACGAGCACAACGACGACCTCCATTTCCGTGAAAAGCCTTAAGTTGCTAAAACAGGTCATGGAGGAGAATAGCACGAGGGTTGGTGGGTAACATTCAAGCTGGGCCATTGAGCGTTGTGAGGTAAGTGATGGATGATGCGGCCTGCCATGCCTGGCACTGCCGCATGTTCCCCCATGACCAGGCACACCAGCCAGCCAGCAGCAGCAGCTATCATCCTCACCGCCCCTGTTGCTTCTGCCGTGTGCCTACCCGCTCAGTCCCTGCCTGGCCCTCCCTGAGCCTGCCCAGCCTCCCCCAGTGCCTGCCCTAGCGCTCCCATATGAGGCCAGTGGCTGCATCAGGACACCCAACTAGGGCTAGATCTGTATCTGATCCCGTGAGGAGATGACCCCAAGGTATCACCCGCCCTATACAAGGACTTCAAGCTCCCTAGAGCCAAGGAGCAGCTGCACCAGTCAGCGGCACTGAGTCAGGGATCCAGTGGCTGGGCCCGCGGCTGGGGTGATGACTATAGGATGAGTAGGTACCTGTCGGTTCTTCAACACGTCCTGGACCAGCTGCTTCTTCTCTGCCGTCTTGCTGGTCATCGCGTTGCGGATGCCCATCATGCTTGAAATGCTGGACGTCACGTAGCCTACCAGCGTCACCCCACTGCAACCCACAGCAAGCAACACACCAGCGCAAAACGGGGCTTGCTCTAGAGCGATTGCAAAGGTCCCCGGAGGGCTTGGGGTGCAAACACAGTGCTGCGGCCCTGCTGCAAGGTGGCGTGTAGGCCTTGGGGTCCAGAGCAGCAGCGGGGTAGGGTGGTGCTGGTGGATGAACTACGCACCAGCAGGGTCAGCCCAGCAACGAATGGCCAGCAGCAGTGTAAGAAGCATCTGGATCATGAGCAGGCCACCAGGCCGGAAGGCTGGAAGCCCCTAGAAGCATAGATTGACGCACTGGCTGCTGCGCCCAGCATGGAGCCAGCAGCGTGACCAGGCAGTCCAGGGCCTGATGTGGTGCCTGGCGATGAACCCACATCAGCCCTTACAGCCCCAACGCAGCCAAGCAACCCCACAGGCAGCGGGGCAAGGGCAAGGAGTACCCTGGGCTGCAAGCGACTGTCCGCCCAAGAGCCAGCAGCAACAGCAGCCTGTGGCACAGTTGTGTGCCCCTCTTTAACTTGTTTCTCAGCTTGTATCAGTGCATGCATGTCAGCCGACTCTATAGCCATATCACATGGATCAGGCTATAGTGTAGGTGAGAGGCCCCCATGCCGTGTGAGTGCAAGGGTTCATCATAAAGGTTAACCCCATAGACTGAACACCACCCTTATGACTCAGCCTCTGCGTAGGTTATCACTGCCCGCTGGGCCGATGAGGGAGGTGCTGCACTCCATAGTGTGCATAGCACTTGGCAGCTGTGCTTGCCAGCCACGTGACTGTGCGACCAAGGTGGCGTTGGTAAGGTGCAATGGGCCTGTCCCCGAGGCCGTGAAGCTGAGGCCCCTTGTAAGGTCGCTTGTAAGGCCCCTTCCAGAAATGAGTCAAACACATTCAGCATTCAGGCTGAAGGGCATAGCTCTCATTCATTCAGGCTACAAGCGGTTGCGAGACAAGCCACCCAAGACTCAGCCTGCTGTAGCACAGTAGTGTGTGCCCCGCATCTAAGCTGTCATCAGCTCACACTCAGTGCATGCAAGACATGCCAACTCTACATCATAGGCCTAATAGGTCAGGCAAGAGTGTAGGTGGTAGGCGACCATGCCCGTGTGTATGCCATGGATAAGCCATGTGCATGCCATGACCACAGGAACTCCACACAGACAAAAACACCATTTTGTAGTGGTCCACACTTAGTGTTCCACTGCAATGAAGGCTCTAGGTTGAGGGCTAAGGTGCTGAAGGGCTTAGCTGTGTGTGGCTGCCATTCATTCATTTATTCTTGCATGTCCAGGACTGACATATGACATCACTCCATGGTGACAAGGGCTGTATGCACGCTCGTGGTCAGGCACCACTCATGCACCATGTCCATGTGCATGGGGTATAGTCCGCACAGCCCATCAACACCATCTAAGGAGTCCCGTTAGTGGGCACTAGTGGTCCCTAGTGGTCCAACTCAAAGGGAGACCTAGTGAGGGACAAGGGGGCTGAAGGGCAGTGATAAAATGAAATGAATGAATGATGAATGAATAAATGCCTGCAAAACGGCATCCATTCACCTGCACATTACGAATATGGCCAACACTTTCTCCTTCTGGTTCTTGGGTGTGATGTCCCCGTAGCCCACTGCAACAGGAGGCACATAGCAGCGCAAAGCACACGAGCAGCTCAGGGGAGACATGCAGTCGGAAACACGCATGTGTACTGCCTTGTGTCCAGCCCACCCAATGCTGTACTGCAGCAATGACCTCCTAACAGAGTGGTTGCTGCAGAGTAGCAGAACGAGTAAGACGGCACACCTCTCTCCTCTCCTCCCCTTTCCTCTTTCATCTTGCTCAGCACCCTGCCCTACCGCACCCCATACCACTCGGCCCTGGCTTGCATGTGGCCCGCACCTGTGGCGACTGTGGTGAACGCCCAGTAGAGGGAGTTGAGGTAGCGGTGCGCCAGGTCAGCCCCAACCAAGTCCTGAGCCTCGACCCAGGTGCCTGCCCAGCTGTCCTCCAAGTAGAAGGTCAGCAGTGACATGTAGTGGAAGATGCAGGCTGACAGGTGCGCCAGCAGGCCCACGCTCAGCGCAAACATGGCCAGCTGCAGCATGACACCCGCAGCAGAGCAGCCAGAGTCAGGGCGACAGCGCTGGTTTAGCACAAATGTGTTCGGACACTAATTGGCATGGAAGCATTGCACTCCATACAGGTGTGCCCGTGCAGCCAACACTTCCTCACAGCACACTCCACTGTGCTGCAGCTCAGGTAGAAGAATAAAGAATGAGAAACAGACTACTTCTGTGAAAGTTGGCAAGCAGTAAGGGAGGTGCTTCTGCCTGTGGCGCGGCCTGCTCCCACCACCTACTCAAGGCCCTTATGCAGGGGAGCATTCCAGTGGCACTGTACAGGTGCAGCAGGCTTGGAGCCATCTCTGTACCTGCTGCTGCTGCAGCCATTCCCACAGCAGGTGAGTGCCCTGTGACCATCCCACTTGCATCTGGTTTAGCCCAAGTGCTGTGGATTGCCGCTCAGGAGCCAGCACTGCCACAACGAGCTCAAATAGGCAGTGGGTTAGACATTACCTGTAGGATGCCCTTGTCCAGGTACTGCTCCACCTTCTCCAGGATCCTGGGTAGCCTGCTGACCCTCAGCAGGCGGTACACACGCATCATGCGCACCACCTTGCCCACGCGCATCACGCGCAACAGCTGCAGGCGTTGTGCAGGCAACAGCAGTGAGGGCGCAGGCGTGGCAGCGGCCGGCAGTGGCAGGCGAGCCAGTGGCAGTCTCAGTCAGGCAGAAGACAAAGTCATTCCAGAGGCAGGCAGTGACACTGCCAGGCATTGGGTGTGCACAGATCCGACTGTAATGGCTGGCTTCGTCCTGCACTCCCACCACAACCTCTGGGCCCATGCCAGAGCCCACCCTGGCCAATCTCGCTGCTCTGGAGCCTGTTCAAGTCTTTAACAAGCTAGGCAATGCTCCGCCCAAGGTGCTGCCTGGAAACAGGGCACTACACCAGGGCAGCATGCACCTTGAGCATGGACAAGAAGCTGAGCGCTCCCTCTGTCAGGATATCAAACGGCACCACCGACACCAGGTCCAGGACAAACCAGGACCGCATGTAGTGGCGGGCGATGCGGCGCCGGTCTGACACCAGGTTCCCTACTGAGTCCAGGTAAGCTGTCCTGCAGGGGCAGTCATGGGCAGTGACCAGAAGAGGTGTTGCAGGGGCAAACACTGTGCTGGTCCACACATGAAGGCCAGCTACCAGCCTGACCCAGCCTGACCCAGCCTGACCCAGCCTGACCCAGCCTGACCCAGCCTGCCTGACTGCCAGAGAGCATAGGCAGACAGGGTAGTGCACATGGAGTATGCATATTCCCATCACTGGAATGCATACAGGAGTTATCTTTCAGTGCGGCAGGCTTCACACCACACTGACACGCAACGGTTGCGAGTGCTGCTATGTGCATGCTGCTGCTAGGAAGCCCAGCCCCATGAGGCCTGTGTTGCACCGCAATGACAGTGGCATGTCTAGAGGGAGACCCCTCACCCTCGACCCTTTGCACCAGTGGGTCAGGCAGCTGCCACGGGGGTTGAGAACAAGGAGGACTTGCATGCTAGAGTACATTCCCTGGAGCAAGTGCCCACAGTTGACAGACACCATGGCAGGTTATGCTCAGCATGGCGTCGTGTACAGGCTGCTATTGGAGAGTAGCTGGAGTATTTCAAGTGGCTCCTTGTCCACACGAACAATGGGCACATGGGCAACGAGGCACGCCAGGATGCCATTGCACTAAGCATCACAATACCATCACCATATGCAAGCACACACCGAAAGTTCAGGAGGATGTCTAGCACAAAGCAGCCATCCACCACCAGCTCGATGATCAGCACCACCCGGTCTGTGCCGCCAGTATGCAGCCCCATCTGCAACAACAAGTCCACTGAGTATGAGGCAATATCATTTGTCATAATCATCACCACTACATGGCATCCTCCCGTCAGCGTTTCTTCACGACACACATGCAATACTCAAAGACTCAACAACGTTATCATGTCTGCTGGATGCGTCTTATGTGTGTCCACATCAGTGTGTACGTGCAGCAGCAGCAGGAGATGCTGCCACCTCCTAGCCCCTATGCCTGCCCGATGTGAAGTAGGGCGGTGCCGCAGCGTTTGGCTGATGTTGCCAAATATCACCACATGCAGCTCCTTATGTCAGCCAGCTTCCCCCTGGCCAGCACTCACCCCTAGGCCAAAGCAGATGATGAGGGGCGATGCGAAGCACACCCACAGCAGCAGCAGCAGTATGAACATGTCCCACTTGGTCCTGCCCTCTGGGTTGATGAGCCCAAAGGCCAGCAGGTACAGCTTGTCCCAGCGGGTCAAGGGCCTGGACGTGGACAATCGCGACCACAGCTTGGCAAATCAGGGCACATGATGCTGCACCGTCACCATGTTTTTACTGCAGTCATGCTTCAGGCAGGTCATCGCTGACCTAGTAGATCGAAACCTTGACCCTGACAGACACCCTGACAGAAATTCTGACCCTGACCCTGACCCTGGCGCTGACCCTGACCCTGATCCTGACATTGGCATCAACTCTTACCTGTCAGGGTCATCTTCGTCCCCAAGCATTAGCTCATGCTCCTGAGGGAAGCCACCCCGCACATATAGGCTGCTGCCCTGGTAAGGAATGGGCACAGCGCTGCTCCCCTCCGCCAGACCATTGCCGGCCTTCCCCATCCTCTCCCTGTCGCCCTGCTTGCTGACAGTGCCCAAGTAGGGCTCCTCCTTGGTGTCCCCTGCTGCGTCGTCAGCCCCTCCCTTCCAATGGAAAGCTGGGTGTAGGGACGTGCTGCGCCTGCCCAGGTCATTGCTGACTTGCATGGCGTGACGCACGCTCCTGCGCATGAGCGGGGGCATGCCCGCCAGCAGGTCTGCGGTCACAAGGCCGTTGGCCTGCCGTGCGCTGGGGTCAGGCATGGCTGTGTCCCAGGGCATTAGGGGCTTAGCCTCTGGGGCTGTGTCCTCAGCCAGCAGCCAGCTGTTCAGCGCGGGCTCAAAACTACAGCGCTTGTTGCCGCTGGCAGCGCCAGCCTGTTGTGCAATGGCTAGTGCCTTAGGGTCCGACCCCGGTGGGCCAACCCCTGCTGCTGCTGCTGCTGCTGCTCCTGCAGCTGCTGCTGCTCCTGCAGCTACTGCTGCTGCTGCTCCTGCAGCTACACCTGCTGTTCCCGCATCAACACCTGTGGGTGCAAGGGTGGTGGGGTGAGAGCTTTGAACCGGTCCTTGTGCATTAGGATCAGGGTTCAGATTTGTGCAGCGACCTGCAAGTCAAGCAAGAGGCCAAGGCCAGCACGTCTGATGCCCATGACAACAAGGAAGGAGGGCTTCCAATGCAGCCTGTCACACATCTTTGATGCCAGGTCACACTACAATGAGATGTGCCAGTTGGGTGTCCTGCTATGTGCATGCCGCTGCTGGGAAGCCCGACCCCATGAGGCCTGTGTTCAACCACAGTGGCAGTGGCATGTCCAGTGAGAACCCCTACACCCCTCAACCCTTTGCACCAGTGGGTCAGGCAGCTGCTGCTAGTGGGCAACACTGCAAGTGCCACCCTTGCCCCACTGCAGTATGTGACCAGCCAGTGGCCCGCCACACCTGGACCAGTGCAGGGCTGCCCTGGTGGCAGGTCAAGCAAAGGGAGCATCACGGAATCAAAAAGTTTGGCCACCAAGTCAATGCCGCCCGTGCAGTGTGCTATGCTGCCCTGCACACCCCAGGCGGCCTGCACACCCAGACATGCATTGTGGTCCCCATGCATGCTGTTTGCTGAATCTCCAGCTGCTGAAGTGCTCCTCAGCACATACAAACACCATCGGGTGCTGACTGGGACACTGGTCGGAGTGCCCTTTGCCCTTTGGTCAGAGTGCCCTTTGGGAGTGCGAGAGTGAGTGACATCGCCTCCCGTGTATAAGTAGGGACCAGCAGGTGTTAGTAGATATGAGCCTAGTGGCGCAATGCCTCCGAGGAAGCGGCCCAGTGCCGCGGAGCAAGAGCCGCTTCCGATTGAAAGCCCGCGAAAACAAGGTTCGTCGTGGTCGCAACGTGGTCTGCTGCAACTGTGCAGTCCAGTGAGCTCCGCGCTGCTCACATCGCTGCTGTTCATGCCAGCGCAGGTCCAGGCAAACAACGCGAGGAGCGAAGGGCTGAATGGAAAACCCAGCGCCGACAGGTGCGCACGGGGCGCATACCGCCTTGAATGTCGCAGCACTGTTTGTGTCCCCGCACTGTTTGTGTCCCCGCATAGTGTGCCGGCCTGTCAAAATGTTGATTGTAATTGGCTGCAGGTGATCAAAGTCCCGGGTGGCGCCGTGCTGCACGGGTGCAAGAAAACCCGCCGCAAGCTGATGGCTCATTTCCAGCTGAGGGATGGGGTGCACAGTCAGCTCCGCGTCATCGCCTCCCTTTTTGTGCTGCGGATCTTTCTGACATGCCTGGTGGGCTACCCCACCCCGGGGTACCCCAGTGCCCCTACACCTCCAGCCGTGCAGCCTCCTCGTGCACAGGATGCTGCACCCCTAACCCCACTCCCCATGCGTGCCCCTGCCCAGCCAGCCAGCATGGACATGGATTGGGAGCCTGAGGCTGAGGCTGAGCCGGAGGCTGAGCCTGAGCCAGAGCCTGCCCCAACGCCACCCACACTGCGCCCACCCAGCGCCCGCCTTGCTGCCCGCCACCCCCCACCAGCAGCTCCCACTGGGCCACCCATGCCCTTGGACAGCGAAGATCCAGTCATGCTGCAGCAGCTGCAGGTCTTTTGCATGTACTTTGCTAACTCCAACTTCCTCACCCCCTACAACCAGCTGCAGCGGCGGCTTGGGCGCGCTAGGCAGAACAAGCACTTCATCCTCAAGCCTGCCTTTGACGACCCCAGCAACCAGGAGCTGGTGGCCAAGCTGCAGCAGCTTGGCAGCGTCAACTTCACTAGTGACCACAACACCATCAGCCATCACTCCATGCAGCTAGCGGTCGCCATGCAGCAGCACTACTCCAACCCAGGCAAATGGTGGTGGTGCATAGACTCTGAACCAAGACCTCGACATAGACCTGACCTGACCTGACCTGACCTGACCTGACCTGACCTGACCTGCATGCATGCATGCATGCAGAGCGCTATGTCAAGCTCTACGCCAAGGCAGCCAGGGCCATGCTAGGATGGAGCGGGGAGGAGGCTCAGCTCTTCATCAAGCTGACGTGTGGGTACAGCCTCAACACTGACAGCCCCGAGCTACAGGCTGCCCACCTGGACAAGGCGCATGTCAACGACCTGATAGAGGAGGCAGCCAAGCAGCGGAGACTGCTGGCCCTGGAGGAGGGAGACTCCTTGCAGAACACCGTACCCCTGCCCTGCCGCATGCGCCATGCGGTGCATGTGTGCAGGTGCCTGGAGCAGTGGCAGCAGCCCCCCACCACACCCGTGCCAGGCAAGCCAAAGCGGGGCGGGCGTAGGGTAGGTCCTCGGGTCCTGACCTGCCCACCCCCCTTCACCCTCACCCCCTTGGCCAGGGCAGGGGTGCACTTCGTCAAGGTGGACAGCAGGGTGTTGCACGGGGTATGCCAGCAGCTGGGGCTGACAAGGGAGACGGCAGACGCGTTCACCGCAGAGCCAGCCCGTAGCAACCATTGGGACAGGTGGTTCAGCACAGGCAAGCTGGCCAACCAAGGCTTTCAGTTCGAGCGGACGGTGGAGACTGATGGTGTCAGTGTATGTGTGCACTACACCCGCCCCCTTCCAACCCCTCCTGCCCCACCCTCAGCAGCAGGCCCCTCCAGCAGCAACAGCAGCCCAGCGGCAGCCCCAAGTGCAGCAGCAGCAGCGGCCCATGAGTTGGGACTGCCCCGCATTAGCAAGGGCCTAGCTGAGCAGCGTGAGTTTGTGTTCAATCTAGCCACTCAGATTGGGGTGGGCATCGACCCCGGCGTCACCCAGGCAGTCAGTGCAGCCTCAGGGGTGTGGGATCCGGCGGCAGGCCAGCTCATGGCAGACCAGCTGCGCCGGTGGAAGCTGACCAAGGGCCAGGTCAAGCATGGCAGTGGCCTGAACAATGCCCGTCGTGACACTGATTGGTGGCTCGCACCGATCAAGCCCCACCTCCAGCACCTGGCAGCAGCCAGCTCAGCCTGCACCTCCCTGGTGGCCAACCTGAAGCACATCACTGCCACCCTGGCCACCTGGGACGCGGTGTGGGAGGTGTACCTGAACCCCAAGTGGGCAGAGCAGCGGCTGAGGCTGTATGGAGCTCAGGACCGGACACTGGAGCAGTTCCCCCGTGGTAGTGGCTCCCCGCAAGCCCCCACAGGCCCCACGCAGCAGCCAGGAAGCCTCACAGCCAGCAGCCTCAGAGCCTGGGCCTAGCACTCCCCCGCCAGCCAAGCGCAGGAAGCGCACCAAGGCTGAGCCGGCAGCTGAGCCCACCAAGGGCAAAGGCAAGGCCCAGGGCAAGGCTGCCAAAGCCAAGCCAGCACCACAGCCAGGCAGGTGGCTGGACAGGGACTGCAATGCAGCGCAGAACATGCAGCGCATTGGGGAGAGCAAGTGGCGCCCGCTGGAGCTGTGCTACTGGCCAGATCAGGGAGCGCTGCCAGCCAAGGGCAAGGAGTACCCTGGCTTGGGGTACAAGCGGCTGCGAGACAAGCCACCCAAGGCCCAGCAGCAGCAGCCTGCTGTGGCACAGTAGTGTGTGAACCCCCCCCCCAGTTGAAGCTGTCATCAGCTTACAATTAGTGCATGTTTTGTCATGCCAACTCTACGGTGTAGCCCTGTCAAAGGGGTCAGGCAATGCTATAGGTGGTAGGCGACCATGACCATGTGTATGCCATGTATAGGCCATGTGCATGCCATGATTATGGGAACTCCACACAGACAGAAACACCGCTTTGTAGTGGTACACACTTAGTGTGTTCGACTGCAATGAAGACTCAAGGTTGAGGGCCAAGGTGCTGTTTGCTGAATCTGGATGAAACAATAGATTGGTGTGTAGCCTCGTAGCCTTGTGTGGCCTTGCATGACCATGTAGCCTTGGATTCTACCGCTGCCGCCCATCACCCTTCTACGACCTCACACCTTGCTCTGCTCCTGCGATGCCTCTGAACCCCTGCTGAAACGCTGAAGAACCACCCACCTTCAGGTAGTGGCTGCAGCACTGGCTCTGTGGCCTGAGTGCCCTGGCCTGCTGCTGCTGGGCTGTGCTGCCGTTCTACACTTGTGCCCCGTTCGCTGACACCAGCTATAGACACTGAAGCTAGAGTCGTAGGGTCAGTGGCAAGGGTATGTGGTAAGTCAAGCGCAGAGCCCTGGGCAGGGCCTGACGGCCGGGCTGTACGTGGTGGGCGGTCCAAGCCTGTGCAAATCACACTGGGGGGGTGGCTGGGTGGCGCTGATCCACGACCCTGGGGGTCCTGAGTGGCTGCGGCAAGGCTGGCTTGGGGCATCAGGCTGCTGGGCAGCATTGCGCTTGGTTGGGATTGCAGGGCGTAGGCATAGCGCAGGCGGGCTGGGATGTCGTCCATGTACCTGCAGCAGCCAGTGAGAGCATGCCAGCCTACCCCAGCCTGATCAACATGCATGCAGGTTGTGCCAACTCTACATCATAGCCCTAACGGGTCAGGCAAGAGTGTAGGTGGTAGGCGACCATGCCCGTGTGTATGCCATGTAAAAGCTATGTGCATGCCATGACCATGGGAACTCCGCACAGACAAAAACACCGTTTTGTGGTGGTCCACACTTAGTGTTCCACTGCTATGAAGGCTCTAGGTTGAGGGCTAAGATGCTGTAAAAGCAAGTGATGTGCAAGAATATCAGCGTGCGTGGATATCAACAGCCAGACAATACCTGCCCCCTTCCCACCTGGTCTTTGCGCCTGTATTGAGGACCCCACTCTGGCTGCTGATCAAGCTGGCGGAGCCACGGTTTAGCAGATGCATAGAGGCAGTCCGATTGGCCCTGGCGCCCATGCTTGTGGCAGCAGTGGAGCCACGAGCCAGGCCCCAAGGCCTGCTGTGTGCTGGGCCCTCCAACCGCTCTGCCTCCAGACCTGCAGCAATTAGACTGCCTGGGGATTGAGCTGCCCAGCCGGCATTGCTGTGGGGGGCCAGGGGCGCCTGGCTGGTGCATCCCTGATCTGTGCCAATCAGCCTGACAGGCCTGCCCCAACCAGCTGACTGCTGCAGGATAAGAAGTGCCTTGTCTTGAAAGCTGTGCCGCCTCCTGCCTACCTGGCAACAGGTTGCCTTGGTGATGGGTTGAATCTGGACTCTGCAGCGCAGTGCAACATTACATGAGGGTATGGCACCTTCAGGAAGGGAGGGAGGCTGCTGTGGATACAGCGGTGCAGTAGCTACCTGGGCATACTGTGCTGTGTAGTCGGCAACGGGTGCAGCCTCGCTGCTGCACCTGCGCATGTGGGCAAGTGCCTCCAGCTGCTGAAGTGCTCCTCAGCGCATCATACAAACACCATCGGGTGCTGACTGGGACACTGGTCGGAGTGCCCTTTGCCCTTTGGCTTGGGGTACAAGCGGCTGCGAGACCGCCCACCCAAGGCCCAGCAGCAGCAGCCTGCCGTGGCACAGTAGTGTGTGCCCTCCCCCCCCATTTGAAGCTGTCATCAGCTTACAATTAGTGCATGTTTTGTCATGCCGACTCTACGGTGTAGCCCTGTCACAGGGGTCAGGCAATGCTGTAGGTGGTAGGCGACCATGACCATGTGTATGCCATGTGTATGCCGTGTGTATGCCATGTGTAGGCCATGTGCATGCCATGCGATGGGAACTCCACACAGACAAAAACACCGTTTTGTAGTGGTCCACACTTAGTGTGTTCGACTGCAATGAAGGCTCAAGGTTGGGGCCAAGGTACTGCACCTGCGCAAGCTACTGTGGTCTGAGTCGCTGGAATCGCAATCAGAGGGGTCCAGCTGTGTAGGATTGGACATGGGGGCTGATGCTGCAACCAGGGCACATAGCAGCAGGCACGGCCTTGAAAAGGACGAAGCTCTGAATGCAAGTTGCATGCAGACAGAAGCTAGACACGGAAGATAGATGCAGTTTACATGCAGACAGTGACAGAGGATGGCCTTGAGAACCCTGACTGCTCCTTTATCCTCTACCACAGTACACCATGCCAACCTGCTGGCTTCACAAATGATAGAGTGGGGGACCATGCGACACGTGAGGCACGACGAACAGGCTTGCACATGTGCAGGAAAGGCCCTTAAAGGAACATGCACAAGGAGGTCCGAAGCACCTTCTCCGCGCACAGTGGACTCGGTGCGAGACACCTTTTCCTCCAATATTGCGAAGCGGTGGTGAACTCTGCACTAAGAGCAATTTAAACACGTGTACAGTACTATATGGCCGTGCCACAGCACGCACACGCTGCCGGGATCACCTGCGGCTATGCACGGCGTGCTGCCTGGCAAGCTGCTGGACCTCTTTTAGCAGTGCACTAGACTGATTCCGCATAAGGATGAGCTCCTCCAACAATCTGATTGCTAAGTCCGGCTCGGACATTTCAGAACAACCCGCGGTACAGCACTGCACTTCAGTAGCGCCGATGGCCGGTTTGGGTTCGACAAAGCTGGTATGTTGATTCGATGGTGTTTGTATGATGCAAGTCGCATGAGGAGC
The DNA here is from genome assembly GCA_030144725.1 of Haematococcus lacustris. Lineage (NCBI taxonomy): Eukaryota > Viridiplantae > Chlorophyta > Chlorophyceae > Chlamydomonadales > Haematococcaceae > Haematococcus > Haematococcus lacustris. Next base: position 3,386,493 of record JASKMD010000025.1, on the reverse strand, counting down.
ACTTCAGCACCTTGGCCCTCAACCTTGAGCCTTCATTGCAGTCGAACACACTACTTGTGAACCACTACAAAACAGTGTTTTTGTCTATGTGGAGTTCCCATCGCATGGCATGCACATGGCCTATACATGGCATACACATGGTCACGGTCGCCTACCACCTACAGCATTGCCTGACCCCTGTGACAGGGCTATGCATAGAGTTGGCATGACAAAACATGCACTAATTGTAAGCTGATGACAGCTTCAAATGGGGGGGGGGGGGGCACACACTACTGTGCCACGGCAGGCTGCTGTTCCTGGGCGTTGGGTGGCTTGTCTCGCAGCACTTCAGCAGCTGGAGGCACTTGCCCACATGCACGGCAACTCGAAGCCAGGTTGCCCAGCAGTGGCATTAGTGCCTGTCAGAACTACAGATCAGGGCCTAACCCAGAAGCCGAACTCAGGCACCGGGTCTCTGGCATGATGCAGGCTAGAGCCATTGCTGCAGACTGCAGTGGTATTGAACATTATATTGTTCGTGCATGCAGCCTTGTGTGGTGCCGGCGGCGCTGCCGCCCATCACCCTTCCACGACCTCACACCTTGCTCTGCTCCTGCGATGCCTCTGAACCCCTGCTTTGCAGCTTGTATGAGTGACGCATGCAGTTCTTGCTCCAACTTGTCCCGCAGCGCTGCCTCATTTGTGGCCCGCTCAACCTCCTGGGCGCTGCACCCCTCCCACTCCACCACCAATCCAGTGGCAACGTACTGGCGCGCATGGTGCTGCTCCCGCAAACACTTGTTGAGCGAGACGTGCTCGCACTCCATTACAGACTCTGTGGAATGCCTGCGCGTTCATGACGAGCCACGAGTCAACACCACCACTGGTTCAAGAGGCACTGGTTCAGTGGACAGGGGAGGGAAGCAGGGTGCTGATTGTAGCTGATTACATATCAGGGGGAGGGGGTGGAGTTGTGGCCGGCAGCAGGGGGAGGGGGTAGTGTAGCCACCAGCAAGTGGGTTGGTGTTGTGGCCGGCAGCAGGGGGGTCCACTTGCCTGCAAGGGGGTGGCCCGCCCGGCTGTGACCTGAGCAGGTTGGCGCGGTACATGGCCCATCCCCCAAATGCCGCCGCCACCTCCACCACCGCGTGTCCCACTGCTGTGCCGTTGATGGCAAAGGCGCAGGGCAGGTGGCTGCGGGCGTGGGGGCTGCCGCGGCAGGTGCCCGGCACCCACCAGAACTTTTCTTCCTGGCTGATGTCAAACACCTGGTGGGCACCAGGCACGGCATCCACCACCCCAGGTCCTCAGCCAGCAGTGTCCCAGTCAGCACCCAGTCAGGTCAGTGCCTCAGCCACACGTCAGTGCCTCAGCCACAGTCACTGACCCAGGCACCCGTCAGTGCCCCCAGTCAGCCCCCAGCACCTCGTGGCATGCAGGCAGCAACCTTACACTGGGGAGATGACCAAGGAGGCCATCGACTACAAGGGACCTCGCACCGCCAAGATGATCACCAGCACAGTGAGTCAGTGCCCCTAGTCAGCACCCAGTCAGCACCCAGTCAGCACACGTGATCGCCTGTAACTCTAGACGAGGCAGTGCGCTGCAGAGCGAGCGCCCAGCACCCAGCTGTCAGCTGTCAGCTGTCAGCACCTAGTAGCATCTGCAGGCAGCAGTCGCTATAGGTGGTGCAGCCAGGGCAGTGAGCCTGCAGCCTGGCTGACCGTGTTTGCGATTCGTGCGAGTGCCGGCAGTGACCAGGGTGAGCAGCGTGAAGAGCAAGTGCAAGGGCTCGGCAGGGGCCAGGCTGGAACCGTGCGCGCCTGTGCAAGGTGCATGCACTAGCACCGCCAACCTCATGTCATAGCCGATGCTGCGCTGTCCATGGTGGCCTGACACACTCTGGAGTGGATCCCACTGAGCGCCTGCGGCTCTGCACTGGCGTGAGGTGCCAGGCATTATAACACACTCTGAAGGGGCCCACTGAGCACTGCAGCCCTTCACTTGCGTGTGGCGCCAATACATACAGCATGGCCTGCTCACTCTTTCAAGACCAGCTGTGGGGGAGCGCAGCGCAAAGTTGTCGCAGTAAAAGGCGGCGGAGTTGCTGTGCCAGGGGGCGCCGCCACCAAGGAGCCCGCTACCTGTAAGACAGCAGGGGGGTGTGGTTGAGGCCCCCGCCCCCGCCCCCGCCCCCGCCCCCGCCCCCGCCCCCGCCCCCGCCCCCGCCCCCGCCCCCGCCCCCGCCCCCGCCCCCGCCCCCGCCCCCGCCCCCGCCCCCGCCCCCGCCCCCGCCCCCGCCCCCGCTCCCGCTCCCGCCCCCGCCCCCGCTTCACCCACCTGCATGGTTGATCTGGTACCACCCACATGCGCCATGCGCTAATAGCACATCCACATGCGGCGCTAGGTCCGTGATGATGCGCACGTGGCGCCTCACGGGCCAAGGCGTGCACATGTCCGTGTCCTGCAGAGGCAGACGCCGCCGTCTGAAGTCAAGTCAGAGTGGGGGACTCCACTCCACCCAACTTCATGAGTACAGAAGGTCTTCATGAGCGTAAATTTCAGAACCTGTCGCTGGTGAAATGTTGCACAGGTCCATTAAGGCGATCCTTGCTTGTGCATTGTGTCGAGCACACTGACCTGACAAGGTTGATGCTGGCAAGGCCCACCCCACCAGCAGCCCCTATACAAAACAAAGCCCCTCCACCCTCCACCCTCCTGCGACTGGATCTCATCCTTGAGGTCACTCTCCTATGATGTGGGTCATTGGCTGCTTGTTTGACCCTGATGGCTGCCAGGGTTCAGCATCAGGCTGGACTCACCCACCACGACCAGCAGCCACTCCACAGTCTGGTACTGGATTTCCTCTAGGGCCGCCAAATACACGTTGCTGCAGCAGCAGCAGCAGCAGCAGCAGCAGCAGCAGCAGCAGCAGCAGCAGCAGCAGGCGGCACTGTAGGGGCAGCAGGCAACTTCAGCGGCAGCAGGAATGGCAGCAGCCAAGCAATGGGAAGCGTGGCTTGATCACTGATGGGAGGGTTGCCACGTAACATCATAGCTATACTATCACCACATGGTCATGGTTATGGTTATGCTCATGGTCATGGTTATGACAGAGTGGTGAGAGGATGGAGTTGGCCATGTGACCCTGTGGGGGGGCAGGGCTGTTCCAGCCAGTCCAGCGATGCGCCTCCACCCGCCATCCATGCCAAGAATCACTCGGGCAGTGCAGGTGGGATGGACACATAAGTACGCGGAGTGAGCCAAGAGGAGCAAAGTGTGATACCCGCAACCAGTCACACCCAGGCCACTTCCCCTGCCCCAGTGCTGTGGATGCAGCACGCACCGTGCCTCAGCTAGCACTGGCAGGGACTTCTTGGACCGTTGTTGACCGGCTGGCAGCATTCTGAGGTCGCCCCGCACTCTGCCGCCAGTGGCTGTTGCCACCTTGCTGGCCCAGGAGGTGAACACAGCTTGGGTGTCTGCGAGCGTCAGCAGCAGCACGCTGGCCAGCAGCGGGACCGCAGCTGCGCCTACACAGCTTGCCGAGCCAGCTGGCTGCAGGATGCATGGCACCGGTGGGAGTCTTTCACGATGCAACGCTGGCGCATGTGCCAAGCTGTCGTGGCACACAAACAAGTCCTGGCACCAGGCCCTCACTCAGGCATAACTGACAGCGGGGTCTTGGAGCTGCTGCCCCACTACAGATGTGCTTTCATGGCGCCACACTGCATGATGCCACACTGCATGGCGCCACACTGCATGGCGCCACACTGCATGGCACCCTGATGGCTTTAAGCAGTACACCAGGCTGCAGCCCTTCTAGCCTGCCTGGCTTGCAGTGCAATAGCCAAGGTGCAGGTCACAGGGTGGCTGCCAGTGACCCATCACACATGGGCCCACACCGAAACTGCCCTGGTAGTCGGGATGGTTGGGGTGGTTGGGGTTGCGGGCTGGCAGGGGTTGAGCTTGTCCAAGAGCCATGTGTTATATCTCCATGCAGCATGTGCAGCAAGCACATCCTAGACATTCAGCTTCTTGCCAGCAACCCACCATCAGCATTGTCATTGGACACCAACATAACTGTGGTGTTTGCAAACTTCAGGGCCGCTGCCTCCCTCTCAATATTGAGCAGCACCCAGGGCAACTCTGCTGCCACGTCTCGCCCAATGAGAGCCACAAGCACTGTCCAGTCATGGGAGGCGGACGGGTGCGTGATTGCCACCAGATGGCGAGGCAACTGCCAGGGGGTAGGGCAGGGGAAAGGAGGGAAGTGACAGAGGGAGGAGAATATGGGAGGCTGACGTGGCAGTGTCATTTTTTCGCCGCCAGAGTGTGTGATCTCACAAAATGCTCTTAAGGACTCAACAGAGTTTGACAGAGATGTTGTGAGCCTGATGCACCAGCCTAGGTTTCTGCCATTGATGGTTGCAAACAGGTGGCAGGGCACGCTAGGGCAGCATAGGTCACTTTCATCAGTAAGACCAAGGATGTGGGACATCACATGGTGGCTTGCAGGGCTCGACAGGCTTGCAGGGCCATGATGAGGATGATGGGAGGGCAGAACTGCAGGGTCAGCTACACCTTGTCTCCTGCATGCCTGCCTGCAATTGCTGCTGTTGCCCGAGCCAAGCGTGCCTCACCTCGTGGGACTTCAGCAGGTTTAGCTGGCAGTGGAGAAAAACTAATATAAGTTGAACCCAGGATTGCGATGAACACCGGGTCACCGAGCACATCCCGGGGAGGCAAGCTGTTCAGATCGCGATGTGCCTTTGTTTTAAACGCAGCGAGTGACCGTTGGTGATGAATCAAACTTAAACTGCGACAACGCTGCGTTAGGAGTGTTAGTCTCGTGACCAATTTGTGAACACGCTTCGCTTTCATCAAGTACTATTGCAATCATGAACGACTTGGCGGCGCGGTTAGAGCGGGCCTCCGAAACTTGGGCCAAAGAGTTGTTGGAGCGTAAAGAGGACCTAGAAAGCTGCGACACGCCTGTAGGTTACCTGGTTTCGAGATCTGTCTCGGAAATATCGGAAGCAAGCTATGTTGACAATGTTACTGCAGGCGTCCCTGAGTGAATCACTATACGAGAAGGCGCTGCTGCAAGAAGGAATTGGATCTCCACTTGTTCGTGTTTTGTGTCAGAAGGTCCTGCCGACTGCAGCGGCGCTGGCCAGGAAGCTGCAGCTCGCTGACGACGCCAACAAACGTCAGGCATCTGTAAGGTAATCTAAAGGCTCCTTCTTGCTCAACATTCGCCGTTGACTCTTTTTTCTCTCCTTATTGCCTGCTTGCAGCTACACTGGCTTTGAGCTCTTAGGCGAGCGGCCGCCCTCCCCACCCCATCGTACCTGCCCCTTTGCTTCCTACTCTCAACCGCCTGTTACACTCTCCCCCCCAACTCCACCTCCACAACTCTTTGCCACTGGAAAGTGGGGCAACAGCAACAGCGGCATCAGCCTGCCTACCACAACTGCCCTCCAGTCCCACCATCTCTCAGCCCTGTCAATTTCAAGCAGCGTAGAAGCAGGTCAGGATACCGCTAATGCTGCCCTCCCACCGTCCTACGCCAATGGCTGTCCCCCCCACCCGGACCCCAGCTCTGCTAAGACTATCGACGCATCACACACCCGCCAGACCCGATACTCAGTCGACTGGCCTGCTACGGGCCGGCCCCTGGACCTCCCCAACCCTGGTTCCAACCCTAGGTTCAGGCACAGCCACGCTGGAGAACGTGAGGGCAAGCCAAGCAACAGCAGCAGCAATGTCAGCCTGGTGTCGAGTGTTGCTGACAGTGAAGTCTCAGGTGAGCTTGTGCGGGCCCTGGCTAAGGTGGTGGCAGTGGGGAAGGGAGTTGAAGGGAAGTGGGTGGTTCTGAAGGGTTATCAAGCACCCAATGAAGTACGCAGCCAGCCACAGGCTCTCGTTTGTCAAGCAGCACGCCATGAGGGGCGACCTTCATTCATTCGACCAAAGGGCAAAGGGCACTCCGAGGCCCTGTGGCAGCAGCCGACCAGCCCACCGTCTTGCCTGCTTCCTGGTCATGTCCAAAGGCCAGTGGTTGATGTCAAGGCTGCTGAGCTGGTCTACTGGGGCTGCTGGCCCCAAAATGCTGCAAGTTCCTACATCTGCTACGGTGTCCCTGAACCTGCTGGACAGCAGTGGGTGTGGGGCTGCTGGCCCATCCCACCCCAGCCCAGGATCTGCACTGCAACCGCAGGGCCCTGCCTGTTTTGTCCCCCACGCTTGGTTGCTTGTGTGGTCGCAGACCCAGTGTTTGACTCTGCGTTCAGCGCTCGGCTGTACGACCGCATTGGGGGGTGGGACCTGCTGGCTGCCAGTGTGCAGCTCATGTACCAACGGCTCCAGGCAGACCCTGAGACCACCACGTACTTCACAAGGAATGACATCGCCAAGCTACACCGCCACATGGTGAGCCCTTGCTAGCCCCCAGAGTACACCCCAACCCACCCCCGCACCCCCATGCTCACCCCCACGCCCACGCCTACGCCCACCCCCACGCGCATCCCCTGCCCCCGTGTGCTGACTGCTTGCAGACCTGCTTCATTGGCAGTGCCCTCAGTGGTGAGTGGGGTGTCTGTCGTGCAGGAGCAGTCAGCCCTGAAATCCGAGCTTGGAGTTCTTGCTCAAAATCAACCCTCGGCAGAAACTAGGAACGGACCCAGGGTGCCTTGCTGCTGCTTCTAAGCACTGAGCAGCTGTGTGTTGCACACCCCTCACCTGACCTCTGCCGCTGGTAAAAGTGTCATAGCTGAGTTTAGCCAGGTCTGCCTGGCGCAATACTGATCAGTATGGAACACAGCTCCACTGTTACTCCTGACCCCTGCCCCCGCCGCAGGAAAACTGATCTACACACCCAGCCGCCTGTGGCATATACACCAGAGGATGATGCAAGGTAACCCCTACCCCCTCCACCCACTCCCTCCCCTCCTCCTCCCTCCCCTCCTCCTCCCTCCCCTCCCACCAACCTCCTTCCCCTCCTTTTACCACACTACCTCCCCTCCTCCCTCCCCTCCTACCCACCTCCCTTCCCTACCTACCCCCTCTCTGTCGCTCTCATGCTACCCCTGATTACTTGCCCCCTTCCTTTCACAGCTTTCCTTGTTCCCTGCTCTATCTCCCCTATCCCTTTGTAGCTACACCGCCCCTCTCCCATATCCTCATCTTGTCCTGTTTGGCAGCCTTTTTATGTGGCGTCAATAGCCACACGGCAACAAGGCCGTGGTTGCAGCTGTCGCTACTGTTTTGCAGCTGTTTTGCTCAGTCGAGCTTTGTTAAGCTTCGTACATTGTTTAGCTCAGCTAGGACACGACAACAAGGCCCTAGCTGCAACCTGGTATGCAGCACCCATGTACCCATGAAGTAAGGCTGGGAGGGATGGTAAAGGGTGGGCTGGCTGTGCCCTGCTGCATGTAGAACAAGGCCTCGGCACCCGCCACATTGACATCATGTGCAAGCACCTGGAGGAGGTAAGGGGAAACTGCAGCCAGGTTGCTTTAGCACTACTACCACCAGCACCTGCCTTTCACAGCTGCACTGCGCTGCAGCACCGCCCAGCAGCAGCAGCAGCAATTGAAAACACCACCACTGGGCAGCAAGAGACTCACACAATTGCACTGCCCTAGAGCATGAAGGCAAGCCAACCTGCATGGCTCTGCATGCCAACAAGCTCTAGCGCTGCTGCACCACTGCTGGCTTGCTGCATGTGCCACAGAGGTCGCATTGCTTCAGCAACAGCATCAAGGGCAGGTGGTATGAGCAGGACGCGCCTTAGGCAGATGCAGACGTCAAAGGCAGACCTCTTTATGTAATGATTGCAATGAGTCTCGTTGAGCAGGAGCTGGTGTGGCTGTGCTGGTCTGTGCAGGTGCTGGTGTCCCTGGGGGTGCAGGAGGATGTGGTACGTCAGGCCCTGCGCTGCTTGGAGGTGAGCTGGTGAACAACAGACCGCTGAAGCTGCAGCAAGCGTAGTCTAGACCAAGGTGCAAGGGTGGACAGGGCGGTGGCTTTGCCTGTTGTGCCTGCTGTGCCAGGGGCGGCTGCAATGGCAACAGCTGCTGTGGCTGCGGTGGCTGTGGCTGGGCTTGCCTGCTGCAGCGGTGGCTACAGGCTACAGGCCCTGTGGCTCAGTGTTGTAGTCCAGCACATACAACACCTGCAGTCTGCACTATTGAGCAAATCCTTTGTGGCAAATCTTTGGGGAAGTCACCTGGGTTTTCCTGCAGTATTATGAGACGAGTACAGTGCTTATTACCGTTGTTTTTGCAACCTTTGGTAAACCTCCATAGGTCCTGACTACTTGAGATTTACATGTGTTACAACGATTTGTGACTATTCCGTTTTTTTATAAAGCAGTGCAAACTGCGGGTGCTGATTATGGGATTTCAAACAAACACCAGCATGGCATGACTGGTGGTGCTGGTAACCTGCTGAGCTTCCAATTAAGGAGATACATGCTGGCAGCCATGTGTTCACAGCCTGCACTACATTGCTATGGTGCTCAACCCCCACACCTGAGCCTCAGCTGCCCCTGCTGCCCCTGCCGCCCCTGCCCCTGCTGTCTTAGCTGCCCCTGCTGCCTTAGTTGCCCCTGCTGCCGCGTCTGCTGCTGCAGTCTACCAAGTGGATTTTCTCATGCAAGGATGGTCTGGACATGAAGCTGGCACCCGCTGACTGTCGATTTGCTTAGTGGGTCCACATTACTGCTCACAACGACCTGTGCCTGGACATGCAAGGAAGCAGTGGTTCGGACCAATGGTTGCAGCGCCCAAGACCCAGATTGCCGGGCCCCTGGTTTTAGCATCTCGCTTCATGCCACCGCAAATACCAGCTTACTGCCTGTGCACACATGCACCCCACCACTGCAACCGCCGTGGCTTCCATCACCATCACGACTGCTACCATCACCACAACACTGTCTGTGGGAGTACTTCAAGCTGCTAGTGGCCAGGTGGCCAAAGGCAGGTGGTCAAGATTCTCTGCCTAGGGGCCACTCTTGACTTCAGCACTTTCTCATCAACACTACAATCAGTATGCGCCCCCGCTGGTCTTGCCATCAGCGGCGGCTGTGTGACTGCACACTGGGCTTGGGACCGTAGACCGCCAGTATGCACATGATCTCAGTGAAATTGCATCAGGAGTGTATGTTGAGCTCAAGGTCAGCGGTTTGCAGCCATGAGGGGTATGGGGGTTGTTGGGTGTGGTAGAAAACTGTCGTGTGTTTGTCATTGTGTTCAGAAACATTAGGATGCTTGCTTGCCCCTTGCCCCTCCACCAGCTAGGGTAGAGAGGGGTAGAAAAGGGTAGAAAGAAGTGAACAATGAGGATGGTGCTGAATAAAAGGGCCTCGAAGGATTTGTTTGATGCGTGATGTAGTGAAGGTTTACTAGTCCGCAAAGAAAGAGGCTGATCATGTAGCTGGAACGAGGTTCAAATAATGCATAGCATGTAGTGTGTATTTTATTTTTCTATGACAAACGATTTCTGAGGGTCCTATCCGCTGTTGCTCTGGTGCAGTTAGACGGATAAATGTTCCCAACTGTTGTATCTGTTCACCAACCGTCTCATTTAGTATGGCTTGTTTCTAGGGTGCGGTTCCTCCTCTTAATATTAACTTAATACCGTACTATCCCTTTTGATTCCCGAGGCCTCGGAAACTATAATTAAAATATTATTCCCGAGCCATTTTTTGTATTGTTTCAAGTTCCCCGATGGCCAAAGTACGTCGAAAGTTAGTTTTGAGAACGTCTTCGTGCATAGAAATAATCAAGCCTTCCACCCCAATTATCTCGCATCAAAATCATATGATCGACATTGTCGACTGTCTCTCTTCTAGTGGCCTTAATAACTGACCACGTCACATGGGGCACTAAACCTCGCTTTTAAAGTGGTGGTCCTCCTGCTGCTGCTGGCAGTGGCGGCATATCTCATGATCTGCCATGCTGCTGCCTTGGCAAGAGCAAGAACCCCGCCTTGGCCGGCTGCCCGTGTGTGAGCGGCCGCCTCCCCCCTCGACATGGTTGCCAGCCTGGTTGCCACCCTTGCCTGTCCTGTGACCCCAGCCTCTGCCCCAGCCTGGCCCACCTCCCTCGACCTTGCCCGGGGCAAAGCAGCCACCCTAGTTGCCACACCGGCCTGGCCCGCCGCACCAGCCTTTCACCCCAGCCTGGCCCACCTCCCCCTTGCAGGGTGGGCTCCTAGGGTGAATCCTAGCAGGATGCCACCAATCTCATGCGCCTTGCCGGTGCGTGCGAGAGCAGGAGGTGTGCTGGGCGATGCGGCAAGATTGAGGCGTGGAGAAGGCCCAAAGTTAGTAGTCCCAGGTAGTCGCTTCTCAATCATTGCCGCTTGTCGGTTGAGAGACATTTGGAAGCGTTCTTCATCGTGCATAAGGAGCTCGCGGTGCAGATTATCAGCTGCGTCGGCGGCGCTGATACCCCGGACCACAAACTAGTCAATTGCTGGCTCTTTCGTCAAGGTCAACTAATTGTTTGACTACTTCCCGAAAGACCAAGAAAATACATTGTTTAATCATTCCCGGTTTCCCGAAGGACAAAAACGATTCGGGATAGGGAATCAGAAGGGAGAGTACGGTAGCTTAATTAAATTAAGGCCGGTCGTATTAAGCCCCTTAAGTGTATTAAGTGGCTTCTTTATGACCCACACTGCTATGAGTGCAGCTGTGCGACCCCAGCGCACGGGTCGCAACCGTAATCGCCTCACATTGGCACTTTCAGCCGGCAGGCACGCGGGCAGGCAGCAACATATGCCAACAAGCCGTAGTGGCTCCGGAACAGCTGTATTACAGCAAAACGGCTATGACTGGGTCGCTGGGGCCCGGCCCCGCAGTGGACCGCGACCAAGTTGCACAAAGACGCGATTTGGTTGGTGTTGCATCTGCGTACCCAGCAAAGGCCAATGGTGTGGTTCTTAAGCACAAACGATGCGAGTTGAGCAAAGTAAAAATGGTAATACCGCGAGCAAACACTAAACGATTGTGTGCTTGTGCGTGTAGTGAGGAATAGCTATCGCGTACCCAGTAAAGGGGTCGATGCACTTTTTAGGCAGGACCACGCCGCGGGCCCGCAGTGGGGTTACATCAAGCAAGGGGTAGAGCCACGAAGGGTTGAGCGGGTTAGAAAAAGAGAGTTACCAGCGCTTAATATTGGGCCTATCCGCGAACCGACGAGAAAAACTTTCAAATTTTTCGCCTCAACCGCTACGCTTTTTGGCCGCCCGCACGACTGGCTGCAGCTCTAAGTGGTCTGACCCCGAAGGGTTCTGTTGTGCTATAACAACAGCCCGGGAAGTGGTTCAGCGCTGCAAATGGTCGACGTTTAGGGTCCTCACTCGGCACAGATAACTTTCAAATTTTCTCCTTTTTCTCGGCCTGGTTTCCCCCGCCGAGAAAAAGGAGTAAATTGAAAATAATCTCTTTCACACACACACACGTGGTCGGCTTCGTGTGCTAAACAAGAGGCGAATGCCCTGGCAGCGTCGTCCCTATTAGCTACAGGGATTCAGCCCACGACGCTGACGTTGGAGCAGATGCGCCTTCTCCAGCAGCGGTGCCTGCAAGTCGTGGTGCAGCAGAAACAGCAGATGCAAGCGCAGCAGATGCAGCAGATGCAGCAGTCAACACTAGCGGCACAGCAGACACCGCAGCCTCTGGCGGGTCGGCAGGCGCAGGTGCTCCAGACGCAAGTAGCAAGTCCTGAGACACCTCGTGCAGCAAGTCCTGAGACACCTTTTGCAACGGGGCGAACCACCACCTCCCAGTTTCCACAGAGCCAGGACAACGCCAGGACTAGCAGGTAGGTGGTACATACATTGAGGTAGATACACACAGGTGTGTGCACCATTAACATACAACATTTACTTGTATCTGCCCCATTGCATACCCCATTGCATACCCCATTCGCTTGCACAGGGACGATGAAGACAATGAGGAGGAGGATGGCGCTGCTGCTGGCACTGCTGCTGGCGCTGCTGCTGGGGCTGCTGCTGGGGCTGCTGCTGGCGTTGCTGCTGGGGCTGCTGCTGGCAGAGCTAGGGCAGCAGGCATGCGAACCTGTGATAATGATGTGTACTTGCGTGATTGTGATGTGTACTTGCATGACAGGCAACCATTGTCAAGCTGGCTCTGGGGATGGCCGACTACACACCTGCGGCTGGCAGTGTCAAGGCAGTCAGTGAAGCTGTCAAGGCTAGTGCTGAAGTGCGTGCACCCACCTCTGACCTGATGCAAGCTAGGCGTGCTGGCAAGAACAAGCGCACAGCGCAGCCCAGCATGGCGGAGGCAATCAAACACCATGCAGAGCGCCAGGCAGCGCAGTCCGACCGCATGGAGTTGTTGCGCCAACAGGTGATGTGTTTGCTGTTGGTCTCAAGCCACAGCATGCATGCAAGCCCCAGCCATGCAAGCCCCAGCCATGCAAGGAAGCTTGGAGCACATTGCAACCAACTTGAAGCATGCTTGTTGTTTCTGCTTGTGTGCAGAGGGAAGCCCAACTCCAGCCAGAGGGATCAGCTGGGGAGGGAGGAGGCACCTGCGGAGGAGGACAGCGATTAAGTGGTAGTAAGCCACCTACGTAGTAGATAACGACAAAACCGCCAGTGCTAAAGGGTTTAAACACGCGAGGCCGAGCACCGGCGCTAAACAGCTCGAGACCGAAGCCAGCGGCCGCGGAGCGTAGCGACAGCCGCGCATCTATTCCCTGCTGTCTTTGTTCGATGTCCGAGCACATCTCGCCTGCATCTGACTTCGATGACGAAGACTGTGATCGCGACGGTGGTTGCCCTGTTTACAAGTCCCCTCCGCTACTAACAGCCACAAACAAGTCCCCTCCCCTGGGTGCCCTAAAAACGCGAGGCCGAGGCGCTGGAGCGTAACAGCTCGAGACCGAAGCCAGCAGCCGCGGAGCGTAGCGACGCGGCTGCTGGCTGAGGTCGAGAGCTGTTACGCTCCAGTGCCGAGGCCGAGCGTTTTTGGGGGCCTAAAACGCCCCGGGCGCTTCCACTATCTAATTTAGTTTCGTTTTAGGTGCGTTGTGGCTACATTCTGTGCGGCGAAGCCGCACTTCTGAAGCAACACTTTGTTTTGGAGCGAAGGGCGGGGCGTGGTAGCACCATACGCGACTTGCAACGGTAGCCAGTTTGATCTAGCTATGCACTTTTCTAAAATGGTCCGCGTCCCGCGTTTTTAAGAGCATAATAGGGAACCAAGTCTCTTAAAAAGCAGGCTATTAACTATTATAACGCATGAAAACGGAACTAACAGCCACAAGTTTGGTTTGTGGCTGTTAATAGCGGGGGGGCCGCGTACTAAACGTTTTAAGGATAGGGCTGCTAACGTTTTTAAACGCGTGAAAACGCCACTACTACTTAATATGACGCTTAATTAAACTTAATTAAGTAACCGCTCCCTACTTGTTTCGCTTGCGGACGCGTATTGTTATGCTGCACATACTTCAGTGCGAATATCTGATATGGCTTGTGACTACTTGTGACTGCTTGTTACATTGCAGTAAAATTGAACGTGATGTATAGTATAATGTCAGAGGCCAAGCTGTTACGGGAAAATAATGGCCGAGACCTCGTCGAAAGTTGCAGTAAACGACGAGGCGTAGCCGAGTCGTTTACGCAGCTTGAGACGAGGCCGAGGTCGTTATTTGAACGTGAACAGCGCGGGCCGAGACATTATACAGTATCCCTTTACATTACGGGTGGCTCGAGGCTACTACGTGTTGGTTATAAGCCAGCAGCATCAACGCGTGTACAACGCGCAACTCTGTCGCCGCACCCTGCACTTTATCAGTAAAAATCGCGGTTAGGCAGCGGTTGACGCACTTTCTCAGTAAAATTTGCGGTTAGGCGGTGGTTACAGTAAAACAGCGGCACTTTTTCAGTAAAAATTGCGGTTAGGCAGCGGTTACAGTAAAAGTCTGCACTTTTCCAGTAAAATTAGCGGTTAGGCAGCGGTTACAGTAAAACTACGCGGAGGCCACGCTGTCTCCGGCATCCTACAGCCACGCACACACCCTGCCCATAGTTGTGGCGAGCAGCGCAACCTCTCCGGACCAGCTCCTGCAAGCGGTGCAAGTCGCGGTTGAATGTCACTGGGGTCACATCCCCTAAAACAGTCCAGCATCCACGCACACAAACTACCGCTATGCCAAACAGCGTCATAACATCGGACTGCGAGGTCGAAGAGGAAGACTGCGAGATTGAGGAGGAAGACTGCGGCGATGACATGTCCATCGGACAATTTAACCTGCTACCACCCATTGACATCGCTACTGCACGTCTAGCGGCAACCCTAACCCTAACCCTAACCCCCATACCTGGAGGGCAATGCCACAGCTCGACCATTTTGATTTACAGCATGCTACTTACTAGGTTAAGCTCCTCTAGGACAGTGTTACAAAGGCTCATACTCAGCTAAGCCAAACGCTCAGAAAGAAGAAGAAAGAAAGAAAACTACTCCGGTACAAACCGGCGTGCATTAAGGGAGGAGCTTCCGCCTGTGGCGCGGCCTGCTCCCACCTCCAAACGTTGGACACAGGCTGGACATGTCCCCACCAAGCTGCCCTAGCTGTAGCCACAGACCACAGCTAGCACCCAAGGCAAACAAAGAGGCATGAGAGGAGCAAAGACTAGTGCACTCGGCAGCTGGCCTTATCTCTTCTCCTCGTTGACGAGAGCAATTCCAGCCTTGTCCGCCGGATGTCGCACTAAAAGCTGAAGTTCAGGCTCCAAAAGTCCAAACTTCAGCTGTCAGCCAACGTCCCGCGTTGAGGTAGCTCTGCTCCCTCCTTGACGACGCCAGCAACTCCACAACAGCTCGGTGACCCGCAGCGGTCGTGTGCGGCACCCGGACCTCATTTGTATTCCGCTGGACTAAGCGGTGCCCGTTCAAGCCTGGGAAGGCTTTCCCGTTGCATCCCAATTTATATACCGCTGGGTGCGGTGGTGAGGTAGCTTAGCCAATCCGTGCGACCGAAGTCAACGCGGATTGTTACCAGGGCCACCGCGTGGAGGTGCCTCACCGCCAGCCCCGCCAAACGCTCACTTTGGTCGGTGACCCCCAACTCCCTTAGCCGATCTCAAGGCCAGAGCCATGCAGTCAGTCACACAGCTCCACACCATGACCGAGTTTTGACTCGGCTCCTCTCAGAGTTACACTCCCCTACATGCCATCCACCTGCGTGCAAAGTTTCATAGCTCAACTGCCACCCCACAGCCCCGTGGCCCTGATTTTGCTTGGAGAACATGATGTCACTTTGAAGATGTCAAACTGATAGAGGCCTGGGTTGCTTGATGTGCGGTTTGTTTCAAGAGATCCGCCAATGAGTCAAGAACAAACATTACGTATCGCTTTTTCTATGGGTGCAGCGGGTGCAACACAGTGGAGGACACAGTGGAGGAGGGGGGGGTGTAAGCCGGTGATACCTTAGTGTGCGCCGACCCAAATGGTGTGTTCGGCGAAAGCGAATACGCCCAGATGTTTGAGTCACCCCGTCAAGGTGCCCTGCACACCCGGCAGACATCGCGTTGGGTGTCAGCCGGACATTCCATTTGTGCACAACCAGCTCACTACGCTACGTAGATGGGGCCACAGCGATGCGGCTCACCGTGCCAAGGAGACCCGTCTCGCCGCTGTGATTTGTTCGCGGGCAAAGACTCCAATGGCTAGCGCTGATGGTCAGATTACGCGGACTAAACCGCCATTGCCAATGTGATAAACGCTATCGAAAACGGTTCAGTATGGAAAGAGTACTTGCATGAAGATTACCAACCCCATGTTGGGAACACCTGACTTGCACCATGTTACGTCACCACTGTTACGGCAACAGATGCAGTAAGGGGCAGAGCGGACAAGCAGTTCCATCAGTGATGCCGCAACATACCACTAATGCAATTGATGGTGAGCAGCTGAGATGTGTCCACGATCGCTTGCGCCGGCATGGCCTCACTCGCAAGAGGTAACGCGCCGCTTGCCAGGAGACGCGCAGTAATCCGCAGCTACCAATGCGATAAACGCTATTGGAAACGGTGCAGTATTGAGAGAGTACTTGCATGAAGATTACCAACCCCATGTTGAGACCCCATGTTGTTCACTGCTTTGCGTGTGTGAAGGGGCAGGGTGGACAAGCAGCCTAGCGGTGTAAGCCACCATAATTATCATGCGAGTGGTTGTCCGAATTAAGTTTCTCACTTAGGGATTGTGTAGTGTGCGATTCAGCTTATCCAACATGGTGGTAAGTGGCCAGAAAGATAGCCAACCCCGCTCCCAGGTGGCCCAGCATTCATACAACAATGCCAATCTTCCGATATGCTTTGCACCATGCCCAGCGTCCAGAAAGCCCGGCGGGCAATACTTATTCCCTCTTCTACACGCCGCATGCACCTCACGGAAGGCTTCGGGCGCTGACCGGCGTGTCCGCTCCCGGTCCGCCGGCTATGAGCGACAGCGGTATACCTTGCTGCGCCGCGCCAGAGGCCGCCATGTCGACATCTCCGGTATCGCTTCGCTCACCTAAATGTCTTGGCAAGCTGAGCTCGCCCTGCTCGTCGTGGCTTTGCCCAGCGCCTTGCAGTTCCTCGTCCATGGAATCTGCCACCTCCCCAATGATATCAACGCCAGCGCCGACGTCCGTGACTGACCCCGCGCACGCACACGCCGCTGCCGTTGCAGTCGCTGCAACCAGCGCCTCACGCTCCAGCCGCTGCCATGCCTCTGTGCTGCTGCCACTGCCATGGAGGATGTAGGCCACGTGGCTTGCAGATGGCTCTGGCAGCGTCGGCGATTGCTGGGATGATGAGGTCGGAGCGCTGTCAAGCTGGATCCCTTCCTGCAACCCCGCGTCGCTCAATAGCCTTGAAGTCGCTGCTATTCTGTTCGTCCCTGCCGGTGCCGCTGATATGGATGCTGCCTCCACCGCTGCTACTGCTGGTTCGGCTCTCGCGCTGTGTGCCAGAAAGTGCTTGGCAGCGACTGTCTTAGCCTCTGGCAACGGCAGGTATGCACTTGCAGGCGACATCCACGTGCGGTACACACCTGAGGGTCACACCAAACCATTGCGTAAACAAGTGAAGAGAGAGGGATGGAAGGAAGCAGCGGAGACGTGAAGCAGGGAAGGAAGGCAGTCGGGCAGTCAGTGGAGTATGGTGTGGGTGTGCCACGAATGATGACAGATGAGAACAGGACATCAGCACAGCAGTCACCTTCATCCCCTAGGCACCCCCTGGGTACCCCTAGGCATTTGCTGACTATGCCCTGGGTGACGCAAGGAGCCAGTGGCAGAGAGTGGGCAGGGCAGGGCAGGGGCATCGGAGCAAGGGAAACTTCAAGCAGGGGCAGGCATTGCAAGAGGTGGGTGGGGTGTGCATGCGGGCTTGGGGCTCTCATGTGCTCACCTCCTCCCACTCTGACAATGGTCAGCACCTTCAACACAGCCCATATGGACATGCTGGAGATGAGGTTGTTGGAGGACAGCCACACCAGGCAGCCATACTGTAGAGCGCTGCCAGCAATCTGCAGGCCAGGTGAGGTGCAGGCAAGAGTGGCAGTCATGAGGCGCACACAACAGCTGGGGGCCAAGGCAACTCAGTGGCAATGTCATGTTGCATGCAGCTGCTGAGTCAGGCTGCTGAGCCACATCACATATCACCCATATCACATCACATATCACATCACATCACATCACATATCACCCAGCTGCTGAGTCAGGCTGCTGAGCCGCAATATCACATCACCCTACCAGTCACGTGATGATAACCATGGTGATCAATGATGATGGTGATGATGGTGATGATGGTGAGGATGGTGAGGATGGTGATGATGGTGATGATGGTGAAGAGTGGCAAGGTGTTGCTTGCAGCTGTAGGGCTCTATTCAGGAGGTGGGAAAGGCAAGGGCCAGTCTGTTTTTGCAGCCATAGCAGCCAAGCTGTGCAGCTGGCATTGGGAGGGGTGATGCTGGGAAGGGCGTCCTCTTAGCACTGGAAGCAGCCTAGTGTGGCCATGCTCAGGGTAGAGCAGCACAGAGGGACGAGGCAGCGGGCAAGGTAGGCTGGCTGGCTGGCATGGCTCAGCAGGTGGTGTGGCAGGAGACAGACCTGCACTGCGCTCATGTAGTCGGTCTGCTTGGCTGCCAGCAGGGAACCGTCCATGATGGATGCGGCCGCGTCCAAGGGAAATAGCAAGGCCACCAGGGGCAGCGTTGTCAGGACCTGCGAAGGGACGGGAGGGGCTGGGCTGGGCTGCACTCAGCGGTTGCCAGCAACTGGGTCTGTGGTTGCACTGAAACATTGGTGGTGTGGTGTGGTGTGGTGTGGTGTGGTGTGGTGTGGTGTGGTGTGGTGTGGTGTGGTGTGGTGTGGTGTGGTGTGGTGTGGTGTGGTGTGGTGTGGTGTGGTGTGGTGTGGTGTGGTGTGGTGTGGTGTGGTGTGGTGTGGTGTGGTGTGGTGTGGTGTGGTGTGGTGTGGTGTGGTGTGGTGTGGTGTGGTGTGGTGTGGTGTGGTGTGGTGTGGTGTGGTGTGGTGTGGTGTGGTGTGGTGTGGTGTGAAGGGAGTGGGATACGTAGAGTAATAAAGCAGACAGGTACGTTAGAGGCTGAGGCAGCACCTACGGATTTATACATAATATAGCCATAAGAAGAAGAGCTGAAGCAGGTGGGTGAGGGGAGTGAGGGCCAGGAGGATGGGAACGCATGCACACAGGAGGATGGGAAAGCATGGGTGCTGTGCCCAGGCTGTTGAGATACAGCCGGGATGTGGGAGCCTGTAAGGATGAAGGGGCAGATGCCATGGTGGCCTGGCCACCGGGGACCCTGCAGGAGGCCCTGGCAGCGAGCAGCCTGCTGCCCGCACCTGACCAATCACCGCAGCATCTGATGTGAAGAAGCGCGTGACAGGGTGCTGGGCCATGAACACCACCACGCCCACTGCGCTGCCCACCAGCATGCCCAAGAACAGCAGGCGCTGCAGCATGGCCTCAGCAGTGACCCGGTCTCCAGAGCCTGGCGACAACAGCCAGCAAGCAGGTGAGGGGGTCAGGTGAGGGGGGTCAGGTGAGGGGGTCAGGTGAGGTGGGTCAGGTGAGGTGGGTCAGGTGAGGTGGGTCAGGTGAGGGGGTCAGGTGAGGGGGGTCAGGTGAGGTGGGTCAGGTGAGGTGGGTCAGGTGAGGGGGTCAGGTGAGGGGGGTCAGGTGAGGTGGGTCAGGTGAGGGGGTCAGGTGAGGGGGTCAGGTGAGGGGGGTCAGGTGAGGGGGTCAGGTGAGGGGGGTCAGGTGAGGTGGGTCAGGTGAGGGGGTCAGGTGAGGGGGAAAGGGCCGGTGAAGGGGGAAAGGGCAGGTAAGGGGGGTCGGATGAGGGGGGGGCGGAAAAGGAGGGTTCCCAGGTGACGGGGGAAGGGCAGGTGGGGAGGGCAGCAGCTGGGGGGCCAGCAGGGGCCGTGTGGCGAGTGGAGGGCGTAGGCTGCCTGGCACGGAAGGGGTAGCGACCTCCCCGCCAGGCCTGCTTGAACTAGGCAGCTCACAATGCAGGAGCAGAGGGGTTACATGGCAGGTCAGTCAGTACTGCAGGTCAGGTCTAGCCGGGATAGCTGAGGGTGTGACATGCCAGGGAAGGAAGGAAGGGGTACACGCATCATGGTGAGGCTCAGCTGGGTCAGGCACCTGGCTGTGTACTTGGTGGCAGGGGCTAGAGGGGCTAGAGGGGCTAGATGGAAGGGGGTTACTGTGTAAGGGTGGACGTGATGACAGCCGGTGGTGTAAGATGCCAGGCGAGGAAGGGGTAGGCGTGGAGGGGGTAGAGGGCAAGTCAGTCAGTGTTGACCAGTCAGACCTGAGCCAGCCCAGCCCAGCAGGTCAGGCCCAGCTGCGGTGTAGATGGCAGGTCAGGCAGTGACCCAGTCAAAGGCGAGGAAGGGGTAGGGGTGGGTCAGGGGCAGGGCTAGCCTAGCAGGTCGGGCCCAGCTGTGGAGCAGTGGGTACGTGGCTGTTCAGCCCTGACCACACTGTCCGCACCTAAGTACGTGGCGCACAGGGTCTGGGCCGTGACGTTAAGGCACTCAAAGCACTGGATGGCCACGATCCAGACCTAAAGGCCACAACAGCACACACACAGCTGCAGCACACACACAGCGCTGGTGTAGCGCCCACCCCACTCACCCCACCCTATCCCACAAAGGACTGTACAGTCTTCTTTGAATCGGTCATCTCATTAACCTGCTTGACAGTCCGCTCCCCAACCCACCCACGCCCTTCTCTCCTGTCTCCTTGTCTGCCAGCTCACACCCTCCCACCCACACCACCCACACCCTCCCACCCACACCCTCCCACCCCATCCTGCTTGCCTGCCAGCCCACCCACCTGGCGCACCACTTCAAAGCTGGCCTGGTACACTGAGCCAGCCCTGACGCACAGCATGCTGGCGTACAGCACCATGCCTGCAGCCACCGCCATCACACACTCACACACAGCTGTAGCCCACACACATCACACCAACTGAATGAACCACCCAGCTAACAAACTTAACCGCTGTCCTGACACAAAAACACACTGGCTACCGAAAGGGCTCACCATGGTGACGGTGGTGGTGGTTGTGGTGGTGCTGCTGCTGCTGCTAGTGGCAGTGGCAGCCCTGCAGTGACCGAGTCAGGGTTACCTTGTCTTGCCTGACCTACCAACACAGGCAGCAGAAGCTGTACATCACTCTTACGTCACACCTCCAGTCCAACCTCCCTGCTGGACCCATTCACCTCTCCCCCACACCTGCTACATATTCACTGCCATGCACCGCATGCCCGACCCAATCCCCATGCACCGCATGCCCGACCCAATCCCCATGCACCGCATGCCCGACCCAATCCCCATGCACCGCATGCCCGACCCAATCCCCATGCACCGCCGGCTGCCGGCCACCCTAGGCACCCACCCACCCATGTTGATGGCATTGCGGAGGCCCAGCACTGCGCCGCGTCGGAGCAGCGGGCCCACGCTGCCCCATGAGGGCGGAGTCACCAGGTCCTGGGGCCAGCATCACACTATACACCTGCCTGTGTTTCCATTGTGTGACCGCAGCATTATGGGGAGTGTGATCTCAGTGACCACACACCAGGTTAGGCCTTGAGGTATGGCCCCTTGGATGGCAGGATCACCTCACACTTTTACTGTGTGACGGCGGTGGGTTACCCAGACCAGCATATTGAGAAGCATGATGATGCCAGCGCTTGGTATAGATGGTGGTTAGGTAAGATGGCTTGGGTAAGGTAAGTAAGGTGGTTTGACCGTAAGTAAGGTGGTTTGACCATGTGTGGTAGCCCCGGCAGAAAGATGGTCACCACACATGTGGGCGCTGTGTGCTGTCCAGGCGCTAGTGCTGGTGCTGCCCCTCACCTTGAGCTGCAGCATGCCCTTGACCACCAGCAGGCTGCACAGAGCGGCAGCGCTGCTGGCCTGAGCCAGGGTGATGGCCAACGCTGCGCCGGCAACGCCCCACTCGAAGACTGCGGCAGCAGCAGCAGCAGCAGCAGCTGAAGTGGCAGGCAGCCAGGGGCAAAGTGGCAATGCCGGTACAACCTCCCTCCTGCTGTCCTGAGTCCATAGCCAAGGGCCTACACCCCGACATCCATGTTGCAGCCAAGTACACTCAAGATGTCCAGACCCACTCCAGACATGGCTTGGTGCTGTCAACAGTCAAGGAAGCCACCGAGGCTGACCAGCGCGGTCATACACAGTCATATCAGCCAGGTAGTTGGCTTTGGTCGTCACGTTCTATGCACAGTGCAGACCACTGCCATGCACCTCTCACACACTCACACTCACTCACACAGCGCCTGCACAGGGGTCTGGTCTAGCTTACACAGCGTCCACCACAGATGAAGGTGCCACACTCATTGTGCCTGCCTTGCTGCCCTGAGGTCAGGTCTAGCGGTCTGCCTCTTGCAGCGCTCACCACAGATGAAGGTGTAGTTCAGCGCCAGGGACAGCACTGCAGAGCCCATGGCAACGTACAGCGGCGTGCGCGTGTCCTGCGGCAGGGTGAGGGTGAGGGTGAGGGTGAGGGTGAGGGTGAGGGTGAGGGTGAGGGTGAGGGTGAGGGTGAGGGTGAGGGTGAGGGTGAGGGTGAGGGTGAGGGTGAGGGTGAGGGTGAGGGTGAGGGTGAGGGTGAGGGTGAGGGTGAGGGTGAGGGTGAGGGTGAGGGTGAGGGTGAGGGTGAGGGTGAGGGTGAGGGTGAGGGTGAGGGTGAGGGTGAGGGTGAGGGTGAGGGTGAGGGTGAGGGTGAGGGTGAGGGTGAGGGTGAGGGTGAGGGTGAGGGTGAGGGTGAGGGTGAGGGTGAGGGTGAGGGTGAGGGTGAGGGTGAGGGTGAGGGTGAGGGTGAGGGTGAGGGTGAGGGTGAGGGTGAGGGTGAGGGTGAGGGTGAGGGTGAGGGTGAGGGTAAGGGCTAGGGTAAGGGCTAGGGTTAGGGCTAGGGTTAGGGCTAGGGTTAGGGCTAGGGTTAGGGTTAGGGCTAGGGTTAGGGTTAGGGTTAGGGTTAGGGTTAGGGTTAGGGTTAGGGTTAGGGTTAGGGTGACACCAGCCATGGTGACGTGACCCAGGCAGCAGCTACGCAGAGATCTGGCAGATCTGGCACCTCTTGCTCACTCGCCCCACACCACACAGCCCCTCCTCCTCCCTGCTTCAGTTGAGCTACACCTATATCACTCTTGGAGCACCTCACTGGTCACACCACGCTAGCTCACACTGCCTGCTTATTGCTGCTTATTGCTCCCCCTCCCCCTCCACCTCCACCTTGAAGCCTCTGTAGGTGCCGGTGGCCACGAAGCCCAGCAGCGCCCCCATGAGGCCCCAGGCCCTGACCCCGATGTACTGCGTGGCATAGGCCGCCACGGCTGGCTCAGGGGGGGCCATCACTGCAGCCAGACCACACTGCACCACCCACTCACTGCACCTGCCTGCCCGCTGCCAGCACCACATGTGTGTTTGCAGGAGGGTGAGCAGGCAGTGGAGGGTTGGACCCAACCACCAACTCCCTTGCTATCATTTGAAATGGGGTAATGAACCATGTCCCGGCTCCTGCGCTGGGCCAGCAGGGTCGGGCATAGTGACTGGGTGCTGATGGCTAGCAGCTTTGTGGAGTCACAGGCAGTCAGCAGGGGAGCAGTTGGCAAGTGCTGCTTTCAGGGCCTGGGCTCAAGGCCTGGGCTCTAGGCATCGGATCCTGCACCAGGGGCTCTAGGCCAGGAGGTGGGGTGGGGCACTGCCGCATTGCCCGGTGGGGCTGAGATGTTTTGGATCTGCCCCTGCCCCTGCCCCTTGCCCCCCTGACCCTGCACCCCTGCCCCTTGCCCCCCTGCCCCTGCACCCCTGCCCCTTGCCCCCCTGCCCCTGCTCCCCTGCCCCTGCTCCCCTGTCCCTGCGCCCCTGCCCCTGCACCCCTGCCCCTGCCCCCCTGCCCCTGCGCCCCTCTCCCTGCGCCCCTGTCCCTGCGCCCCTGCCCCTGCACCCCTGCCCCTGCGCCCCTGCCCCTGCACCCCTGTCCCTGCACCCCTGCCCCTGCACCCCTGCCCCTGCGCCCCTCGCTCCTGCCATGGACAGACTCCAGTAAGCTCAGGCAGCTGGAGGATCCACGCCTGT
The DNA here is from genome assembly GCA_030144725.1 of Haematococcus lacustris. NCBI lineage: Eukaryota > Viridiplantae > Chlorophyta > Chlorophyceae > Chlamydomonadales > Haematococcaceae > Haematococcus > Haematococcus lacustris. The sequence continues at coordinate 3,362,850 of JASKMD010000025.1, read as the reverse complement.
GCTGTGCTGTGCCCCTGCATCAGGCTGGGCCAGCAGTGGCCCACCAGGTGATGATGTGACTCACAGCTGATGATGTGGGGTCCACCCAGCACCAGCAGGGCGGTCACCAGGGCACCCATGGCACCGGCCAGCCAGAAGCCGCGAGCGCTGATGCGGGACACCTGCAGCAAACACGGTGCCGCACACGGCAAACTCACACTACACCTGACCTAGCCCTGCCTTTCTCCCTTGCCCTGCTTTTCTCCCTTGCCCTGCTTTTCTCCCTTGCCCTGCCTTTCTCCCTGGCCCTGCTTTTCTCCCTTGCCCTGCCTTTCTCCCTTGCCCTGCCTTTCTCCCTTGCCCTGCCTTCCTCCCTTGCCCTGCCTTTCTCCCTTGCCCTGTCCTGGTCCGTGCTGCAGCTCCATGCCCCTCCTTACCCTCTCAGGTAGAGCCCTGCTGGTACCCTGCTGCCACCACGCCTACCTCCCTAGCCTGCACAGCCCTAGCACAGCACTGACACAAGTCTAAGATACAAAAACTGAATAGGCAGGGCTGGCAGGGCTGGCAGGGCAGTACTGGTCAAAAGTTTGAAACTAGACTCGCCCATCCTGCCTACGCCCCACCTCTGCCTTGTTGCCCTTGCTGACTGCAGCTGCAATCTCCGGCGTGGTGAGGAACAGCAGGAAGGAGAAGAGGAAGGTGGCAAAGGATACCACCAGGGACGCCACACTCACAGCGCCCAGCTGCTGAGTACCCAGCCGGCCGATCATGCCTGCATGCCAGCAGTGTGGGGAGCGGCAGGCCCCTGCTAGGGAACCCCTCTTGGGTTTGCCGCCCATCACGCCCTCAGCCCTGAGGCCTGAGGCCATGAGGCCTCAACCTCACCTTACCACCCTGGCTGGAAGGGGAGCCTTGCAGCTGCAAGGCCTGTTGCAGTGCCTACTGTCCCTTTGGCACATGCACGTGCCTACCTCTGCTGCTTAGCTTCTTACAGTGAGGGGTTTAGGCTGGGGCTGCAAACTCTGGCTAATGTGGAACAGGGTTTGACATGTGATGATGTTAAGGAATGCATGGAGTCCAAGGCTGACAGTGTGTCGTGCCAGGGTTCACCTGCCTGAGTTGATGACACCCATGAAAGGCTCCAGCAGCATGGAGCACAGCGCTGGCAGTGCGATGGCGGCTATTTCCTTGTCAAAGGCTGGACTGAGGGCTGGACGAGACCCAATAGGGGCTGGCCCACTGGTTGACAAGCCTGCTGCAACGGAAGTAGCTGGCGCGCGCACGCAGGCACGTAAGGTGGGCTGCTCATTAGGCGACGAGAGCCGCAAAGGCGTGCCTGCTTTGAAGGCTGCTGGGTTCCATCGTAGAAGAGTGCACGCTGCAAATGTGAGGCGCTGCCGCGGTCGGCCTAATTGCAACCTTGTGGTACAACCAGTTGACAGCATTGATCGTGACAACGCTGACAGTGGGGCAAAGGATGGGCAGGCGGCAGGAAGTGCACGCAGCAAAACAGTGCAACGTTGTGAGTCATGGCGAGCAAGAAACAATAAGAGATGTTTTCGTCATCTGTCCGCTGAACATCTTTATGTAACATTGCCACCTGTCAGGCAAGCGGCAGTGGGCATGAAGCATGGATAATTGCGGTGGGGAGGAGGGGGAACGGCACAGTGGAGTGGAGGGAGGGCGGCCTACTGGTTGGGGTGGCGCTAAGGGGCTGTGTACTGGACAGCAGATTGATGATGAGCTGCCCAGGGATGTGTGTGACACGGACGGGAAGCAGAGGTCACGTCACAGTGGGCAGCGCGACGCAAGGTGGCGCAAGTCAGACGACCTTTCGGACCAGCAGCGCGAGTGCGGCTCAGCGGCCAGATGCAACGCCGCGGCTCAGCAGTTGAGCTTGGTGGCCATGGCGGCGATGAGCCTGGCGGACGACAGCAGCCGTCGTGCAGGGGCACACATGGACAGGGCGGAGTATTCAGGGGCAGCGGAGCCCTCGTCGGAGCCTCCTTGCGAGCGCCGCCGCAAGAAGGGCAGCTCTGGCCGGACCAGCGTGACGGTGGTACGGGCGGCCTTGCCCGCGGTCATCCCTGCTGACTTGCCGCACACGGCGTCTGGCGGTCAGGCGTTCCCAACTACCTGAAAACCACCCCCCTGTGATAGGAAGCCCGTATCTCCGCAGCCAACCAGTCAAAAATACATGTAAACAGTGCTTTAAACAGAGGAGACTCAAAGCTACGAGATGGCCGACGCAGCAAAAACTATCTCGCTCTCAGCGGTGCTCAGTGCCTGCCCAAAGATCGACATTTGAATTCATGCGATTTCGCCCCATGCGAGGCGCGCCGCTCTAGCACGCTTCGCCACACCGTTGTTGCTGGCACCTGCAACGCGCAGCAGCAGTCGGAACATGATTTGCTTTTGGCGACGACGGCAGTCGTGACGACTGGACACCACTACTAGCATTTGGAGCTGCTGCTGGCGCAAGTGCATTACCGGCTGCTCTACTACGCTTAACAAGGTGCTAGGTGCAGTACGTGGTGTTGTCTCACCTTGCTTTGCTGCCCTCGACTTGTTAGCTGCAGGTGCCTCACGCTTACGTGACGTGCTTGCCGCTGCCAGCTGTTGCTGCTGCTGAGGGGGTGCACCAGCAGGCACAGCCAGCTCAGGGATGGTGCCTGCAGGTGTCAGCTGCTGCTGAGGGGGCGCAGCTGCGGCGAGCTTCCCACGGATGCTTCAGCAGCTGCAACAAGGACTCCACTGGGGCATTGGAGATGGCACCTTGCCATGGCGATCGCATGTGCACCCATCAAATTGCAGGTGTATTGCCTTTGCGAGCAATAGTTGGTCTGAAAGCAGGTAGCAGAGCAAAGACATGCGGTTATCCCCAGCCTCAGGCCCCCCTCAGCCCCCCTCCAGCCCCCCCCTCCCACCCCCTCCCACTCCCTTCCACCCCCTTCCACCCCCTTCCACTCTCTCCCAGCCCCTTCCCACCCACGCCACCCTGCCTTCCCCTTTGCATCTTACCAAGGGTCTTGCGCCGCATGTAGGTGGACACGATCTGGAATTCACGCCCAACTGTGGATATGTTGCCTGGCCGGTGTGGGTTGGGGAGGACGCACTGCTCAGAAACGAAGAATTCCCGGCACTTGTTGACTTGGCGTCGAGCAGCCCGTAGGGAGTGATTGGTAGCTGCTGTTCTGGATGCCACCTGCTGCAAAGCCATATGCTCATCTTGCAGGCGTTGGTGTGCTGCCTGCAGGTCGTCTAGGTCGCCCTGCAACCCATCCACGGTGCCCATGAGGGACTGCTCCACATCCCGCAGCCGCTGCACCTCAGCCTGCAGATCACGGTTTGTCGCTTGTGCCGTACAAGTTGCAGCCTTGATGTTGTTAGGGCAATGCAGATAGCCAGCCCTTGGCGACTTGTTGAGTGCATAGAGCTGAGCACTCTTGGCCTTGCTTAATCTCTTCTTGGTGCTCTTCATGATTAGGGATTGAGAGGTGGGTGGGTGAGATGCTGAGCGGGGCTACGGGCTTGGCTCGGTGGTCAGGGTGATGGGGGGTGATGGATACGGAGATGGGTGAAGGATTGGGGAGAGGTTGGGGAGAGGTAGGAGGCGAGGAGAAGGAGGGTTAGGGGGGAGGAGGCTGATGGCAGGCTGGGATGAGGGGCTACTGGGAGCTGGGCGGGGTAGACGAGGTTGGGAGATGGTGGGTTAAGGTGTGTTGGTGGTGGCCATGTGGCGGAGTGGTCAGCCAAGCTCAGTCGGCTCCTCATGCACCTGTAGCCATCAGCATGTGTACCTTGTAAGCGGTCCATCTTGTCACATACAAACCCAATGATTGAGTTGCATGGTGCCATGGACGCGTTGATGAGTATGCTACAAAAGATTCGTGTGAGGCCAGGCTGTTGTTCAATGGTTGAAAACATATAGCGGGTCATAGCTGGAGGGGGTGTCTAGTCCCTACTGTGCCGCCCACCATTACAGCGATACAGCGATGTCGCACACGAATTCAAGATTCTTCACATCCTCGCCAAGCGGCCTGCACCATCAAGAAGCTCGCGCAGCCATGTTTGCCGGACTTCGGTGGTGTGCGCCACCAACATGTCGTGCATCGCTAACGGATAGCCAAGGACGTAGCTTACCAGTGTAGCTAACCACGGTCTGCGATTGGGACACATCCGGGGTCACATGTGGCTGCCCGCATCGAAAGACTCCGATGGCAATTCCAGTCGAACATTAAACGCGCAATATCGCATTGCAGCAGACGCAGCAAACGTTACATCAAATGATGGAGTAGATGGGCTGCAGTTGCATGAAGATTACCAACCCCATGTTGGGAACGCCTGACTGGCGGCCGGTCGCGTGTCGCCCCTCGCTGCAAGGCGGCGGCTGTGAGTGCAGTGGCCCAGCCGGTGCAGCATTTGGTGCCTTCGGGCGTCTGGTGGCAATGCACTGCTAGCATTCGCGGCATGCATCGCAAGGAGGAAGGAAACGGCTAGCGCGGCGTGTCTAAGCTGCACATGCATTCTTGAGCGGCAGTACATGTTCCGTGTATAGCAGAGTGCATGGCTGTGCGAGTGAAGTATACGCGACTGCGTCACTACGCTGCCTAGCTGGTCATACATTTCATAGGCCTGTTGCTTCCGGTTTAGTGACTGTCCCAACCACGATAGGTTGCCACGACAGTATCGCTGTTATTGCATCGACCTGTGGTATGTGTACCATTTGCTGACTTCTTGCAACCATTACAGTTATCCTGCGGCGCGCCCTTATAGCTCAGTTGGGAGAGCGTCAGACTGAAGATCTGAAGGTCATTGGTTCGATCCCGATTGAGGGCAACGTACTTATTGCAGTTGTTGCTGGCTTACCGTGCTCGCCGTAACTCCAGGTCTTGGGCTGCACACGCTCATGCCAGAGCCTTTGCCAGCATATCCCCAATGGCGGCAGGCTCGGACAGGTGTGTGTGCGCGACTGCAGGGCTTGGCCGTCATCATGGGTACAAATGAACGGGTACAAATGACCTCCTTTGAAGAGTTGAGCCAGGGTAGCTTCCACAGGGAGGCGAGCCGTGAGGCAAGCCAAGCCTCCCCATGAGCTTGGGTGGCGGGGGGTGAGGAGGGGAGGGGTAGATGGGGGGCGGAGGTAAGTGGAGGGGGAGGGGACCACATCCCAGCCAGGGCGTCCTTGACAATACGAGCGTTGGCTTCCGCCCGCAACATGGTGACCGGCTCCATAAGGACCCGGGTGAGGCACTTGACCGTGGCACCCTCAAGGATGGGGATGGGGGAGGGGGCTGGCGCCCTGCCCGTGGGGGGTCCCTTAGGCAGCCAACCTAGCCGGTCCATCACCATGGCTACTGCCACCCTTTGCAGAGCTTGGGGGTCCGCCGGGGCTGGCAAGGGAGCTTGTGGTGGTGTGCGTTCAAGAGACCAAGCTCAGCGGGGCAAGTAGGGCAGACAGCCACACCAGCCCAGCAGGAGTGGAGGCTAGGATCCAGGCTGCGGCTTCCGACCTAGGCATTCCGGGGTACACGTGCTTTTGGGCCAACAACCCTACTGGGGCTAGCAAGGGTGTAGGAGTCCTAGTGCGCTCTGACCTCCTGCATGCCGGCCAGATCACCATGCACCCTAACAATGGCCACCCTGAGTGTGATGGCCGTAGGATTGCTGTGCGCTTGACCTGCTTCGGCCATGACCTCACGCTCTTGTGCCTGTATATGCCTTGTGAGGGTGCCGGCCAGGCTAGGTACCTTGATGAGGTCGTTTGCCCATGGGTTCAGCATCACTCCCGTCCCAGTAGCCACATAGTGTTGTTGGGGGATATGAACATGGTCTTCCACGGTGCTAGGGATTGCCTTCCTGGGTGGAATAGGAACTCTCGTGAGCATCAACACTTGGGGGGGGGAGGCACTACAGCCCACCACCAGTCCACCATTGCTGACTTTACGGGCTCGGTGCCACAAGCCATGAACACCATGCTCACCACTCACAGCCTGATAGACTGCTACCGCATAAGCACCCAACCTCCCACACTTTCTCTTGCTTTCATCATGCAAGATGTCGGTTGCTTGACAGGATCTTCGCCCCTACTGCCCTGCTACAGTTTGTAGAGCAATGCCATGTGGATTGTCGCACCGTGTCAGACCACAGACCTGTAGTCATGCATATCAGGCCAGGAGTAGCCAAGACTCACAAGGGCAACCCCTTTCCTCGCCACCGCATCCATTTTGACAAGCATGACGTGCTCCTTCAACAGTTTCAAGGGTGGGCAGCCTCCCAACTTGCTCTTGCCCCTAGGGGTAATGACATCATTGAGTGGTGGCCTAGCTTCAAGGTTGCCCTTGGCGGTATGATCAGGGTGTTGAACACCAAGGCTAGGACTCTGCGAGAAGCTCCAGGGGCTGAGGAGGTACACGTAGCTGACAGAGAGTTGGTTGCTGCTATCCAGGCCTTAGAGCTCACAGCAGGTAGCACGGCGCACAGTTTGCAGCGAGTGGTGGAAGCCAAAGCTCAGTATGTGAAAGCCCTTGCAGCCCACTCCACGCCTGCTGACTTGAGAGCTAGATGGCAGTGGTTGCATGAGGGGGAGCGGGCAGCAGGCCATTTCAAGGGGGTGCTTGCTCATGCTAACTCTTCCCTGACCGCTGTCCGCACACACGGGGGGGGGTTAGCCACCACCCCCTCCTCCATTGCCTCAGTCCTAGTAGCCCACTATGCACACATCTCTGCTGACCCCGTGTGTGACAGTGAGGCTGTGCAACACGTGCTGGCTGCTGTTCGGGCGCATGCCAACCCAGTGGACCATGATGTGGCTAGTCAGGCTGGTGCTCCTCAAGTGTCTTGTGAGGAGGTTAGGGTGGCTTGCAAGCACATGGCACCAGGTTCTGCCCCAGGCCCTGATGGTTTGCCAGTCAATGTGTGGCGGGTAGGGAGGGGTTGCTTGCAGCCCCTGCTTGCCCTCCTTTTCACAGCCATAGGCAACACGCACACCATGCCGCATATGTTCACGTGGGGGGCGGTGTGCCCCATTAGCAAATCAGGCAACGCCACCTCACCAGCCAACTACCGGCCCATCACCTTGTTGAACACTGACTATCGTGTCCTGGCACGGGTGTTGAATGCCCGCTTGGTGGGTGTGCTTGGTGACAGCATAGGCCCAGAACAGTCAGCTTTCCTGCCTAACAGGCTAATAGGGGACAACATCCACTTCCTACAGTTGCTCCCAGCGGCTTTGCGTGCACAGCAGGGCATGCCAGGGTTGCCTAGTTCAGCAGCAGTGGCCTTCATTGACTTTGCCAAAGCGTATGACACCATCAGTCGCCCCTTCTTGTATGCTGTGATTGAGGCTGTAGGAGCAGGTGCCTTTCTGCCGTGGGTGAAGGTTTTGCTGTCAGATTGTCGCGCTTGCGTGGTAGTCAATGGGTGCAAGTCCCCGTGGGCCCAATGGGAGGCTGGAGTGCGTCAGGGCTGCCCTCTGTCCCCTTCCCTCTACCTCTTTGTGGCTTGGGCCTTGTCGTGTTGGCTGCATGCGCAACCTAGCCTGGGCGTTGTAGTGGCTGGCCAGCGCCGCGTGTGCATGCAGTTTGCTGATGACACAGAAGTTTTCATTCGCTCCTTAACTGAGGCTGATGTGCAGCCCTTGTGTTTGTGCATGGCAGTCTTTAAGCAGGCCTCAGGTCAAGACATGAACACTGACAAGAGCACCCTCTTACACGTAGGCCACCCCACCACGCATCCTGCACCTAGTGTTGTATGCGGTATGCCTGTGGTCACCATACACAAGGCCCTGGGGGTGCACATCCACAATGACATTGATGATGTACCACACACCACTTCCATTTGGACAAGGCTGATTGAGGGGGTAGAGCACTCCTTCACTAAGATAGCCCGCTTGCACATGTCAGCCATGGGAAGGGGCCTAGCGGCCTCCACGTTTGCCGTTAGTCGCTTCCTGTTCCATGGGGAGTTCATGGGCCTCCCCCCCCCTCCCCTCCTGCAGCGCATCACCTCAGCCTCCCAGAAGCTGGTAGATAGAGGGGTCCCACCAGACAGCAGCACCCGCAGCCCCATGCCCGGGGTCCCAGGCCTGCTCCTGTCCGGGGCGCCCAGCCAGGGGGGGTTTGGCCTCCTGCCATGGAAGCAACACATGCTGGCCCGCCATGCGGTGTGGGCGTGCAAGCTGCTGGGGTTCCTGGCCTGTGATGGCCTCCCCCTGCAGCCCATGCAGGTCCGCCGGCGCCGGGAGTTGCAAGCAGCCATGCAAGCAACCACTCCAGGCAGGCAACGCCACCTACGCAACCAGCTGCAGCGCTTGCAGCGCCCGCCTCATCGGGCGGCGTGGATGTCCCTCACTCCCCTCATCCTCCTCACCGCCAGCCCCCACCTCCACCCTGCCTTCCACCTCCTAGCCCTAGCCCGGGCCAAGCCAGGCGTGAGCGGCAACCTCCCAGAGGCTGGCCTGCCTGGCCTCCTACGGCGCATTGTGGCAGCCCTCCGCGGGTTGGGCTGCCCAACAGACCTCACACCGGAGCTGCCGCTGCCAGTTGGGCCAGCATGCAGCCATATCCCAGTGTGGGGCAACCCGTTGCTGGCCATGGAGGACGCCCAGCAGCCCCCTGCCCCCTTCCCACAGCAGGCGGGGGCTCAAGCTTTGCAGTGGGTGGCAGAGTGGGCAACCACAGGCTTTCAAGAGCTGGCAGCCATCCCCTCCCTCACCAACCTCAGCAGCCTCCTCCACCTCTGCCGGGTCACTCAGCCAGCGGGCCGGGGGGACAGGGTGGGGTCCAGGGAGTGGCAGCGGGCGGTGTGGGGGGAGGAACAGGTTGCTAGGAGCATAGCTGTGGCCGTTCGAGCCAATCCAGCCCGCTGCGCTACAGGCCTCTTCGCCATGTGGGCCCGCCTGCCCACCGGTTGGCAGCAAGAGGTGGCACGGCAAGCTCCCTTGCCAGCCCCAGCGGACCCCCAAGCTCTGCAGAGGGTGGCAGTAGCCATGGTGATGGACCGGCTAGGTTGGCTGCCTAAGGCCCCCCCCACGGGCAGGGCCCCAGCCCCCTCCCCTATCCCCATCCTTGAGGGTGCCACGGTCAAGTGCTTCACCCGGGTGCTCATGGAGCCGGTCACCATGCTGCGGGCGGAAGCCAACGCTCGGTTTGTCAAGGACGCTCTGGCCGGAATGTGGTCCCCTCCCCCTACACCCACCTCTGCCCCCCATCTACCACTCCCCTCCTCACCCCCCGCCACTCAAGCTCAAGGGGAGGCCTGGCTTGCCTCACGCGTCCCCACCCTATGGAAGCTACCCTGGCTGAACTCATCAAAGGAGGTCATGTGGCGACTAGCAGTCAACGGGGTCCCTTGTGCGGGGGGTCTCAACATCGGCATGGCTTGCCCATGCGGCTGGGAGCCTACGCGAGATCCCTCTCTCCAAGGGCAGGCCAGGGCTGATGCTCAAGGCAGTGCCATGAGGCGCCACACTTTCTGGGACTGCCCCCTAGCCTGTGCCGTAGTGCGCGAACTGCGCCGAGCCTTGCCCCCTGCTGTTCACCTCCACACTGCGCATGTCTGGCTGGCCATGTCACCTTGCACCACCCATGTCCACCAGGGGGTGTGGGATGTGGTCTGCTTGGCTGCATTGGGAGCCATGTGGCGCGGTCGGCGGGTCTGGTGGGCACGGCAACTAGCTGCTAGGGACCATGCTGAAGCCCATGCCCTAAGACAAGCCTCCTTGGATGAGCTTTGGCATCTGGCTGACGCCCTACCTGATGCCACCCCTGCCTTGTCCCTACGTGACAGAGTGTGCCGCTATGTTGTAGGCGACTTCTGGTCTCAAGTGCAGGACTTTGTTGCATTACACACCATCCCCCACAACTGGACTGCTGGGAACTCCATTCCTCACAATCACCCTTTCATTTGCACCCATGGTGACGGCCAAGCCAGGCAGCTACGCACCCACCTGCCTGACATTGGAGCCATAGAGGACATGCTACCTGTTGATTTGGACTGAGGTTGATCTAGCCTAGCCTGGCCGTTGGGGGTAGTTGCCTTGTCTTGTCTCCCTTGTCTAGCTGGGCCTCCTAGTAGGCAGGTGGTGGGGACGCTAAGGACGCCTTTAGAGCTTTGTGCCTTGTCCTTGCTGTCTGTCGCCTAGTGCAGTCCGGGTAGAGTGTGGCAGGCCTGACAAGCGCTAGACCTCCCCCTGTACCCCCTTGGTGCCCATGAGGGCTGTTTGCTCTGTGTGAGCGTGTGTTGCCCCAGACAGTGTGACGGTGGCCCTGCCACTGGTGCTGTAATGCCCCTCTCTCTCTCTTATAGCTCAGTTGGGAGAGCGTCAGACTGAAGATCTGAAGGTCATTGGTTCGATCCCGATTGAGGGCAACGTACTTATTGCAGTTGTTGCTGGCTTACCGTGCTCGCCGTAACTCTAGGTCTTGGGCTGCACACGCTCATGCCAGAGCCTTTGCCAGCATATCCCCAATGGCGGCAGGCTCGGACAGGTGTGTGTGCGCGACTGCAGGGCTTGGCCGTCATCATGGGTACAAATGAACGGGTACAAATGACCTCCTTTGAAGAGTTGAGCCAGGGTAGCTTCCACAGGGAGGCGAGCCGTGAGGCAAGCCAAGCCTCCCCATGAGCTTGGGTGGCGGGGGGTGAGGAGGGGAGGGGTAGATGGGGGGCGGAGGTAAGTGGAGGGGGAGGGGACCACATCCCAGCCAGGGCGTCCTTGACAATACGAGCGTTGGCTTCCGCCCGCAACATGGTGACCGGCTCCATAAGGACCCGGGTGAGGCACTTGACCGTGGCACCCTCAAGGATGGGGATGGGGGAGGGGGCTGGCGCCCTGCCCGTGGGGGGTCCCTTAGGCAGCCAACCTAGCCGGTCCATCACCATGGCTACTGCCACCCTTTGCAGAGCTTGGGGGTCCGCCGGGGCTGGCAAGGGAGCTTGCCGTGCCACCTCTTGCTGCCAACCGGTGGGCAGGCGGGCCCACATGGCGAAGAGGCCTGTAGCGCAGCGGGCTGGATTGGCTCTAACGGCCACTGCTATGCTCCTAGCAACCTGTTCCTCCCCCCACACCGCCCGCTGCCACTCCCTGGACCCCACCCTGCCCCCCCGACCCGCTGGCTGAGTGACCCGGCAGAGGTGGAGGAGACTGCTGAGGTTGGTGAGGGAGGGGATGGCTGCCAGCTCTTGAAAGCCTGTGGTAGCCCACTCTGCCACCCACTGCAGAGCTTGAGCCCCCGCCTGCTGTGGGAAGGGGGCAGGGGGCTGCTGAGCGTCCTCCATGGCCAGCAACGGGTTGCCCCACACTGGGATATGGCTGCATGCTGGCCCGACTGGCAGCGGCAGCTCCGGCGCGAGGTCAGCTGGGCAGCCCAACCCACGGAGGGCGTCAGCACATCTCTCCTCTACATCTAGGGGCTATGGTATCTAGAAGTCGGATTTGGTGTCCGGGCCAGCTCCTGTCCCTGGTCCCACCTCGTTTCCAAAGTGTCACTGGTCCCACCACGTGTCACTGGTCCCACCTCGTTTCCAAAGTGGGGCACTAGATGTTTCGCATGACACTCATGCTTTCATGTAAGGAACAGCTTGGACTGTGCCTGGTGTACACACCATGGTGCTACAGGCTGTTGAGCATGAGCCCTGGGTGCTCGGTCACGCAACTTCTTGAAGCCCAGGCCAGGGTACTCCTTGCCTAGGGGCGGGGCGGGGCGGGGCGGGGCGGGGCGGGGCGGGGCGGGGCGGGGCGGGGCGGGGCGGGGCGGGGCGGGGCGGGGCGGGGCGGGGCGGGGCGGGGCGGGGCGGGGCGGGGCGGGGCGGGGCGGGGCGGGGCGGGGCGGGGCGGGGCGGGGGCGGGGCGGGGCGGGGCGGGGCGGGGCGGGGCGGGGCGGGGCGGGGCGGGGCGGGGCGGGGCGGGGCGGGGCGGGGCGGGGCGGGGCGGGGCGGGGCGGGGCGGGGCGGGGCGGGGCGGGGCGGGGCGGGGCGGGGCGGGGCGGGGCGGGGCGGGGCGGGGCGGGGCGGGGCGGGGCGGGGCGGGGCGGGGCGGGGCGGGGCGGGGCGGGGCGGGGCGGGGCGGGGCGGGGCGGGGCGGGGCGGGGCGGGGCGGGGCGGGGCGGGGCGGGGCGGGGCGGGGCGGGGCGGGGCGGGGCGGGGCGGGGCGGGGCGGGCGGGCGGGGCGGGGCGGGGCGGGGCGGGGCGGGGCGGGGCGGGGCGGGGCGGGGCGGGGCGGGGCGGGGCGGGGCGGGGCGGGGCGGGGCGGGGCGGGGCGGGGCGGGGCGGGGCGGGGCGGGGCGGGGCGGGGCGGGGCGGGGCGGGGCGGGGCGGGGCGGGGCGGGGCGGGGCGGGGCGGGGCGGGGCGGGGCGGGGCGGGGCGGGGCGGGGCGGGGCGGGCGGGGCGGGGCGGGGCGGGGCGGGGCGGGGCGGGGCGGGGCGGGGCGGGGCGGGGCGGGGCGGGGCGGGGCGGGGCGGGGCGGGGCGGGGCGGGGCGGGGCGGGGCGGGGCGGGGCGGGGCGGGGCGGGGCGGGGCGGGGCGGGGCGGGGCGGGGCGGGGCGGGGCGGGGCGGGGCGGGGCGGGGCGGGGCGGGGCGGGGCGGGGCGGGGCGGGGCGGGGCGGGGCGGGGCGGGGCGGGGCGGGGCGGGGCGGGGCGGGGCGGGGCGGGGCGGGGCGGGGCGGGGCGGGGCGGGGCGGGGCGGGGCGGGGCGGGGCGGGGCGGGGCGGGCGGGGCGGGGCGGGGCGGGGCGGGGCGGGGCGGGGCGGGGCGGGGCGGGGCGGGGCGGGGCGGGCGGGCGGGGCGGGGCGGGGCGGGGCGGGGCGGGGCGGGGCGGGGCGGGGCGGGGCGGGGCGGGGCGGGGCGGGGCGGGGCGGGGCGGGGCGGGGCGGGCGGGGCGGGGCGGGGCGGGGCGGGGCGGGGCGGGGCGGGGCGGGGCGGGGCGGGGCGGGGCGGGGCGGGGCGGGGCGGGGCGGGGCGGGGCGGGGCGGGGCGGGGCGGGGCGGGGCGGGGCGGGGCGGGGCGGGGCGGGGCGGGGCGGGGCGGGGCGGGGCGGGGCGGGGCGGGGCGGGGCGGGGCGGGGCGGGGCGGGGCGGGGCGGGGCGGGGCGGGGCGGGGCGGGGCGGGGCGGGGCGGGGCGGGGCGGGGCGGGGCGGGGCGGGGCGGGGCGGGGCGGGGCGGGGCGGGGCGGGGCGGGGCGGGGCGGGGCGGGGCGGGGCGGGGCGGGGCGGGGCGGGGCGGGGCGGGGCGGGGCGGGGCGGGGCGGGGCGGGGCGGGGCGGGGCGGGGCGGGGCGGGGCGGGGCGGGGCGGGGCGGGGCGGGGCGGGGCGGGGCGGGGCGGGGCGGGGCGGGGCGGGGCGGGGCGGGGCGGGGCGGGGCGGGGCGGGGCGGGGCGGGGCGGGGCGGGGCGGGGCGGGGCGGGGTGGGGCGGGGCGGGGCGACTGCCCTGCTACAGTTTGTAGAGCAATGCCATGTGGATTGTCGCACCGTGTCAGACCACAGACCTGTAATCATGCATATCAGGCCAGGAGTAGCCAAGACTCACAAGGGCAACCCTTTTCCTCGCCACCGCATCCATTTTGACAAGCACGACGTGCTCCTTCAAGAGTTGCAAGGGTGGGCAGCCTCTCAACTTGCTCTTGCCCCTAGGGGTAATGACATCATTGAGTGGTGGCCTAGCTTCAAGGTTGCCCTTGGCGGTATGATCAGGGTGTTGAACACCAAGGCTAGGATTCTGCAGGAGGCTCCAGGGGCTGAGGAGGAACAGGTAGCTGACAGAGAGTTGGTTGCTGCTATCCAGGCCTTAGAGCTCACAGCAGGTAGCACGGCGCACAGTTAGCAGCGAGTGGTGGAACCTAAAGCTCAGTATGTGAAAGCCCTTGCAGCCCACTCCTCGCCTGCTGACTTAAGAGCTAGGTGGCAGTGGTTGCATGAGGGGGAGCGGGCAGCTTGCCATTTCAAGGGGGTGCTTGCTCATGCTAACTCTTCCCTGACCGCTGTCCGCACACACGGGGGGGGGTTAGCCACCACCCCCTCCTCCATTGCCTCAGTCCTGGTAGCCCACTATGCACGCATCTCGGCTGACCCCGTGTGCGACAGCGAGGCTGTGCAACACGTCTTGGCTGCTGTTCGGGCGCATGCCAACCCAGTGGACCATGATGTGGCCAGTCAGGCTGGTGCACCTCAAGTGTCATGTGAGGGGGTGAGGGTGGCTTGCTAGCACATGGCACCAGGTTCTGCCCCAGGTCCTGATGGTTTGCCAGTCAATGTGTGGCGGGTAGGGAGGGGTTGCTTGCAGCCCCTGCTTGCCCTCCTTTTCACAGCCATAGGCAACACGCACACCATGCCGCATATGTTCACGTGGGGGGCGGTGTGCCCCATTAGCAAATCAGGCAACGCCACCTCACCAGCCAACTACCGGCCCATCACCTTGTTGAACACTGACTATCGTGTCTTGGCTCGGGTGTTGAATGCCCGCTTGGTGGGTGTGCTTGGTGACAGCATAGGCCCAGAACAGTCAGCTTTTCTGCCTAGTAGGCTAATAGGGGACAACATCCACTTCCTTCAGTTGCTCCCAGCGGCTTTGCGTGCACAGCAGGGCATGCCAGGGTTGCCTAGTTCAGCAGCAGTGGCCTTCATTGACTTTGCCAAAGCGTATGACACCATCAGTCGCCCCTTCTTGTATGCTGTGATTGAGGCTGTAGGAGCAGGTGCCTTTCTGCCGTGGGTGAAGGTTTTGCTGTCAGATTGTCGCGCTTGCGTGGTAGTCAATGGGTGCAAGTCCCCGTGGGCCCAATGGGAGGCTGGAGTGCGTCAGGGCTGCCCTCTGTCCCCTTCCCTCTACCTCTTTGTGGCTTGGGCCTTGTCGTGTTGGCTGCATGCGCAACCTAGCCTGGGCGTTGTAGTGGCTGGCCAGCGCCGCGTGTGCATGCAGTTTGCTGATGACTTCTAGATACCATAGCCCCTAGATGTAGAGGAGAGATGTGCTGACGCCCTCCGTGGGTTGGGCTGCCCAGCTGACCTCGCGCCGGAGCTGCCGCTGCCAGTCGGGCCAGCATGCAGCCATATCCCAGTGTGGGGCAACCCGTTGCTGGCCATGGAGGACGCTCAGCAGCCCCCTGCCCCCTTCCCACAGCAGGCGGGGGCTCAAGCTCTGCAGTGGGTGGCAGAGTGGGCTACCACAGGCTTTCAAGAGCTGGCAGCCATCCCCTCCCTCACCAACCTCAGCAGTCTCCTCCACCTCTGCCGGGTCACTCAGCCAGCGGGTCGGGGGGGCAGGGTGGGGTCCAGGGAGTGGCAGCGGGCGGTGTGGGGGGAGGAACAGGTTGCTAGGAGCATAGCAGTGGCCGTTAGAGCCAATCCAGCCCGCTGCGCTACAGGCCTCTTCGCCATGTGGGCCCGCTTGCCCACCGGTTGGCAGCAAGAGGTGGCACGGCAAGCTCCCTTGCCAGCCCCGGCGGACCCCCAAGCTCTGCAAAGGGTGGCAGTAGCCATGGTGATGGACCGGCTAGGTTGGCTGCCTAAGGGACCCCCCACGGGCAGGGCGCCAGCCCCCTCCCCCATCCCCATCCTTGAGGGTGCCACGGTCAAGTGCCTCACCCGGGTCCTTATGGAGCCGGTCACCATGTTGCGGGCGGAAGCCAACGCTCGTATTGTCAAGGACGCCCTGGCTGGGATGTGGTCCCCTCCCCCTCCACTTACCTCCGCCCCCCATCTACCCCTCCCCTCCTCACCCCCCGCCACCCAAGCTCATGGGGAGGCTTGGCTTGCCTCACGGCTCGCCTCCCTGTGGAAGCTACCCTGGCTCAACTCTTCAAAGGAGGTCATTTGTACCCGTTCATTTGTACCCATGATGACGGCCAAGCCCTGCAGTCGCGCACACACACCTGTCCGAGCCTGCCGCCATTGGGGATATGCTGGCAAAGGCTCTGGCATGAGCGTGTGCAGCCCAAGACCTGGAGTTACGGCGAGCACGGTAAGCCAGCAACAACTGCAATAAGTACGTTGCCCTCAATCGGGATCGAACCAATGACCTTCAGATCTTCAGTCTGACGCTCTCCCAACTGAGCTATAAGGGCGCGCCGCAGGATAACTGTAATGGTTGCAAGAAGTCAGCAAATGGTAAACATACCACAGGTCGATGCAATAACAGCGATACTGTCGTGGCAACCTATCGTGGTTGGGACAGTCACTAAACCGGAAGCAACAGGCCTATGAAATGTATGACCAGCTAGGCAGCGTAGTGACGCAGTCGCGTATACTTCACTCGCACAGCCATGCTGGTGGTGCTGCATGAGTTGGGGCAGCTGCCCCTCCAGCTTTACTGGTTTAGGGCTGCATGCAAGTTCTGGAACACTGCCAAACTATCCCACAGTGACCTGTTAATGAGGGTCATTAAGGCAGATGTGGAATTAGGGAGGAGTTGCCAGGCCAGCTGGAGTGCTCAGTTCCAGCTGGCCGCCAGAGAGCTGATGGGGGATGAGTTTACCCTGAGCCCGGACATGGTCCTAGGCACCAAGGCTATGGAAGTCAAGTGGCTCGAGAGGTGGGGGAGGCGTTGGGTTGGGTTTGAGGGAGACCCTAGACTGCCTGAGACGGTGCATCGGGAGAGATGCTCGTATGCTGCATGGTTCAAGCATGGGGACGGCATTGGCATCAATCACATGGCACCACACCTACTGAACAGACAGCTCTCTACAGAAGTTCGCACGAGCTTGACTAGGTTCAGGTTAGGCAACAGCGGTCTGGGGGTGGAGAAGGCTCGGTTTGAGGGGGTAACTTTCATTGATCGCACATGCACCAGATGCACAGAGGGGGTAGTGGATGACGCCATGCATTTCATCTTTGAGTGCACTGCCACGAGTTCCATCAGGGAGCAGCCGGAGTTTGCCATGACTTTACAGAACAATAATGAGAACTTGCATGACTTCATGTTGAGCCCATGTGCACCTTTGTTTGTGCACCTTGCTATGAAATGCGTTACAGAAAGTCCCGAACCCCTAGAGGGGGAGGGCGGCCTAGCAGCCTAACGGCTGACGGCTTAAGCGGTGTAAGCCACATCATCGCACAGCCATGCACTCTGCTATACACGGAACATGTACTGCCGCTCAAGAATGCATGTGCAGCTTAGACACGCCGCGCTAGCCGTTTCCTTCCTCCTTGCGATGCATGCCGCGAATGCTAGCAGTGCATTGCCACCAGACGCCCGAAGGCACCAAATGCTGCACCGGCTGGGCCACTGCACTCACAGCCGCCGCCTTGCAGCGAGGGGCGACACGCGACCGGCCGCCAGACGCCGTGTGCGGCAAGTCAGCAGGGATGACCGCGGGCAAGGCCGCCCGTACCACCGTCACGCTGGTCCGGCCAGAGCTGCCCTTCTTGCGGCGGCGCTCGCAAGGAGGCTCCGTCGAGGGCTCCGCTGCCCCTGAATACTCCGCCCTGTCCATGTGTGCCCCTGCACGACGGCTGCTGTCGTCCGCCAGGCTCATCGCCGCCATGGCCACCAAGCTCAACTGCTGAGCCGCGGCGTTGCATCTGGCCGCTGAGCCGCACTCGCGCTGCTGGTCCGAAAGGTCGTCTGACTTGCGCCACCTTGCGTCGCGCTGCCCACTGTGACGTGACCTCTGCTTCCCGTCCGTGTCACACACATCCCTGGGCAGCTCATCATCAATCTGCTGTCCAGTACACAGCCCCTGGCCCAGCTGCGACCAGTCATCCTCAGCGCCACCCCAACCAGTAGGCCGCCCTCCCTCCTCTCTCTCTCCCTCATCATCCCACTCTCCCATGTCCGTGTCTGTACCATGGCTACCATTCCCCTCTCCACACTGTGCCTCTATTGCCTCTCCGAGCAATTGCTGGAGACTGAGGTCACTGGCTGAGGAGGCATTGCCATGGGCAACCCCATGCGCAGCATGGCTGGCATCCGCGTCATCCTGCTCCTCGTCATCATAGGCAGCCCAACACGCATCCCCCCGGTCCACTGCCAAGCAGCAGTGGCCTGCCCGTGTACTGGGTTGCTGCTTCACCATGCCCCTGACGTGGATGTGCATCTGACAAGGAATAAGGCGTCCTCTGCCTGGCTCGTTTTGAGACACCCCTTGAAACCATAGCTGCTGTGGTGGTATGCCTACAGAAAAAGCGCTAGGATTGCTGTTCTGTGCATGCCAGGCTGCTGTCTGCTGGCTGTCTGGGCATGCTGCCACCAGTTGGGGCGGTGTCTGCAGCTGAGGCAGCACAGCAGCTAGATGGGCTCGGGGCAAGAACCGGGCGGGAGGTGTTGCCCGGGCGCCTGGCCGTAGCAGCATATGCCACACAGGTGCACAACCAGCTCCTGCTGCCGTTCGACCTGCTGCTCCCGCTGCTGCTGCTGCTGTTCCCGCTGCTGCTGCTGCTGTTCCAGCTGTTGCTACAGCTGACACCCGTGCTCCTGCCGCTGTGCTGTGATTCTCTTGAGCTAGGCCTTGCTCCATCGCAGGGTTTCCAACAGCTGCAGCTTGAGGTTTGGAAGCCCCAGGCAACTGGGGCAGGGCTGCTGATGACTCAGGTATGGAAACGCTGGTAGGTAAGCTGTCAGGTGGCAGAAGGGGCTGGGTCAGTAGGTGCAGCTTGGTGGCACCTGCATGTGCCATGACACAGATTGGAACCTGGCTGCATCATGTGATGCACGCGGCAGATGTAGTCATGGAATAAAGTGCAACAGTCAAAGCCAGGCATGCATTCTCAGCATTGAACACTGCAGGTTGCTAGCTGGGTGCTGATGGCTAGGCAGGCAGGCAGGCAGGCAGGCAGGCAGGCAGGCGGGCAGGCAGGCAGGCAGGCAGGCAGGCAGGCAGGCAGGCAGGCAGGCAGGCAGGCAGGCAGGCACACGGGACTCAGATGTACCCACCGGGTAGTTGCTCCTCCCATACTGGGCTGCTGCTGTAGCCGACCAGTAGTGCACGTACCAGCTTCTTCTCAGCTGCCTGCAGCTGGCGCTGGCTGACATGTGGCTGCTGTAGCGGCTTTCGGCTAGGCTGGCTTGGCTGGTCAGGGTTGGGGGAAGGCAAGCAGTCTGGCGGTGGCTCTATTGTACAACTATGAGGCTTGTGATGACTACGGATGCTGCCATGCTCTACTGTGTCAAGCTTGGAGCAAACATGCTCTTGGTTGCTAGCTGCTGGAAACCTGCCTTGCTGATGACCTGCCGTCTGAAATACAGCAGGTCCAGCACTAGCATCTTGCTGGCTGCGTACTGGAACCTTGCCATCGCCAGTTGTGTAGGGAGATGGAGACATCTGAAACGTAAGCAGGTGTAGCTCTTTCGGACGAGCAGGAGTGGTACCAAGGGCGAGAGCGAAACAGGCTGCAGGGCTGGGCGGGGTGCTTCCTTGGTGGGTGGATGCTGTAGCTTGCTCAGTAGCAGGCTCGAGGCAAGCCAAAACCCGCTCCACTTCCAGCATAGCCTGTACAAGTAAAGGGCACATACACGAGCTGGGTTCTGTGTCTCTCAGACTTGTACCCCGTGAGGAGAGCAACGGTTACAGAATGACTGCACAGTGAGAGTGCAGAGCCTAATACCGATGCGTGCCTTGCAGACGCGCCGAACTGCAGGTGGGGGTCTGCGCAAACGGGCCCGCTCATTTCCGCCCGCCTCTCTGTCGACCCAATGCTCGTAGGTCCAACGGTCTAGTGCCTATATTCATCCAAGGCTATCGGCGTCGTGCGATGCACCGCCCAGTCACGCAAGGTGCAGCGAGTTCAAACTCACAGCTGTTAGCTCTTCATATCCCAGCGGCAGCTGATTTCGATTCAACAGCAGGAACTTGGTGACTGTAGAGCAAATCCATCTTTGGATGCTGGGTTCCCACACCGGTAGGTCCAGCTGAACCTCTACCTCCTGAAAATGCGCGGAACGTTTGACACGCATCGCGAGGACGTCGAGAACTGACTAGTGATGCATCATGTTGTCGTGAGTGCATGAATGGCTACACATGGATGATAAGAGGACCAGAGCCGGTCCTACTAACAAGAAACCTATCCCTCGTCATTAAAACGCAGCAGCGTGATCTTTCTCAATAAGAATTGTGTAGTGTGCTGAGCGCGAATTGTGTTTGTTTACTCATGTGGGCATCGACCGACCGCCGCGACCGACCTGGCCCACTAGCACCTGCAGACAGCGTGAGATGGCTACTGCAAGGGAATAGGCTCCAGTGGCAACCAACTTAAAAATCGCAGTGTGACTGCGTGTCGGCCCCAGACCACGGTCTCATCAAAGCATCGCGGATGTTAAACTACCAAGGTGCGCCTGGCTCGCACCGTCACAGGCGGTAGCTGTGTGTAGCTGTCGTGCCATCTTTTGCGATGTATGTATGAACCCATCCAGGATATAAGGATGGCCAGCCAAGCCACAACTGCCAAATACTTGACGTTCCTATTGGCACTAGCGGTGTCGCATCTAGCCAGTGCCGCCCGGGACTGTGAAGCCTCTGGCTTTTGCTCGCTGGGACACTCGAAGCAATGGGTTGGCGACATACGCACAGGTACGCCTGTCTCATATGCTGCCGGCACGTGGCCCTCTACCTCAGTTGTTGAGTGTATTTGCAGCGGTGGCAGTTGAGACCTAGTGACCTAGGGACTCACAGAGCCATCTTATCCAGGCTTGCAGCCTCTGCCTTGCAGGGGCTGCACTGCGGGAGATGCTGGCTGCAGTCTCCTACAAGGTGCTCTACCACAGCACAGAGCAGAATAGATGCATGCAGCGCCAACCACTCCAACTGGATTGGATGGATGGAGGCATTGCTGAAGATTGCTCACCAATCTATTCACGATTGAGATCAGGCAGCATGCGAAATGACAGGCAGCCTTGTCCAGCCTGTGTTGCCAGCTGCACGCAGCAGTTGCACACACGTGATGCAACCAATGCCCTCGCAGAAAGAGCTGATGACGACCATATTTGTGGCCAACGAGCCTTTCTTCCCTGCTTACGCAGACATGGTAAGCCTCTGCAACAGCGAGTCGCGCATCATGGCATGGGTCGTGAACATGCTGGCAGCCAGGCAAGTGTCAGGGTCATGTGAGTGCTTGCGCAGGCCCTGCAGCTGGTGAGCGAGGCACGTCAGATGGGCTTTGCCCACTTCTTGCTCATCTCCAACACACAAGCAGGCTGTGACAAGGTGCGTCTTTGAGACCAGGCCACCTACTCAGCTGTTCACGTGTAGACTGATTAGCGCGGCGTCTTGGAACACCCTGTTCATGCTTGCAACCATTTGCTTACACCGAATGGCGGTCGCCATGTGCAATGCCTGCCTGCCTGCCTGCCCGCCTGCAGATGCTTGCCCTTGACCCGCTGCTGAGCTGTGCGTGGGACTCCACTGAGTTCAACGGGAAAGGTGAGCCACTCAGCCCCATGCATGCACAGCTGCCTGGTAGATGTGTGCGGCCCAAGCCATGGCCATTGAGGACCTGGCGCTCCTAACCCAGGGCTTGGTGTAGGCAGGAGGCAGCCCAGCCCATGTCAGGAGTCTGCCGCTGCCTGCGCAGACCCTCATGTGCACCAGCGCCTGAGGTTCTTTGGCCGGGCCATCCGCCTTGGCTACAATGTGCTGCAGGTGGGTGCACAGGGCAGCGGTGTGGGCTGTGCCTGTCGCACTCAGAAGACACCCTTATCATTCCTACCTGCCACACCAGGGTCAGGGCCAGGGTCGAGGCCAGGGCCAGGGCCGGGGCCAGGGTCAGGGCCAGGGTCAGGTCACACCAGGCCATCTGCTGTGTAGATGGAATTGCTGCTGTGAGTGTGTATCAGTGATCATTGCAACTAGCCAAGGCAGTGGCGCACTGAGGGAGGCAGCTCTGCGTGCATTCCATGTGTATGCCATGCAGTGATGCTGGGAGGTTTGGCTGCTGGGTTGTGGCCAGGTGGCTGGGAGCATCAGGCACCTCCTCCCTATCTTCCTCCTTTGCTGGTCTTGTGTCCCTTCTCTTCCAGGGTCACTGCTGCAGCACCATAGCCACCCCCTGCACCTGCACATGCTGCCCCTGCAGCTGGACGGCGACACCGTGATCTTCAGGGATCCATATGTGTACCTCAAGCGGCCCCCCCTGGCTGGCATCAATGTGCGGCGCTGCTGGCCATACCCACCAGCCAGGTGTTAGAGCATGCAGCTGTGTATGCCAGATGTGACCATCAACCTGACTCGCCTTTGCATTGCCTGCAGCTGCTTACTAGTTTTGAGAGCGGTCCCGACACGAGAAACAACAACATCGGCATGGTTTACGCCCAGGTGAGCAGTCAGGTTTACAGGCGAGTGGGTGTATGAGCTTTGGGAAGAGGATGGAGGTGTCAATAGTGCGTTCAGCACTTCAGCTTGTTGTGTTGAGCAGCCCATGACTGGCCATTGCTTGCACCTTGCCTTGCGTCCAGAACACCCGCCCAGACGGTCCCACCGCCTGGGTCTTCCGCTGGCTGGTGGAGATGACGCTGAGGTGTGCACAACGCAGCAACACTATACAGCACCTTGGCCCTCAACCTTGAGCTTTCATTGCAGTCGAACACACTAATTGTGAACCACTACAAAACAGTGTTTTTGTCTGTGTGGAGTTCCCATCGCATGGCATGCACATGGCCTATACATGGCATACACATGGTCACGGTCGCCTACCACCTACAGCATTGCCTGACCCCTGTGACAGGGCTATGCATAGAGTTGGCATGACAAAACATGCACTAATTGTAAGCTGATGACAGCTTCAAGTGGGGGGGGGGGCACACACTACTGTGCCACAGCAGGCTGCTGCTGCTGGGCCTTGGGTGGCTTGTCTTGCAGCCGCTTGTACCCCAAGCCAGGGTACTCCTTGCCCTTGGCTGGCAGAGCTCCCTGGTCTGGCCACCAGCACAGCTCCAGTGGCCGCCACCTGCTCTCCCCAATGCGCTGCATGTTCGGCGCTGCATTGCAGTCCCTGTCCAGCCACCTGCCAAGCTGTGGTGCTGGCTTGACTTTGGCAGCCTTGCCCTGGGCCTTGCCTGCGCCCTTGGTGGGCTCACCTGCTTCTGGCTCAGCCTTGGTGCGCTTGCTACGCTTGGCTGGCAGGGGAGTGCTAGGCCCAGGCTCTAAGGCTGCTGGCTGTGAGGCTTCCTGACTGCTGCGTGGGGCCTGTGGGGGCTTGCGGGGGGCCACTACCGGGCACCACATCATACCCCGCACTGGCTGGTCACGCTGCTGCCTCCAAGCTAGGCGCACTAGGCGGGAGTGGGGGTAGGGGGGCAGCATCCAGTGCACGGGGAGGCTGCACGGCTGGAGGAAGAGGCGCGCTGCGGTACCCCGGGGTGGAGTAGCCCACTAGGCATGTCAGGAAGATCCTGAGCACATACATTGACGCGATGACGCGGAGCTGGCTGTGCACCCCAGCCCTCAGCTGGAAATGGGCCATCAGCTTGCGCTTCGTCTTCTTGCACCCGCGCAGCACGGCGCCACCCGGGACTGATGACCTGCAGCCAATTACAATCAACATTTTGACAGGCCGGCACACAATTCGGGGACACAAACAGTGCGGGGACACAAACATTGCGGGGGCATACAAGGCGGTATGCGCCCCCGTGCGTACCTGTCGTCGCTGGGTTTTCCATTCAGCCCTTCGCTCCTCGCGTTGTTTGCCTGGAGGGGTGCTAGGACCTGCGCTGGCATGAACAGAAGCGATGTGAGCAGCGCGGAGCTCACTGGACTGCACAGTTGCAGCGGACCACACTGCGACTACGACGAACCTTGTTTTCGCGGGCTTTCAATCGGAAGCGGCTCTTGCTCCGCGGCACTGGGCCGCTTCCTCGGAGGCATTGCGCCACTAGGCTCATATCTACTAACACCTGCTGGTCCCTACTTATACACGGGAGGCGATGTCACTCACTCTCGCCCTCCCAAAGGGCACTCCGACCAAAGGGCGTTGTCACTTCCAAAGGGCGCTTCCCCCATGGATGGGCGCTCCCAAATCATTATCAGCATCATCACATGACATCTGCTTCATGGTGCTGCTGCAACACACACACTCTCCTAGACTCACTATGCCTTATAGCACTGACCCATGACTAGCCGCTGTTGTGCACAAGGCCTATAGCCTGCCCTGATGCCTGCGCTGTGCTGGGCCAGGTGGATGGATGATGGAGGTCTGTTCGCAAGGGAGCAGTGTGGAGATGCATGTTGCGTGGGGTTTGACCAGGTGGGTGTCAGTGCTTTGCTCAGGGGTGTGACTTGAGCCTTTGAGGGCAGAGCCTGGTGGGTCAGGGTCTGTTGCTCAACACGGCTGCGGTTGGTGGGTGTGGGAACTGGTAAGGGGTGGTTTGAGATCTGTGGCTTCACCGGCAGCTGCAGGCCTTGAAGCTGGTTGGGCTTGAGGGGCGCAGTAAATTTGACTGGTGGCTTGCGCGACCCTGTCGTGTGCTGTCACCTGGGTGGCCTGGTGCATGTGCAGGCTCTGATGCATGGAGCCGTGTCTACTGCACAGCTAGGTCGTCCAGTCTTCTTGTGGATGCAAACCGTGCGCAAGAACCGGAACACCGAAGCTACAAAGGGAGCAAGGGAGGCCGAGCAAGCTCTCCTACGTGTCATGGAGCTCTGCAACCATCCTGATGTTAGGATGGTGGTGAGTAGTGGTGATGCTCTGCACACCTCTGTTGAACTGTTAGTATGCAATGCTTCACAAATGCTTCACAAATGCGAGCTGGTGGCTGCTGAAGGGCCTCCGCTCCTTGTCATCAACATGTGTGGCGCAAACAAACTAGAGCGGGGATGTAAACATGGCTAGGCCTCCTGTTTTGGCTCATTGCTTGCTGGCTGGCTGGCTGGCTGGCTGGCTGGCTGGCTGGCTGGCTGGCTGGCTGGCTTGCTTGCTGCTGCAGGTATTGCCAGCCCCATCTGTTGCCCAACCTGAGCTGGGGTTCAAGACCCACCTACATGGTTTCTCAAACTTGTATTATAACAACATGACTGTGCCAAACCTGGCCTATGGGTACCCGCCTGCACTGGGCGGCAGGTGAGCTGGCAGGATAGAGCAGGGCAATCAAGCAAATGTGTCCCATCCGCTGTCCTGCTTGCCACATTCGTGACTTTCCTCACTTGCTTTGCTCTTTCATCCCCAGTGATCCCTGTGTATCAGCCCACAGTGGTTGCCTTGCAGGCTGTTTGCTGAGGTCCCCAACAGCAGCTACAGTTCAGCTTGGCATGCTCAACTCCGAGATGACTGCCCGGACTGCCCTTGGTGGGATGAGCAGCGGCCTCTGAAGGGTGGGAGCGACAGCTTGGTAGGACCAGCAGGAGAACTACTCCTACAGACAGCCACACGTGGTCAGTTTGTGGAGGACCATCTTCCCAAGGTGAGTCACAAGTGGCAAGCTCTGTTCAAGTGCGGGCAAGCCAACAGAGGGTAGCTGACGCGGGGCTTCCTGAGATGTGTGACACAATGGCGGTGGGGTTGACTGCTTCAACTGACGGCTGGCTGCTCAGGAGGAAGCTGCATGGTGTCTGGCTGTAGCTACTCCTGCCACACTGTTTTATTGCATGGGAAACAATCCATACAAAGGACAAGAGCCCTTACAAGCGACAAGAGCCCATACAAGCGACAAGAGCCCACACAAGCGACAATAACCCATGAAATGCAAGGGATACAAGCCATACACATAGCCGCTGATGTCATAGACATCGCTGTTCTTGGCAGCAAGAATGCATTTGTAAAATCCAAGAAGGTTCGCTGACTCCTTGCCCATTGGTCTCCTGGCAGGTCTTATCAGGGGCCTAATAGGTCGCAGTGCCACACCCTCCACTTGGTCCTTGTGCATGCAGCCGGGCTATGTCAGGAGGGATGCGAAAATGGGTGTGTCATGTTGTTGCCCACCCACCTGTCAAACACGTCAGACGCATCGTTGGAAGATCTTCGGCAGAACTACTAACACGGCAATTGCACTGACCGCCAATGCGATGGGCTTACTGTCTGCTGGCTGAAGAATACCCATCTGGTGATGCAAGTATAGCTAGGTATTATAGCTGTGCTTCGGCACTGCCTACACTGCCGCAAATAGTGCTGGGGCTTAGGACAGGATATGGTGCTCCTAACCCAGGCCTTGGTGTAGGCAGGAGGGAGCCCATCCCGTGGGAAAAGGTGACCGCTGCCTACGCAGACCCTCATGTGCACTAGCGCCTAAAGCTCTTTGGCCAGGCCTTTCGCCTGGGCTACAGTGTGCTGCCTGCGATTCTTTGGCCCCTGTGGATCCTTGACAGCTGGGGCTTGTGCGGGCTTGTGAACAGCAGCTAGCAGCTCAGCCAGCACTCGGTGAGGAAGCACCTTGATGCCAGGCTTTAGCACAGCCAACGCTACAAGTATTTGCTCTACCCGCTGCACACTAACTGCATGACTACAGTGCCCTTGGCCGTGGCCTTGTCAAGCACCCCACAATGCGGTTTCCTTGAGAGTTAGGTATGGGGCTCCTGTGTGGAATGCTGTGTGGAATGCTGTGTGGAATGCTGGGGCTAATCATTACACGACAATTGCCTGTTGGTGTTGCAGTGACATACATACTCGTAGACTTGGTATTGCAAGGGCATCTGACGAGTGTGGGGCACATTGAGTAAAAATGTCACATAACTGATGTAAGCCTTCCAGGACCAAGCAGGGTATGCTTTCAAGCAGTGTTCTGCATTGTTGCTGTGCCACAGGAGATTATTGCCCAGGGCCCTGGCTGGTTTGTCCAGAGCATGACCATCCACAGGCAAGCCACACTCCCCACTGACCCAGCTGCCCGCATGATGGTCAGGGTCAGTGTGTCTGAGGTGGTGCAGGCCTCGCACACTGACAATGAGCTGCACCAGCAGTCACCCTGGCAGCCTCCCTCCCACCTGCACCCCAGCGCCCCAGCCCTGCTCCATGCCGCCCCTTTGCCTCCCATGAAGCCTCTCCAGCAGTCTGTGTTAATCCCTCACGGCTGCCTGCAGGTTCGGCACCTGGCTGGGCCCTGGCGTCGCCCCTTTGGGGTCGCACATGGTCATTGGCCACGTCCACGGCTGGCGCAAGCAGCAGTCCCAAGGCTACAAGATTGTCGTGCGCAAGGTGACGATTACACTGCATGTGTGGCAGGACACACCACCGCTGCATCCTTCTGGCTTTGCTCAGACCCCAGTGCTGCTGCCTGCACCTGTTGCTGTGGCGTGCAGATGACAGGGCGCTACAACTGGACCCTGGCCGCCCAGCTGACCGCCCCCAAAGCGCCCTACATGGTGGCCCAGCCCGGCAGCAGCCTGAAGTTGTTGGCGCTGGCCCCACACATTGACCTGGAGCGAACCCGCGACCTGGCAGAGTTCAACACCATCGTGCTGGGGCTCCTGCAGGTCAGCCATGGGCACCTGCTCCACACCCTCCTGCATGCTTGCAGCAGCCAGGCTGTGCTGTCAAACCGGGTGCACATGCACTTGTGGGCATGACCTCACACGGGGTTTGCCTGGTCTACCAGCTGCTCCTTGTCTAGTCAGCTCCTGGCATCTAGCGAGGGTAGTGGCGGGTTCAACTGGGCTCCTTGGGTGAGTGGGTTGAATCGACGGGGCTGATTGCTGAGTGCAAGAGTTCGGACCTAGCCAGACGCACAGATGTGCTCTGGGGTTGAGGGTTTGGCTCGTCTGAGCTGATTATGCCCTGGCACACAGGCAGCTGCAGCTCCTGTCCACCGTGCATGCAGTCCAGCCATTCCATGCTGCTGCTGACGTTGGTCATAGTGTCCTAATGTCTTGGGAATGGTGGGGTCACGGTTGAGGCGCAGTGGATGGCGCAAAGCTGGCCACTGGCCAGTTCATTGACAGCGGCATGTCCACATGTGCACCTACCACCCCGCAGCAGCCAGCAAGAGCAGCCACCACTGACCCAGTGCTCATCAGCCAGCGCCTCCCCAGAGCACAGCCCAGCTGCCCTGGTGGGACACCACCGGCAACAAGAGCACCACCACAGCTCCGGTCACAAGGGCGTGTGCAAGACCGCTTTGCGGCAGCCCATTGACAGCATGCCCTGAGTCAGCCAGGTTGCATTACATCTGAGCATGAAGCTGCTGTGACACCAATTGTGCACCAGCGCATCAGGCACAGCCAATGTGTGAGTTTTCATAGCCCTGGTGGTGCCCACCGTGCTGTACACAGCTGCTGGGTCGCAGGCTCTGCCCCAGCAACAGATGCAGCAGTTGGAGGTGTTCAACACCACCGGCTTACGCTGTATCCTTTGCATCCACCTTTGCCCTGATGTCATCAGCAATCAAGAGTAGAATGTACGCACTAGGCAACAGGCTGTACAATCCTGTGATGATGAGCCAGCCAGGACAGCAAGGCCAGAGGTGCTCACTGGCACCCTGCACCACTGGCTATGTTTAGTTGCTTTCGACCTCTGCTCTTGGAGGTGTTCAAAACCACCGGCTTACGCTGTATCCTTTGCATCCACCTTTGCCCTGATGTCATCAGCAATCAAGAGTTGAATGTACGCACTAGGCAACAGGCTGTACAAATCTGTGATGATGAGTCAGCAAGGACAGCAAGGCCACAGGTGCTCACTGGCACCCTGCATCACTGGCTATGTGCACGGTGCTTTGAACCTCTGCTCTTGTGCTATGTGCTGCTGCAGTCGTGTAGGTGACAGATGAGCAATGCCAGCCCCACGGCTCTGCCTGCGCAGACATGCCGTCCAGCCCACACCAGCAGCAGTGGCAGCAGATTAACAGGCACACTGCTGCTGCTTCCGCTGCATGGCATGCTTTGTGGCTCACTCTGATGTTCACTGTGCAGGCGGCACTGCTGTCCAAGCGCGTGGCGGTGCTGCCCCAGCTTCCCTGCGAGACACCTTGGCTGCATGGCCAAAAGATGGACGATGAACATCGCCCCACAGACCAGCGCTGCATTGCGCCGCTCTTTAATGGGCCCAACCAGGACTGGCCTGCGCCACTGCCCTTCCCTATCACGCCCGTCAGCAAGCAGCTGCTGGGCAGCTGGACGCACTGGTCCAACTGCTCCAACAACCTGGGCCTGCTGCCCCGGGACCCCCCTCTGGATGTGGAGGCTGCCCAGCATGACAGCCAGTTCTGGGCCAAGCAGCGCTACTCCACCACCCTCACCTACCTCATGGACCAAAGCTGTGCCGGAGGTGTGTGTGTGCTGAGGTGTTGCCTGCTGACCTGCACCACGCCCCTCAGCTGACTGGCCCAGGCTGATGAGGCCCTAGGAGCTGGTTCAGGGCTTGGGAGGGGGCAGAAGGGCGCTGTACCAGTGCCTGTGGCATGTGACAGGGCAGAGCCTATGATGCCATCAGCCGCATTGCCTGGCTGGGTGGCCACAGGGCGCTGTAGACTATGTCCACAATGTGCAAGGTCACAGCTGTGGCGCATCGCAACATTTGTACCATGCCAGTCAGGTCAACGCGTCATGTGCTTTGCTGCTGCCCCGCAGATGTGGGCGGACTGCTGCCCCCTGAGTACGCTCACTGGCTGCAGTGTGAGGCCCCAGCCGGCACCCAGGTGCACAGCAGCAGCAGCAACACGGTGCTGCAGGTCAGCCCAAACGACCGGCGCCTGCACCTGCAGCCCTCGTCCTGGCCGGGCGGGGAGCGCTTCAGGTTGGCGCCAGGCAGTGTGCTGCAGGCCAACACCAGCAGGGGCTGGTCCTGGCGGGATGTGCAGGTGAGCCCAGCTGGCTCGCCCTGCCTGCTGCCGCTGCCCGTGTGCCCGCAGTTCCTGACGGTTGTGATGCTGACGGCGGTCAGGGTGTTGCCTTGCCTGAGCTCTACCCGCGTGTTGTGATCACATTCACCTGCCAACAGCCTGACAGGAGGAAAGACTGCGTCTTCCAGCAGAGTGTGTGCATGAAGCGAGGAGGGTAGCTTAGCCTGTGTCCCCTTGCTGCCCTCCCGCTAGGCCACAGCCCAGATCTTGGACCTCAAGACTATGAGCCTGAGCCCACACTGTGGGGTGCTGCGGATGTTCAGGTGTCTGTCTCCACACGGGAGGTGGCGCGCCAACTGCACCAAGTGGCCCAGCAGCCCCTCGTGTACCTTGGACACCCCATCCTCCTCGCACCACCCAGGCCTGGGGATAGGGTCGGGGAGGTGGACTCGAAGGCTGGTGAGGGCACTGCCAGGCACCTGCGCACTGATCAGCTGGCTGTGGGAGATGTTGAGGCACGGGGGGGTCGGTACAGGCGGGTCATGAAGAAGCTGCGAGGGTCATTCTGCCGGGCGATGTTTGCTGACTCTGCCCAAGAAGCTCACCGAGACAACATTGTGCTGCTCACGGAGGAGCACCTGGCAGCGGCATGCCCCATGGCTCATGTGGACCGTGATGGGTTCCTGCAGCTACTGAGACATTGACTGCTACAAAGCTACGAGGTGCAGACATAGTTCTAAGCTCCATTGTGTGAGTCACAGATATGCCCAGTGGCTGCTTCCTCCTGTGTTAGCCTCTCCTACTACCTATCTGCCGACCTGCAGTGTCAGGCTAAAAAGGGGGCTGGGTGTGGGAAGCATGGACTGAGTTATGTGGCACACTCCATGTGACAAGCAGGTATGTTGAAGCCGTCAGCCATTCTCACCGTACCTGTGTGTCTTGAATATGATGGCTGCAGTCCATTTTTGCTCAATACTATAGGCTACCGTGGCTGTTATTTGTTGACCGTGGCTGGCGACGTTGGAACTAGTTCTTCGCGCTTCAACGGAAATATTATTTATTTCTTTCTTCCATGTAGTAGCGGCATGGACACATCAACCAACAGTGCATGGGCAACACTGGAGCTGCAAAGTCATGGGCGGCTGGGGTGTAACCAGACTTATAGTTAGGGTACGCCCATAGAATTCTAGGTGGCTCGGAAACCTAGAAATTTTTCCTGAGCCTAGAAACCTAGAAATAGAATTCTAGGTTGGCCGGCCGGAAACCTAGAGATTTTTCCTGAGCCTAGAAACCTAGAAATAGAATTCTAGGTTGGCCGGTCGCTCCTTACTTATAGTCCGTACTACTGTACCTTACACTACATCTGGCCAGGCCTCGGTGTGACAGGCAAGAGTGGTAGTCGCAAGTTCAGTATGCATAGATTAGAGCTGCATTGGCACATTAAGTATGCATGGGTGTTGGTGGCCTTGGCTGTTCTCGTGCAGCTTTTGTACACCAAACCGTGCCCTAACTGCTGCAATTAACACACCAAGACTCCCACAGTAGCCACGTGTTCCACCATGATGTCGTGCATTTTCTTTTTTGCAATTGCATTTATTATATGCAAGAGGGCACCCTGGCCGTGTAGAAGCTGGCTTAGGGGAAGAGGTGTGGTAGGTGGAGGAATGGGAATACGACAATGCCATGTGCGATGTTAAGGGCGGTGGCTTGGGTAGCGAGGAGGAGAGTCTGGGCTGGGTGGAGCGAGGTGTATGGGTGAATAGTTAGGTAGGAGAGGATGTTTGAGATTTGGGAGGAGGGTGGTGAAGGTGATTGAGGAGAGGGCGGGGTAGGGGGAGGGAACTGTTGAGAGGGTGCTTAATCAGGTGTGTTGCTTGTTGCATGTTTCCACCGAGGGCGAGAAGACCAAAGTCTCCTTCTGCTGGTAGGTACAAGGCTGAGGGGTAGGGTGTGTTCTTCACCACAGCTCGATGTTGAGTGTTGGTGAAGGAAAGCTGGTTGGGCGGTAGCCCCAAAGATGTAGCATAGTAGAGGAAAGTGCTGGGGGCATAGGACAAGAGGGCGATGCCGTTGCCCATGGTAGAGGAGGAAAGACTGTTGAGACGGTGTAGGCACTTGGTGGCTTGGCGTGGGCGCTGATCACAGGGACCAGAGGTGGGAAGGTTAGGGGTTTGGGAAGGGAGGGCCTGAGTGCCAAGGGGGGCCCGAATGGCGTGGCGCAGGGAGGGGTAAGGCAGGGAATGGATGCCCAGGGAGCTGGCAGAAGGGTGGACGGGGATACCTGCGATGTGGGTAGAGGCCCCCTACTAGGGGGAGACGGAAGGGGGGGCTTTAAAAGGGGAGCAGTAAATCTGTCGGTGTTGCTGCGTTGTCCTGTCTGTTGTCCTAAAGTGGGGTCAGCAAGCACCGCACAGGGGCGACCCTTCACTACATTAAGTAGACAAATAGTGAAAGTAATCTTTTAACATGATCTTTTCAGCACTGGCTCGGGATACCTGCCAGTGCCTGGCATCGGCTCATTTGCTGTCCTTCCTGCGTGGAGCTGTGCCGACACCAGCGGCTCAAGGATCAGGGTGTGACGCTTAGGGGATGTCGCCCAAAGCCAGCGTGTCGTCGCTGGGAACTGGCCTGATGGGGCGCAAGATGGCGGGCAAGTCCACCCCCGCGCTCGCCACTTCATCCTGCCTCCCTCCTAGTGCTGCAATCACTGCGACACAGTCGACACACGTCCATTGGGGAAGGAGGCAGCTATGAGGCAATAAACTGCGTTCTCTGGTCAGCAAGCAGTGCAGTGCAGTGCAGTGCAGTGCAGTGCAGTGCAGTGCAGTGCAGTGCGGTGCGGTGCGGTGCGGTGCGGTGCGGTGCGGTGCGGTTTATTGAGGTGCATTGCCACCTGCCCCTTGTGCCTGCCTACGTGCACGCAGTGCGTCTGGTGCAGCAGGGCCACCCAGTGACAGCCTGGAACAGGGACCCAGCCAAAAGTGCCCTGCTGGCCCCGCATGGCTGCCATGTGGCTCAGACCGCAGCCGACGCAGTGCAGCGCAGCCAGGTGGTGCTGCTGATGCTGGCGGACGCAGCCGCCATCCACCAAGTGCTGCTGGAGGACGCAGCCACCCGAGCAACTCTTCCGGGGAAGAGCGTGCTGATGATGAGCACTATTGGGCCATCAGAGAGCAAGCAGCTTGCAGGGGAGCTGGCAGCAGCGGGGGTGGAGCTGTATGTGGAGGCCCCAGTGCTGGGAAGCCAACCGGAAGCTGAGGCGGGCACTCTGCAGATCATGGTGGGGGGCCTGTGTGAGGGTGTGCGGCCCAGACCACATAAAAGGGGTGGGTAATGGGTGTGGGGCAGTGGGTAGGTAGGTAGGGAGTGCATGGAGAGGGGCTGCATGGAGTACTACATCGCAAGGGGCGCAATCTCCACCCCATGATGAGGTACAGGCACCAGCAGCACTAGCGCACGTGCTTTTCCTCCTCCCCCTGCCTTCCAGCTGCTGCCACCCCAACACCAACCTCCCTGCTCTGACCCAGCCGTGCGTGTTGCCCTCACTTCCCTCATCTCCCACCCACTGACACGACGGCCCGGCTCTCCCTCATGGTTGACCAGGCCGCTTGTGACTCAGACCCAACCACCAGCACCGCTTGGCCTGTGCTGAGGGCGCTGGGGCAGGAGCCGCGGCTGCTGGGCCGGGTGGGCAGCGCTGCAGCCGTCAAGCTCGCGCTGAATCAGCTGATTGCTGCTGAGACGGTGGGTGGGCTGAGGTGAGGGGCCCGAGTCAGGCCACTAGCACACCTCCACTGCCAGCAGCTAGGGGCCAGCAGGCAGGTGGGGGCAGGTAGGGGCAGGTAGGGGCAGGTAGGGGCAGGTAGGGGCAGGCATGTGGCTGAGGGAAGGTAAGCAGGTAAGGGACAGACGAGGTGAGCAGGTAGAGGGCGTGGCCATGGCCTGAGGGAGGCAGGTGAGGGGAACAGAGCTTGGGGAGACCCTGCCTGCCTGACCTCTGGCTGCCTTGGCTGCATCCGCAGCTGGCCTTCTGCTCCTCCCTAGGTCTGGTGCAGCGCAGTGGGGCGGATGTGGCGCACTTCATGGACATCTTGCGGGGCAGTGCGCTGTATGCGCCCACCTTTGACAAGGTGGGCTGTGAGAGGCAGTGCCGGGAGGGAGGGCAAGGGTGAGTCAGGAGTGGGAAGGGACGGGGAGGAGCCACCTCCTCCCCAGCCGTCCAAGCCAAGAGGGCCAGCCAGGGATGGGTAAGGGCAGAGCAGGGAAGGGAAAGGCAGGGAGGGGTGGGAATTGGTTCTAGCGGGGTTTTGGAGATGCTCCGGTAAGTAAGTCAAGTCAGCAGTAGTGCAGCACGGTGCAGCGTCGACTGTGCAAGGCTTGTGCATTGCAGGTAGTCCTAAACACCCTGTAGGACCCAGTGCTATAAAGAGGACCCAGTGCTAACGGGTCAGGCAATGCTGTAGGTGGTAGGCGACCATGACCATGTGTATGCCATGTGTATGCCATGTGCATGCCATGATCATGGTAACTCCACACAGACAAAAACACTGTTTTGTCGTGGTTCACAATTAGTGTGTTCGACTGCAATGAAGGCTCAAGGTTGAGGGCCAAGGTGCTGTAAAGAGGTGTAGGGTTTAAGCGGGGTACGCCACCTAGGCATTGTGCAACCAGGTAGCCTGACCAGCCTAGTCTGCAGCGCACCATTGCCCCTGCCTGTGAGAGCAGACCATCCGTCATCCCAACTTGCTGAATGGCCAGGTGAACCATGCGTATTGGCTGGTGGTACATGGTAGATGATGTGCTGTTCTGGCGTCTTCCACATGCAGAAGTTGGCCAAGTACCTTTCTCGTGACTTTGGAACTGCCAACTTTCCAACAAAGGTAGGGATGTTGCTGTGAGGCCATGACCCTGCAGAAATGGAGTGTGCTGACACCCCCCTCTTGACCACCCATGTGCACTACGTCATCCTTCAGCCTGTGTGCCCTTGCTGCTATCGTTGCTGTACAGGCATAATGTTTAAGCTAGTGTGCAGTGCACAGCTAGGCAGGGAACCAGCGACAGAGAGGAATGGTGCTCATAAATCATCATCTGTGTGCAAGCCACAAATACCTCTGCTTTTGCGCGTCACACGCCTCACCCTGTTCATCCCTAGTTCCCGTAGTTTGCCGCGTTTTTGCTTCCCCGCTGCTCGCAGCACCTGCTGAAAGATGTCCGACTGTTTTGCAACGAAGCGGAGTCGCAAGGGCTGGCCACTAGCATGCAGCGTGCAGCCGAGGCGTTGTGTATCGAGACCTGTGCCCGTACCCAGGAGGGCAGTTCTGCGGGATTGCATTTGGCCGATGCAGACTACAGCGCCGTGTACGAAGCGGCTGTGTTCCCGCAGCGTCCTACTCAAGCAGCACCCTAGATAAGTGATGACCCCAAAACAACACAAGACATCGGGACCATCTGTCAGCAGTTGTGCGCAGTGGCAGCACGGACGTCACAGGCTAATTAATGCAACGCATCACAGGCTAATTAATGCAACGCACGAGAAATGACGCCGAAGCGTTTGTGCAGTCCCACTTCCCATCGATCTGACGGAACAGTTGCTCTGCTTTGCTCTGCTCAGGAGGGCTGTGGGCTCATTACCTGCGCGATGGCACGACCGTGCCTCTTTACACATGTAAAGAGAAGTATATGCAAGTCTTGACTAGATGC
The DNA here is from genome assembly GCA_030144725.1 of Haematococcus lacustris. Classification (NCBI taxonomy): domain Eukaryota; kingdom Viridiplantae; phylum Chlorophyta; class Chlorophyceae; order Chlamydomonadales; family Haematococcaceae; genus Haematococcus; species Haematococcus lacustris. The sequence continues at coordinate 3,327,546 of JASKMD010000025.1, read as the reverse complement.
ATAGCAATGCAACACAACACTATACTTGCGCGATGGCACAACCGTGTCGTCGTGCCTCACTCAGGCCTGCTTAAATACTACCAGGTCGCACATAGACACACCCGTGACGTCGAGTCGTTTGAATGGATTGACTGTAATTTTTGACGGAGGACCCATCCATCATCTGCGTCAAGCCTCCCTCACTTCCCTGCTTGCGCTCATGTATCATGTCGTATCATGTCGTAATGAATGAATCATGTCGTGCTTTCGTATCATGTCGTAATACACGGTAGCAGGGCCGGCCTCAGGTCATCATCAAGTCATCATCAATTGCATTAATGGTATGTAGCGGCATCAATGGTTGAACTGCGCCTGCTATCGAGCAGGAAGTACAATCAATGTTTAGCCCGCCAGGCTCGCTCCGCGAACCTTTCATTGGTGCAGGCGATGTCGGAGGACCGTCGTTGGGCAAATTGACACGCGACATTGCAGCGAGGACCCACCCCCTCCCACCCCCAGCCCCACCCTCCCACCCCCTCCCACCCCCAGCCCCACCCCTCTCACCCCCTCCCAGCCCCTCCCAGCCCCAGCCTAGAAGCACAGCTGCGCAAGTGCCTCCCCTATGGTTCACAGTCGGCGGCGTGCTAAATTCGTAGCCCCCTCTCATCCCCCTTGGCAGCAGCAGGCAGCTGGTGCAGGTGCCGCCCCTGACCTGCCTCCCCCTCCTGCTGCACCCCCTAGGCAGCAGCAGGCAGCTGGTGCAAGTGCAGCCCGAGGGCTGTTCACCTATCCACTTGTTGCTGCAGCTGAGGAGCAGGAGGGGACCACAGCGGAGTTGAACACGAGCTCGTCACGCAGGGCGGGCGTGAGAGACTGGACACAAACTGGCCAGCAAGGTAATATAAGTATGGCCTACACCCCTTGTGGGGCCTGGCAGAGTGGCCAGGGCATGCGTACTGCTCAGTTACATCGGTTTGGCATGCCATGATCAACTCTTTTACTACGGCGACGGTCCATGACTGTTTGCAGGGGCTACTGGGCCACGTCGGTCGCGGCGGTCGGTTGCGGCGAGGCGCGCATGAGGAAAACACGCATACATTTGAATGTCGAGATTTGAGCCGCCAGTGCGCTCAGCACAATGCACGGATATTGATGAAACACGCTTCACCTCGTAGCTTACAGAGTGCTTTACCCGGGGATGTGCGTAGCATAATTAGAGACCACGTGGCTGAGACGCGGCGTCGTTTTGATTACCAGGGGTAGGTTCGCTGTTAGTTGGGGCCACCTGAGCCGGCCCCGACGTGTGGCCGATGTATGTTACATGGTTAGTATTTGCAACTATTGTAACTCATGCAACTATTCAGCGCCGTGTGCTCAGCCACCAGCATAGTAACCCCAAGGAGTAACTCAGCAGTGGAGGGCAAGCATTGTCGATTGCTGTCGGCTACGGATCAGCATGTGTCTTGTGGCTGGTACTTTGGGGCTGGGCCACCTCGCACCCAACCTCTTTAATTCACTGACATGTCAAGATCCCCACGGTACCTGCTTGTCATGGCCAAACATCACCTTGCCATGGCCCATGTGAAGCTGCAGACAGTCCCGAATCCCCAGACTTGTGCAAGCCATGACCCATGTGCAGTAACAGTCCCGAACCCCTACAGGGGTAGAGCATCCGAGCTGCCTAATGGCTGATGGCCGGAGCGGTGCAAGCCATAGCTAGATGAACTAGCGATCCGCATGCGCCATGGAGTGAGCCACACAACTCAGTCCATGCTTCCCACACCCAGCCCCCATTTCAGCATGACACTGCAGGTTGGCAGATAGGTAGTAGGTGAGGCCATCACAGGAGGAAGCAGCCACTGGGCATATCTGTGACTCACACAATGGAGCTTTGAACTATGTCTGCACCTCGTAGCTTTGTAGCAGTCAATGTCTCAGTAGCTGCAGGAACCCATCACGGTCCACATGAGCCATGGGGCATGCCGCTGCCAGGTGCTCCTCCGTGAGCAGCACAATGTTGTCTCGGTGAGCTTCTTGGGCAGAGTCAGCAAACATCGCCCGGCAGAATGACCCTCGCAGCCTCTTCATGACCCGCCTGTACCGACCCCCCCGTGCCTCAACATCTCCCACAGCCAGCTGATCAGTGCGCAGGTGCCTGGCAGTGCCCTCACCAGCCTTCGAGTCCACCTCCCCGGCCCTATCCCCAGGCCTGGGTGGTGCGAGGAGGATGGGGTGTCCAAGGTACACGAGGGGCTGCTGGGCCACTTGGTGCAGTTGGCGCGCCACCTCCCGTGTGGAGACAGACACCTGAACATCCGCAGCACCCCACAGTGTGGGCTCAGGCTCATAGTCTTGAGGTCCAAGATCTGGGCTGTGGCCTAGCGGGAGGGCAGCAAGGGGACACAGGCTAAGCTACCCTCCTCGCTTCATGCACACACTCTGCTGGAAGACGCAGTCTTTCCTCCTGTCAGGCTGTTGGCAGGTGAATGTGATCACAACACGCGGGTAGAGCTCAGGCAAGGCAACACACTGACCGCCGTCAGCATCACAACCGTCAGGAACTGCGGGCACACAGGCAGCGGCAGCAGGCAGGGCGAGCCAGCTGGGCTCACCTGCACATCCCGCCAGGACCAGCCCCTGCTGGTGTTGGCCTGCAGCACACTGCCTGGCGCCAACCTGAAGCGCTCCCCGCCCGGCCAGGACGAGGGCTGCAGGTGCAGGCGCCGGTCGTTAGGGCTGACCTGCAGCACCGTGTTGCTGCTGCTGCTGTGCACCTGGGTGCCGGCTGGGGCCTCACACTGCAGCCAGTGAGCGTACTCAGGGGGCAGCAGTCCGCCCACATCTGCGGGGCAGCAGCAAAGCACACAACGCGTCGACTTGGCTGGCATGGTACAAATGCTGCGATGCGCCACAGCTGTGACCTTGCAAATTATGGACATATTCTACAGCGCCCTGTGGCCACCCAGCCAGGCAATGCGGCTGATGGCACCATACGCACAGCCCTGTCACATGCCACAACGCACTGGTACAGCGCCCTTCTGCCCCCTCCCGAGCGTCCAGCCCTGACCCAGCTCCTACGGCCTCATCAGCCTGGGGCAGCCAGCTGAGGGGCATAGTGCAAGTCAGCAGGCAACATCTCACCTCCGGCACAGCTTTGGTCCATGAGGTAGGTGAGGGTGGTGGAGTAGCGCTGCTTGGCCCAGAACTGGCTGTCATGCTGGGCAGCCTCCACATCCAGAGGGGGGTCCCGGGGCAGCAGGCCCAGGTTGTTGGAGCAGTTGGACCAGTGCGTCCAGCTGCCCAGCAGCTGCTTGCTGACGGGCGTGATAGGGAAGGGCAGTGGCGCAGGCCAGTCCTGGTTGGGCCCACTAAAGAGGGGCGCGATGCAGCGCTGGTCTGTGGGGCGATGTTCATCGTCCATCTTTTGGTCATGCAGCCAAGGCGTCTCACAGGGAAGCTGGGGCAGCACCGCCACGCGCTTGGACAGCAGTGCCGCCTGCACAGTGAACATTAGAGTGAGTCACAAGGCATGCCATGCAGCGGAAGCAGCAGCAGTGTGCCTGTTAATCTGCTGCCACTGCTGCTGGTGTGGGCTGGACGGCATGTCTGCGCAGGCAGAGCCGTGGGGCTGGCATTGCTCATCCGTCACCTACACGACTGCAGCAGCACATAGCACAAGAGCAGAGGTTCAAAGCACCGTGCACATAGCCAGTGGTGCAGGGTGCCAGTGAGCACCTGTGGCCTTGCTGTCCTTGCTGACTCATCATCACAGATTTGTACAGCCTGTTGCCTAGTTCGTACATTCTACTCTAGATTGCTGATCAAGAGTAGAATGAGACATCTGGGCCAAGGTGAATGCAAAGGATGCAGCGTAAGCCGGTGGTGTTGAACACCTCCAACTGCTGCATCTGTTGCTGGGGCAGAGCCTGCGACCCAGCAGCTGTGTACAGCACGGTGGGCACCACTAGGGCCTATGAAAACCCACACATTGGCTGTGCCTGATGCGCTGGTGCACAATTGGTGTCACAGCAGCTTCATGCTTAGATGTTATGCAACCTGGCTGACTCAAGGCATGCTGTCAATGGGCTGCCGCAAAGCGGTCTTGCACACGCCCTTGTGACCGGCGCTGTGGTGGTGCTCTTGTTGCCGGTGATGTCCCACCAGGGCAGCTGGGCTATGCTCTGGGGAGGCGCTGGCTGATGAGCACCGGGTCAGTGGTGGCTGCTCTTGCTGGCTGCTGCGGGGTGGTGGTGCACATGTGGAGATGCCGCTGTCACTGAACTGGCCAGTGGCCAGCTTTGCGCCATCCACTGCGCCTCAACCGTGACCCCACCATTCCCAAGACATTAGGACACTATGACCAACGTCAGCAGCAGCATGGAATGGCTGGACTGCATGCACGGTGGACAGGAGCTGCAGCTGCCTGTGTGCCAGGGCATAATCAGCTCAGACGAGCCCAACCCTCAACCCCAGAGCACATCTGTGCGTCTGGCTAGGTCCGAACTCATGCACTCAGCAATCAGCCCCGTCGATTCAACCCACTCACCCAAGGAGCCCAGTTGAACCCGCCACTACCCTCGCTAGATGCCAGGAGCTGACTAGACAAGGAGTGGCTGGTAGACCAGGCAAACCCCGTGTGAGGTCATGCCCACAAGTGCATGTGCACCCGGTTTGACAGCACAGCCTGGCTGCTGCAAGCATGCAGGAGGGTGTGGAGCAGGTGCCCATGGCTGACCTGCAGGAGCCCCAGCACGATGGTGCTGAACTCTGCCAGGTCGCTCCAGGTCAATGTGTGGGGCCAGCGCCAACAACTTCAGGCTGCTGCCGGGCTGGGCCACCATGTAGGGCGCTTTGGGGGCGGTCAGCTGGGCTGCCAGGGTCCAGTTGTAGCGCCCTGTCATCTGCACGCCACAGCAACAGGTGCAGGCAGCAGCACTGGGGTCTGAGCAAAGCCAGAAGGGGAGCGGTGGTGTGTCCTGCCACACATGCAGTGTAATCGTCACCTTGCGCACGACAATCTTGTAGCCTTGGGACTGCTGCTTGCGCCAGCCGTGGACGTGGCCAATGACCATGTGCGACCCCAAAGGGGCGACGCCAGGGCCCAGCCAGGTGCCGAACCTGCAGGCAGCCGTGAGGGATCAACACAGACTGCTGGAGAGGCTTCATGGGAGGCGAAGGGGCGGCCTGGAGCAGGGCTGGGGCGCTGGGGTGCAGGTGGGAGGGAGGCTGTCAGGGTGACTGCTGGTGCACCTCATTGTCAGTGTGCGAGGCCTGCGCCACCTCAGACACACTGACCCTGGCCATCATGCGGGCTGTCGCGTTGTAAGCATGCGCTGTGGCTTAGTGTGCTTAGTGTTGTGACAGGGCAGCTGGGTGAGTGGGTTGAGTGGCTTGCCTGTGGATAGTCATGCTCTGGACAAACCAGCCAGGGCCCTGGGTAACATGGTTATTAGAGTGCATGTACCACCTGCCACACTCTCACACATACTGCTGCTGGCAATTTTAACTTCAGAGCCATGCACCGCTCACATGCGGGGCAGTCGATGAGTGTATGTGTAGTGCATGTGTTGATGGCATTGCCAAGTCATGCTGATGATCAGGGAAGGGGCAGTGGGCGCTGGCAGTCTCACCTGTGCAGCGTCATGCTGTGGACAAACCATGCAGGCGCCTGCCCAACGATTTCCTGCATAGGCATCAGCAATGCAGCACCATGAGCTAGCCCTTGAATGTCACACCAGTTTCCTGCCTCTTTGCTCTGGTCAACTGGTCTGGTCAACTGGTCTGGTCAACTGGTCTGGTTGCTGTGAGTGGGACAGCCAGCCCCGGCCAACAGCAGCCACCTGCACGTGGAAGAACCGTCAATGGTATGCAATTGGACCGCAGATAGGACGATGCCATGTGAGGATGGTGATGACAGCCATGATGAATCCGGCAACTTGAGACTGCCCAGGGACAGGGCTACCCTGTGCAGTGCCCCGCTCAACACCTCCAGCTAACGAGCACACCCTTGACCTTCGGGACATGGCCACTGCACTATAAGGCAGAGTTCCGCCAGGCCTGCGCACTTGCTCTAATCACCCAGTGCAAGGACCAGGTGCTTGTGGAGGTGCTACGAGACAGAGCTTTGACAGAGCTGTTGCCATCACTTACTGTCTCTGAGCAGATTGCTAAGGGCTATGTCAGAGCTTGGTATTAGCTGCATGGACCCATGTTTACTGCAACTTGCAACTTAGGCCAGCGCAACCCTGCGCAGCGCCCCACCCCACCCCTAACAACTGATGGGCAGAGCCCTGACCTTGGGGATGTGCTCATCTACAAACTGGCCGGGTGTCGCTTGGTGCCCCTTCAAGTCGCCTGCCGGCCCCAGAGCCTCTGGCACAAGACTGTCGCGACCGCCCTTCAGGGGCCGCTGCTCATCCCACCAAGGGCAGTCAGGGCAGTCATCTCGGAGTTGAGCATGCCAAGCTGAACTGTAGCTGCCGTTGGGGACCTCAGCAAACAGCCTGCAGAGCACAAGTGCCAAAGCACACAGATGTGGTGCACAGACAACAGGTTCGTATCTCGTCTCCCCCTACGCATCTCTCACTTGTAGTCGCCCTGCCGTGGGGTTGAGGGCAGGGGTCGAGGGTAGTCACCCGCCGTGGGGTTGAGGGCAGGGCGCCCCCACAGCCCCCTGCCCTTGGCCCCCTGCCCTCGACCCCTGCCGTCCCCCATGCCTCTCTGTCCCCTTGTTTCCAGCCTCATCACCCTGCTCTATCCCTTACAGCTCAGCTGCCACCCAGCACTTTGGCCCTCAACCTTGAGCCTTCATTGCAGTCGGACACACTAATTGTGAACCACTACAAAACAGTCTTTTTGTCTGTGTGGAGTTGGGATGGCAGAGGAAGGCAAGTGCAGAAAGCCACAAAAGTGGCAAGCCGGACAGCGGCTGGGACTCAATTGCTCATTTGCTCTGCTACATCCATGCTAGCGCACCTGCCACCCAGCAGAGGGGGCACCCATAGGCCAGGTTTGGCACAGTCATGTTGTTGACCACCATCCTAAAGAAATCCTCATTCAGTAGGTGCCCATGGTCAGGTTGCACGATTGGTGGGTTGGGCAGCACCTGGGACACAGTGCACGCATTGCTCAACATACACAGACCTGCAGCTCAGGGTTTGCTTGTCCAGGGCGGCTTGTGGCCTGTAAGGTGGGCTTCTTGTGGCGTCATGGACCTAGGTGACTCATGCATCTTTATGTAGGGTGGCCCAGGCTTAGTAGCCTTGTTGATAGCCTTGCTGTCTGAATAGTGGGGTCTGGCAAACCCTGTCGATCTGTCAAGCGCTCCTGCTTCAATTCAATACATACCAGCCTGCAGATCTGTCGAGCGCACCTGCTTCAAGTCAGCAGTCCCACACCCTGCAGATCTGTCAAGCCTCGCAGCCATAGGGCAAGGCACCTGCATCGGGTCAACAAACCTACACCCTGACCCAGTCGAGCATGACGACTGACCTGCAGCAAGCGATCTGGCTGAATGCAGTGATCCATCAGGTGCTCCAAGGCCTGACGAGCCTCCTTGGCACCCTGAGTGGCTGGCTTCTGCATGCTTGCACGAAGGCCTTGCAAGTCGGGGAACACGTGGCACCCAAGCTCAGCGCTTGTCACTGCTCCATCCATTATTGCCTGCGTTTGTTGGGCAAGCATGGCAGCACCACTGGAAGTTCAGCCTGTGGTTGCAGCCTCCAGGCATCTGATGGTATGGAATGAGAAAGCCGTGGAATGAGAAGGCATGCGGTGACGTGATGACGAGGCAGCAGCACTCAGCATGGCCTTGGTCCCGGGTTCACGTCCCCTGACAACCGCGAGTGGCTGTAGTGGGGTGATAGGTGATGGGTGACATGGTTTGTGGGAAATGCAGCAGCAAGATCTTGGTCACACACCTAATCAAAGCCCACGCAGAAGGCGTCATTGCATTGTTCCCTAGTGAACTTGCCCTTGTCGTCCATGTGCCTGGTTAGGAAAGCAGGAAGAAAGCAGGGGCGGGGGTGAACACATGCCCAGCGCACCCAGTAGCCCTGTCAGCCTGCATGTTTGAGATCCGAGTAGGAATGTGGCGACGTGTCAGAGCTTACAATCCAGCACACACCCCATCGCAGGCTAATGATGAGGCGATGAGGCACAGCCCACCTAACCGCCTCCCAAGCCTCTTACTCAAGGTGAAGGTGAAACCCTATATGACTTACATGTCCCTACAAGGAGGAGTACAACATCACCATGAGCACCACCATGATGATGGTGCACTATGATGATGCTACACCAATGGCTTGAATGTCCCTTCAGGAGGAGTACAGCTTCAACATGAGGGTCCAACACCTCCATGATCAACATGAGGGGTACAGCACCTTGGCCCTCAACCTTGAGCCTTCATTGCAGTCGAGCACACTAACTGTGAACCACTACAAAACAGTGTTTTTGTCTGTGTGGAGTTCCCATCGCATGGCATGCACATGGCCTATACATGGCATACACATGGTCACGGTCGCCTACCACCTACAGCATTGCCTGACCCCTGTGACAGGGCTATGCATAGAGTTGGCATGACAAAACATGCACTAAGCGTAAGCTGATGACAGCTTCAAATGGGGGGGGGGGGGCACACACGCACTCCTAAATGGCACTACGACCAAAGGGCGTTGGCACTTCCAAAGGGCGCTTCCCACTACACAGCACTTGGCTTGCTGCACCTGAGGGGCCCATGAGGGGTACAGCACCACCATGAGCATCACCATGATGATATCGGCATGCCACAGGGCATGAGCACCTGTCTTTGCAGGCCCTCTAGGCAGGCAAGCAGCCTCGTACCTCAGCGTGATCTCCACCAGCCAGCGGAAGACCCAGGCGGTGGGACCGTCTGGGCGGCAGTTCTGCTCACAGGGCAAGGTGCAAGCAATGGACAGTGATGGACAGCTCAGGCTTATGGGCTCAGGTTCCAAGTCATCAGCTCATCACCTACAGGCTGCTTGGTCATCCTGTTGTGCAATGTCGATGCACTTGAGCAACTCATCAGAAGCCCCGGAGGGGTCTAGGGAACCCAGCAGATCTGGTAAGCTTGGCCGGCTTAAGCTCACCTCAACTGGATTGGATCATGAACCCACACACTAACCCGGACAAATGGCACCTCAACACAGCAAGCCATTGCTGAGCTTCTGACGGGCTGCCTCTGACACATCATCAACATCATTTGTGTGACTATTGAAGTGACGCGCAAAGCCAAGAGAAGTTAACGGCTGGGTTGAGGGGTGAGGGGTGAGGGGTTGTTCTGATCTACATATGTATAGCACTGCCACTCTCACCCCCAATGTTCACAACCCCACCCGCCTGCCTGCCTAGCCGCCCACCTGAGCGTACACCATGCCAATGTTGTTGACCCTGGTGGCATGACCTCTCTCAATCGCTGTCAGCAGCTGCGAGCATAAGGGCACTCTGCGTGGCTTCACCTCCTCAAGTAAGTAGGTCAGGCGACAAAGGTGAAATCTAGATTAAGGAGCCTGGCCATCGTTGCATGGTTGCATTGTTGCATGAAACAGGAGCCTATGGGTTAATGGACATGCATGCTATGGCTAATCAGGATGAAGGTGACATCGGGCATGCACAGCTGCATGCTCTAACACCTGGCTGGTGGGTATGGCCAGCAGCGCCGCACATTGATGCCAGCCAGGGGGGGCCGCTTGAGGTACACATATGGATCCCTGAAGATCACGGTGTCGCCGTCCAGCTGCAGGGGCAGCATGTGCAGGTGCAGGGGGTGGCTATGGTGCTGCAGCAGTGACCCTGGAAGAGAAGGGACACAAAACTAGCAAAGGAGGAAGATAGGGAGGAGGTGCCTGATGCTCCCAGCCACCTGGCCACAACCCCATAGCCAAACCTCCCAGCCTCACTGCATGGCATACACATGGGATGCACGCAGAGCTGCCTCCCTCAGTGCGCCACTGCCTTGGCTGATTGCAATGATCACTGATACACACTCACAGCAGCAATTCCATCTACACCACAGTCGGCCTGGTGTGCCCTGACCCTGGCCCTGACCCTGGCCCCGACCCTGGCCCTGGCCTCGACCCTGGCCCTGACCCTGGTGTGGCAGGTAGGAATGATAAGGGTGTCTTCTGAGTGCGACAGGCACAGCCCACACCGCTGCCCTGTGCACCCACCTGCAGCACATTGTAGCCAAGGCGGATGGCCCGGCCAAAGAACCTCAGGCGCTGGTGCACATGAGGGTCTGCGCAGGCAGCGGCAGACTCCTGACATAGGCTGGGCTGCCTCCTGCCTACACCAAGCCCTGGGTTAGGAGCGCCAGGTCCTCAATGGCCATGGCTTGGGCCGCACACATCTACCAGGCAGCTGTGCATGCATGGGGCTGAGTGGCTCACCTTTCCCGTTGAACTCAGTGGAGTCCCACGCACAGCTCAGCAGCGGGTCAAGGGCAAGCATCTGCAGGCGGGCAGGCAGGCAGGCAGGCATTGCACATGGCGACCGCCATTCGGTGTAAGCAAATGCTTGTAAGCTTGAACAGGGTGTGCTTAGGGCAGCGTTGAACGGTCTACACGCGAACAGCTGAGTAGGTGGCCTGGTCTCAAAGACGCACCTTGTCACAGCCTGCTTGTGTGTTGGAGATGAGCAAGAAGTGGGCAAAGCCCATCTGACGTGCCTCGCTCACCAGCTGCAGGGCCTGCGCAAGCACCCACATGACCCTGACACTTGCCTGGCTGCCAGCATGTTTGTGACCCATGCCATGATGTGCGGCTTGCTGTTGCTGAGGCTTACCATGTCTGCATAAGCAGGGAAGAAAGGCTCGTTGGCCACAAAAATGGTCGTCATCAGCTCTTTCTGCGGGGACATTAGTTGCATCACGTGTGTGCAACTGCTGCATGCAGCTGGCAACACAGGCTGGACAAGTCTGCCTGTCATTTCCCATGCTTCCTGTCTCAATCGTGTGTGTCTTGGTGAGCAATCTTCAGCAATGCCTCCATTCATCATAATTAGGTGGAATGGTTGGCGCTGCATGCACCTAGTCTGCTGTGTGCTGTGGTAGAGCACCTTGTAGGAGACTGCAGCCAGCATCTCTCGCAATCCAGCCCCTGCAAGACAGAGGCTGCAAGCCTGGATGAGATGGCTCTGTGAGTCCCTAGGTCACTAGGTCTCAACTGCCACCGCTGCAAATACACTCAACAACTGAGCGAGGCAGAGGGCCACGTGCCGGCAGCACATGAGACAGGCGTACCTGTGCGTATGTCGCCAACCCATTGCTTCGAGTGTCCCAGCGAGCTAAAGCCAGAAGCCTCACAGTCCCGGGCGGCACTGGCTAAATGCGAGACCGCTAGTGCCAATAGGAACGTCAAGTATCTCGTAGCTGTAGACTGTATAGCAGGCGTATCTCAGTACTTTAACATCCACGCTGCCTCATTGGCACCGATCGGCCAACTGCCACCCATCCATCGCCCAGCATGGCCTTCAGATGCACGTGCAATGACAACACCGTTGTTTAGGGGTTGAGCTAGCCTCACAGGCGAAAGACACAAATGAACAACCGACTGAGGTCCCCGCGATTTGAACCCCGGTGGGAGCCTGCTCTTGCCGTCTAATATTAGGTCGGTATTAGACCCGTACTATAAACGTACGGTCGTCTGGACGTATGGTCGTCTGATAATCGAATATTTTCAAATAAGGAATGACGCACCCTAAATATATACCTGTATCATGAGATATCATGATACACGCCGCTCCCTAGGTATACAGGTTTGGGCTGTACTGTGATGTAGGGATCAGAACTTGTACTGCGATGTTGAATTTGTGTCAAAAGATGTGAACGCCGGTTGTCGCAACCTCTGAAACAGTCGATGAGCTATACACCGATACCAGAGCTGTAGAAGGATAGCAAGTAATGAGAATCTGCGCATTACTTGCCATTGCGATTGCCGTCTGCATCGCTGCTGCACGTCCCTCAGAGGCACTCTACACTTCCAAAGATTACGTAGTGCCGCTCACCGCCTCAAACTTTAACAAGCTCGTCGATGGCAGCATTGGCGTGGCAGCGGTGGAGTTTTATGCGCCTTGTCAGTAGCCTTCAGCGACTGCCAGCTGTATGCAGGGCGTGCTGCATTCATTGTTAGCCCCTGCCTCACAGGGTGCGGGCATTGCAAGTCCCTTGCACCACACTGGGCAAAGGTGGCCAGCTCATTGAAGGTAGGTGACATTGAATCATCTCTGCTGCTTGAAGCTCGTACAAAGGGCACTTGACCCTGAAGAGAGAAGGGCAATGACAGCTACCCCACCCACACATGAACAGTCATCTCATAGTCGTGTCTAGACTTTTGCTGGTTGCTCATCCATTCCACGATAACACCCACGGTCTCAATGGTCCACGGGGTGCATGGGGTGTCCTGGACAGGGCATGGCTACCATTGGAGCAGTGGATTGCGACGACAAAGCAAACCAAAAGCTGTGCGCACGCTTTGGCGTGACCTCCTTCCCCACCATCAAGGTCTGGCTGCCCTGTGTGCTCTAGCCCAGCACAGCTCCTGCAGCTCTGCTGGAGCATGCGTACCATGGGTGTGGGCTGCATGACTGCTAGCCGGGTGTCGAGACCCAGCAAGGGCACCTACAGCACCAGCCCCACGCATGCACTCCCCTGACCCCCACACGCGGCTCCACTGGTATCATCACCAGCATCACCACCTTCGTCACCATCACTGTGTTGCTGCAACACAGCTCAGCTCAGGTGACTCTGGGCTGATGTGGTCTGGCTGCAGTTGTTTGGGCCTGACCAACAGAAGAACCCTTACACTGGGGAGATGACCAAGGAGGCCATCGACTACAAGGGACCTCGCACCGCCAAGATGATCACAAGCACAGTGAGTCAGTGAGCAAAGCCAGCACCTTGGCCCTCAACCTTGAGCCTTCATTGCAGTCGAACACACTAAGTGTGAACCACTACAAAACAGTGTTTTTGTCTGTGTGGAGTTCCCATCGCATGGCATGCACATGGCCTATACATGGCATACACATGGTCACGGTCGCCTACCACCTACAGCATTGCCTGACCCCTGTGACAGGGCTATGCATAGAGTTGGCATGACAAAACATGCACTAAGCGTAAGCTGGTGACAGCTTCAAGTGGGGGAGGGGCACACACTACTGTGCCACAGCAGGCTGCTGCTGCTGGGCCTTGGGTGGCTTGTCTTGCAAACGCTTGTAGCCCAGGCCAGGGTACTCCTTGCCCTTGGCTGGCAGAGCTCCCTGGTTTGGCCACCAGCACAGCTCCAGTGGCCGCCATCTGCTCTCCCCAATGCGCTGCATGTTGAGCGCTGCAATGCAGTCCCTGTCCAGCCACCTGCCTGGCTGTGGTGCTGGCTTGGCTTTGGTAGCCTTGCCCTGGGCCTTGTTGGGCTCAGCTGCCGGCTCAGCCTTGGTGCGCTTGCTGCGCTTGGCTGGCAGGGGGGTGCTGGGCCCAGGCTCTGAGGCTGCTGGCTGTGAGGCTTCCTGGCTGCTGCGTGGGGCCTGTGGGGGCTTGCGGGGTGCCACTACCGGGCACCACATCATACCCCGCACTGGCTGTTCACGCTGCTGGCTCCAGGCTGGGCGCACTAGGCAGTGTTCCACCTGCCCTGCTGGGGGCTTCCAGCCTGCAGGCCTGGTGGCCCTGCGCTTGTTCAGCTGCCTCTCACATGGCTGCTGGCCATTCACCGCTGAGCTGACCCGGGTGGTGCGGTGCTCATCCACTAGCACCACCCTACCCCGCCGCTGGTCTGTCCCCCTGGTCCTGCACACCACCTTGCAGCAGGCACGCAACACCGCATCAGCACCCCAACCTCTCCTGGTGCCAATGCTAGCTGCGCCAAAGAACACCACCAGCTGCTTGGCATGCCCATGCACAAGGCACACACATGGTGGCTGACATGGTGGCACCAGGTTAGGCATGACACAGTCAACTACTCTTTCACCTCATGCCCAACCCACCACATCTCAATACATGACCCTCCCTCCCACACACACACCCTCACCTTCTTGAAGAACTGCTCCAGTGTCCGGTCCTGAGCTCCGTACAGCCTCAGCCGCTGCTCTGCCCACTTGGGGTCCAGGTACACCTCCCACACCGCGTCCCAGGTGGCCAGGGTGACGGTGATGTGCTTCAGGTTGGCCTCTAGGGAGGTGCCGGCTGAGCTGGCTGCTGCCAGGTGCTGGAGATGGTGCTTGATCGGAGCCAGCCACCGCTCAGTGTCACGGCGGGCATTGTTCAGGCCACTGCCATGCTTGACCTGGCCCTTGGTCAGCTTCCACCGGCGCAGCTGGTCTGCCTGCAGCTGGCCTGTCTTCGGATCCCACACCCCTGAGGCTGCACTGACTGCCTGGGTGACGCCGGGGTCAATGCCCACCCCAATCTGAGTGGCTGGATTGAACACAAACTCACCCTGCTCAGCTATGCGCTTGCCAATGCGGGAGAGTCCCACCGCATGGGCCGCTGCTGCTGCTGCACTTGGGGCTGCCGCTGGGCTGCTGTTGCTGCTGGAGGGGCCTGCTGCTGAGGGTGGAGCAGGAGGGGTTGGAAGGGGGCGGGTGTAGTGCACACATACACTGACACCATCAGTCTCCACTGTCCTCTCGAACTCAAAGCCTTGGTTGGCCAGCTTGCCTGTGCTGAACCACCTGTCTCAATGGTTGCTACGGGCTGGCTTTGCGGTGAACACCTTTGCTGTCTCCCTTGTGAGCCCCAGCTGCTGGCACACCCCATGCAACACCCTGCTGTCCACCTTGACGAAGTGCACCCCTGCCCTGGCCAAGGGGGTGAGGGTGAAGGGGGGTGGGCAGGTCAGGACCTTATGACCTACCCTACGCCCGCCACGCTTTGGCTGCCCTGGCACGGGTGGGGTGGGGGGCTGCTGCCACTGCTCCAGGCACCTGCATACATGCACCGCATGGCACATGCGGCAGGGCAGGGGTACGGTGTCCTGCAAGGAGTCTCCCTCCTCCAGGGCCAGCAGTCTCCGCTGCTTGGCTGCCTCCTCTATCATGTCGTTGACATGCGCCTTGTCCAGGTGGTCAGCCTGTAGCTCGGGGCTGTCAGTGTTGAGGCTATACCCGCATGCCAGCTTGATGAAGAGCTGAGCCTCCTCCCCGCTCCATCCTAGCCTGGCCCTGGCTGCCTTGACGTAGAGCTTGACATAGCGCTCTGCATGCATGCATGCAGGTCAGGTCAGGGTCGGGGTCAGGTATGCACCACCAGCACTTGCCTGGGTTGGAGTAGTGATGCTGCATGGCGACTGCTAGCTGCATGGAGTGGTGGCTGATGGTGTTGAGGTCACCGGTGAAGTTGACGCTGCCCAGCTGCTGCAGCTTGGCCAGTAACTCCTAGTTGCTAGGGTCGTCAAAGGCAGGCTTGATGCTGAAGTGCTTGTTCTGCCTAGCGCGCCCAAGCCGCCGCTGCAGCTGGTTGTAGGGGGTGAGGTAGGTGGAGTTGGCAAAGTACAGGCAGAATACCTTGAGCTGCTGCAGCATGACTGGATCTTCGCTGTCCAAGGGCATGGGTGGCCCAGTGGGAGCTGCTGGTGGGGGGTGGCGGGCAGCAAGGCGGGCGCTGGGTGGGCGCAGTGTGGGTGGCGCTGGGGCAGGCTCTGGCTCTGGCTCTGGCTCAGGCTCAGGATCCGGCTCCAAAGCCCAGTCCATAGCCATGCTGGCTGGCTGGGCAGGGACACGAAGGGGGAGTGGGGGTAGGGGGGTAGCATCCAGTGCATGGGGAGGCTGCACGGCTGGAGGTGTGGGGGCGCTGCGGTACCACGGGGTGGAGTAGCCCACTAGCCATGTCAGAAATATCCTGAGTACATACAACAAGGCGATGATGCGGAGCTGGCTGTGCACCCCAGCCCTCAGGTGGAAGTGCGCCTTTAGCTTCTGCTTCGTCTTCTTGCAACCGCGCAGCACAGCGCCCTCCGGGACTTTGATGACTTGCAGCCAATTACAATCAACATTTTGACAGGCCGGCACACAATGCGGGGACACAAACAGTGCGGGGACATGAGCAGTGCTGGGGCATACAAGGCGGTATGCGCCCCCGTGCGTACCTGTCGTCGCTGGGTTTTCCATTCAGCCATTCGCTCCTCGCGTTGTTTGCCTGGAGGGGTGCTAGGACCTGCGCTGGCATGAACAGAAGCGATGTGAGCAGCGCGGAGCTCACTGGACTGCACAGTTGCAGCGGACCACACTGCGACTACGACGAACCTTGTTTTCGCGGGCTTTCAATCGGAAGCGGCTCTTGCTCCGCGGCACTGGGCCGCTTCCTCGAAGGCATTGCGCCACTAGGCTCATATCTACTAACACCTGCTGATACCTACTTATACCCAGGAGGCGATGTCACTCACTCTCGCACTCCCAAAAGGCAAAGGCACTCCCAAAGGGCACTCCCAAAGGGCACTCCCAAAGGGCAAAGGCACTCCCAAAAGGCACTCCCAAAGGGAGTGAGCAAAGCCAGCACAAGCGACAGGCACACTGCAGAGCCCAACCCTTTTGAAGGGAGAGCACTCAACTGGACCAACACAGTCACCTTACTCAACAGTGAGCACAAGATGATCAGCAGCACGGTGCGCACATGCCTGAGTGACAGGCACACTACAGCAGGCACGTTTAAAGCGACTGGGTCAGGAGCAGCTGGACCTGTCCTGTACTGCGACACTAGGGATACATCTACTGGTGGCAACTCCTAGGGTTACACCTATGTTAGGGTTTCACATTGCCACCGGTCGCTACCTGTTGGGCACCAGGCTTAGCCACCAGGTAACCATGGGGGTCGCCAGGGGGACCAGCAGCCTGCTCATGAGCAGTGCCACACACCCATGCCCGGCGGCAGGGCCCTCCAAGGGCCCAGGACAGGTCAGGGGGCGGGCCCTCCTCCTGCTCATCACCACCACCACTCACCACCACCACCACTCACCACCACCACCACCACCTTGCTATGACCCAGCTGGACCCTGCACCAGCAACGCGAGGCATCGAGGGGCCGAGTCCATCAGGTCCTGCATTTGCACTCATCGCAGCACTAGATGGAGTCGATGCAGAGGCGGGGCCACACACAGGCTAGCCATGGGTGCGGCCAGTCTACCAGTCAGACTGCCGGGTAGTAGGCAAACTGGCGATACCAAGCTCCCAAGCCACCACCCCATCTGCTGATGAACCTACCACCACCCCTGCCACTGCCACTACCACTACCACTACCACTTGAGCCCCCTTCCCTGCTCCTGTTGCCACATGGCCTGGTCCTGTGACCTGTTTGCCCTTTCTCGTTCGTTGTGTTGGTAAATCTGCAAGTTGTGAATGCTTGCCGTCTCACCCTGCCCAGCTTGAGACCCAGCCGTGCCCCTCCCCACATGCTGGCTGAGCAGGTCACGGAGCTGCTGACGGACCTCCATGTCGCACGCATCGCGGGCAACAGCCGCGCCCAGCTGCAGGCCTTCCTGGACAGCCAGCCTGGACTGGCCAAGGTAGGAAGGTGGCAGTTGGGCAGGTGCTGTGGGCTGGAGCTATGCGTATAGATAGGAGATGCGCCGGGTGATGGACACACAGCACACAAGGATTGGCAGGGCTGAGCATGGCACACACTAGCAAGCGCATGCGGCTTTGCCTGGCTGGCTGCCTACCAGGAAACTGCCTGCCTGCCTGCCTGCCTGCCTGCCTGCCTGCAAGGCTGGCTGGCTGGCTTACCAGCATGCCTGCAGGCAGGCATGCAAGCTTATAGGCTGTGTTGGAGACATGTGTGCGCATCTGCAGGTGGTGCTGCTGAGTGAGAAGCCAGAGGTGGGCACCCTGTACCGGGCGCTGTCCACGCTGCTGCGCCACCAGCTGGCGTTTGCCCAGGTGAGGGCCACACTGCAACAGGCTGGTACGGCTGGTTGCGGGCTGTCATGACAGTAGGCAGCAGCACTGCACGGCTGATCACTGGCACAGGGCAACATAGCCGGCAGGCCTTGCTTCCTGGCACCAGGCAGAGTGTAAGATGAGAGTGTAGTTGAGGGCCACGGGTATGGGCCAGGGCCAAAACCAAGGGCAGGGGCAGGGGTCGGGGCAGGGGCAGGGTTTAGGCTCAGCCCTGCCTCCCCAAACCGTGAGCACGCCGCCTGCTGATGCCTCTAAACCAGCGAGCCTCCCCTTCCCTCAGCCCTGACCACCACCTTGCCATGTCTGTCCAGCAAGACTTACCTGTAGGCCGCCACAGGGCACTATGGTCCAGACTCTTTGCCCATCCTTTGCAGCAGCCTCGCACAAGTTGGCTGCTGTGTATGTGAGCATGCAGGTGGATGTGAGTGCGGGTAGCGGTGTGGCGAAAGCTCTGGGGGCGCCTGAGAGCCTACCTGCTGTCATGCTGCTCAAGGTGCTGCTGGGCCACAGCAGCTGCACGTCCTCGCACACACACACACAGGCAGAGCTGCTTGTACAGCCCATCACGGGGAAAGGGGCTGGCTGCTTACCCCGTGCTGGGTTTCCTCCACATCCAGCACCTCCAGGACCCGCTGCACCAGGAACATGGTGTGCGGCACAGCTATGCACCACCACCACCACAGCCGCCGAGGTGCATCCGACCCAATTGTCCTGGCTGCAGGGCTAAGCATGCCACTAACACAACAGTAACATATGATATTTTGGTTGCCCACAAAGTCAGTCAATGACGGCAACATGACGGCACCACAGCGCGCTTGCATACATAGCTGCACATTTATAAACCACAAGACCAGCTTCTCCAGCTACTTACACCTACATGTACAGCCGCACATTCACAAGCCACGCCAGCTGCTGCTGCCTCCACTCCTAGGTGCACTGCCATGCCTGGCAATGCCATGCCTAGCTCAGCCCAGCCTGGCCTTCCCTGCCTGCCAGCCCTCGCCACCCACTTGCCTCCCTCTCTATCAAACGTCTATGGCTGACTTGCTTATCGCCCCTTGGCAACATGGTAGGCCTGAGCTTGAAGGCATCTCAGCTCCCCGTCTTTCACCTCGACCAAGCACAGCACCTTGGCCCTCAACCTTGAGCCTTCATTGCAGTCGAACACACTAAGTGTGAACCACTACAAAACAGTGTTTTTGTCTGTGTGGAGTTCCCATCGCATGGCATGCACATGGCCTATACATGGCATACATCGTCACGGTCACGGTCACGTGGTCACATGGTCACATGGTCACATGGTCACATGGTCACGGTCATGGTCACGGTCATGGTCACGGTCACGGTCACATGGTCACGGACACGGTCACATGGTCACGGTCGCCTACCACCTACAGCATTGCCTGACCCCTGTGACAGGGCGATGCATAGAGTTGGCATGACAAAACATGCACTAATTGTAAGCTGGTGACAGCTTCAAGTGGGGGAGAGGGCACACACTACTGTGCCACAGCAGGCTGCTGCTCCTGGGCCTTGGGTGGCTTGTCTTGCAGCCGCTTGTACCCCAAGCCAGGGTACTCCTTGCCCTTGGCTGGCAGAGCTCCCTGATCTGGCCAGAAGCACAGCCCCAGTGGCCGCCACTTGCTCTCCCCAATGCGCTGCATGTTGAGCGCTGCATTGCAGTCCCTGTCCAGCCACCTGCCTGGCTGTGGCGTTGGCTTGGCTTTGGCAGCCTTGCCCTGGACTTTGCCTGTGCCCTCTTCTTTCGTTCTTCTGTCGTTATTTTCCTTGAGGCGAGTAAGAAGTTACAATGGAACCAATACAATGGAACCAATGGGGAGGCTGCACGGCTGGAGGTGTGGGGGCGCTGCGGAACCCAGGGGTGGGGTAGCCCACCAGGCACGTCAGAAAGATCCGCAACACAAAAAGGGAGGCGATGACGCGGAGCTGGCTGTGCACCCCAGCCCTCAGCTGGAAATGTGCCATCAGCTTGCGCTTCGTCTTCTTGCACCCGCGCAGCACGGCGCCACCCGGGACTTTGATGACTTGCAGCCAATTACAATCAACATTTTGACAGGCCGGCACACAATGCGGGGACACAAACAGTGCGGGGACATGAGCAGTGCTGGGGCATACAAGGCGGTATGTGCCCCCGTGCGTACCTGTCGTCGCTGGGTTTTCCATTCAGCCCTTCGCTCTTCGCGTTGTTTGCCTGGAGGGGTGCTAGGACCTGCGCTGGCATGAACAGAAGCGATGTGAGCAGCGCGGAGCTCACTGGACTGCACAGTTGCAGCGGACCACACTGCGACTACGACAAACCTTGTTTTAGCGGGCTTTCAATCGGAAGCGGCTCTTGCTCCGCGGCACTGGGCCGCTTCCTCGGAGGCATTGCGCCACTAGGCTCATATCTACTAACACCTGCTGGTACCTACTTATACCCAGGAGGCGATGTCACTCACTCTCGCACTCCCAAAGAGCACTCCGACCAAAGGGCACTCAACAGGCCTCAACAGCGTAGCAAAACCAGGGTTGCTAAGGGGCTGTATGCCGAGCAACTCACCAAGCACATCAGCCTCTGCCCCTGCTGGTGGCCCTGGTGCCCCTGCCCCTGCTGGTGCACCGGCCCCTGCCCCTGCCCCTGCTGGTGCCCGGTTGACCAAGCACAGCAGCTGAGCCCGGCCTCTGTTGGTGCCCGGTGTACTGCAGCCAGGCGTGGAGGCAGGCGAGGCATACAGCGGTGAGCTTAAGGCTGAGCCCCTGCTGACTGCCCTGAAGCAATTCAGGTGAGTTGGCCTTCACCTTGCTCAGCCAGCCAAAGAGCTCTTGATATGTTCCTTTCTAGCCTCCCTTCCTACCGGTCTTCTCACTACACAGCACTTGGCTAACTGCAACTGCCCGCCTGCCGCCCTTTGTCCCCTACAGCCAAAGTTCCTGCCTGCCTACCTATCACAAACCCTGCCCGCCAGTTGGCTGACTGGCCTGCTTGTTACCTCCCTGCACCTGCACGCCTGCCCGTCACCACTTGCTACAACTCACTCCAGCCTGGCCCCCTGCCTGCCTGCCTACCTGCAGTGCCCTGCACAGTGCTGCCGCCCCCTCTCCAAAAGATGAAGGGGAGGCAGCCGCCCCAGATGCCCCACCCAGTGGCAGTGATGGGGCACAGGCTCAACCGCCAGTAGCTGCAGAGGGGGTGAAGGAGCTGGATTGGGAGGCTGTGATGGCACTGGATGCAAAGGAAGACATGGCGCTGCTGGTGCTGCAAGCAGGTGAGGTGTGAGGTGTGCATGCCATAGCCAGACGCTGGTCTGACACACACGCAGAGTAGCATTTGTACAATGACCACCACCACCACCACTACCACCACTACCACCACTACCATCACCACCATCACCACCCACCCCACCCCACCCCAGTTTGTCCAAAGAAGTAATTAATGGTGGTGGCATGTGGCATTCTCGAAGTGACCACCACCACCACCACCACCACTCACCTACCCCACCCCTGTGGGGCAAAGAGGTAGTGAATGAGGTTGTGGCATGTGGCCATGCAGCACCAGGTATGGTCAGGTAGTGGAGGCGGCACGCAGTTGACCTAGGAGCACACTACCTACCCACTTGCCTGCCTAGCCCTTAAGACCTAGGACCTCCCTGCCTTCCCTGACCTGCAGGCGACCAGGCCTCCTGCACAGCTGCCCTAAACGCCATCTACTCAGTCCTGGCGGACGTCAAGGACATGGTCACGTGTGGCCGGGTAGTAGTGGGGCCGCAAGATGCTGACAAAGTGAGGTACCAGGGGCAGGGCCAGGGGCAGGGCCAGGGGCAGGGCCAGGGGCAGGGCCAGGGGCAGGGCCAGGGGTTGCCTACAGCCGCCTGCTGCCTGCCACATGCTGGAGGCACAGGGCAGCTGTCAGCTTGCTCACCAACCTGCCTGCCTGCCTGCCTGCCTGCCTGCCTGCCTGCCTGTCTGCCTGCCTGCCTGCCTGCCTGCCTGCCTGCCTGCCTGCAGTTGAGGCAGTTTGGCAGCAGCGTATCCACCATGCTCACAGACCCGGAGGCCCTTACCTCAAGCTGCACACAGCGCCTGCTGCTGTTGCCCTACGGGCCAGACAAGGCTGATCTGGATGAGTACCAGGTAGGAGTGTGTGAGAGAGCGTGAGTGTGTGGAAGTGTGAGAGAGCATGTGAGAGTGTGTATGTAAGAGTGTGAGAGTGTGAATACCTGGTAGAAGGTTGCGGATGCGTGGGAGGGAGGGGAGGTCCGGCTGCCTGGCTGCCAAGTGCTGGCGTCTGGTTAGGTCGACGACAACGCTCGTGATGCTGGGAGGGGCCAGTGCTGCCCTGCAGGGCGACAGGTGCTAGGACTGTCTTGCAGGCCTCGTAGGGAGAAGGGAATGGTAGGCAAGGCATGGCAAGGAGAGGTTAGGCAGGGGCTCACTCACCGCCACTGTGGCTGCCTGGTGATAGGGGCAGACATCGAGCCTGTTCAGGACATGGGGCAGGTGCGTGGAGCTGGTCTACAGCAGTGGCCTGCCATCACTACCTGACGCTGCAAGCACAAGCCCAGGCCATGTGTGGCACCTTGAGGAGGCCTGGAGTGTGTGGGAGTGTGTGTGAGAGTGTGTGTGAGGGGGTGTGTGAGGGTGTGTGAGGGGGTGTGTGAGTACACATGGTCCAGACACATGCCTGGAACATGCGTGGCCACATGGTCCAGACACATGCCTGGACTATGCGTGGCCCCAGGAGGAGGCCTGGAGGCCAGGGGCTGGGCCGTACTCATGGCTGGGCTCTCCCCCTTGCTCAGACCCACAGCTCCTACTCAATAGCATGTAGCCGCTGTTGCTCTACCTATCCATGCTCACATCCCACACTTCTCACACCTGCTGCAGCTGTAGCTGCCCTGAAGCCAGGCAGCTGCATGCTGAGTCACTGGTTGATGTTCATGCAAGCGCGCATGGGTGGAAAGCAAAGCCACACCCATGCTGGGAATGCATGCATGCTTGCATGTGCAGGTGTACTCTGGCGCCATGGAGGCCAAGGCCCTGACTGCCTGGGTGGTTGATGCGATGCCAGACCGCACGCAGCAAGTGATGGGAGCAGGGTTCCAAACCTTCTTGACTCTGGCAGGGCTGTCTCAGGGCGGTCAGGACGCGGAGGGTGGGAGAGGATCGTCCGAGCCTGGCTCATGGGCCTCAATTGCACAAGCGATTGGAAGCCCGCTGCCACCCAAGGTGAGGGAAATGGGGGAAGTCAGGGCCAGGGTCAGGGCAGCGGGACAGGGGTGGGGCGGGACAGGGGCAAGGGTAAGGGTAAGAGCTTAAACCTAACCCTAGCCTTAATCCTAACCCGGTAAGGGTCAGGGTCAGGGTCAGGGCCAGGGGCTGGGCCGGAGGCAGGGGCGAAGGGGTGGGCAGGTCCAGGGCCAGGGCCAGGACCAGGGGGAGGAGGGGCAACGAGATGGGGTTGGCCAAGGAGGTGAAGAGCTGGCCTGCCTGCCACACCATCTCTCCCTCACTGCCTCAGCCACCATCCCAGCCTACAGTTGCTTCCTTCCCCTGCCCTGCCTCCACATTCACGCCCCTCCCCCTTGTGCCTGAGCGTCACGCTGCCTTTTACCCATGCTCACCCCCACCCTCCCCTGCTGCTGCATGCACACCCACCAGCTTGACCCTGCCTGCCCCAGCCTGCTGCCTGGTGCTAAGGCACTGTCACGCTCTGCTGCCGCCGCCCCCTTTACCACCCCCGCCCCCGCCCCACCTCACGCTCCTGACCCCGGCCCTGACCCAGGTGCTGCTGGTTACCAACAAGGGGGAGGTGCCTGCGGTGTTCAAGGCCCTGGCCCTGGCCTTCAGCAGCCGGGCGCCCTGGCTGCCCTTTGGCTGGGTCAAGGCAGACTCGGAGGATGCAGAGCCCATCATCACCAACCTGCAGCCACCCAAGGCCAGTCACGCTCACCCATTGCACACACATCATTGAACCACGGTCACCAGGCGTCTTCATGCAGCCGTGACACTGGGGTAGTGAGGGGACGGGCACAGGCATTGTCAGGGAAGGTGAGAGGTGGGGGCATGGCTAGTGTGGAGCAAGGCATATGTGTGGAGGTGGTGGAGGGGGGCATGGCTGGTGAGATCGTAGCTTCCACATGAAGCCAGTCCGTGTGTTCTCATGGTCAGGGACAGGGCAGGCAGCGGCAGGTGCAAGAGGGTGAGGGGATGGGCAGCAGGGGAAGGGGACTGCTGGTTGCCCCTGTTGTGGGAAAGCTGGGGCCAGGTTAGATGGCCATGCCAGGCAGGGGCGCCCTCACCCTAACCCTAACCTAGGCCAGGCAGGGGCGGGTGGATCAGCCATGTACTGCGCTGCACACCTCTTCCCACTCGCACAACAGCGGCACCTCCATTTGCCTTCTTTGTGTGTGTCTACAACACCTGAGCCTGAGCTGGGTCAATCAGCTGTCATGACCCTGCCACCAGCTGCAGCCAATCAGCTGTAGAGCAGTCGCCCCACGTGCTCTGCTGCCACTGTCTCACACCTTGGTGTGACCTTGGGGTGTGCAGGTGCCCTGTGTGCTGCTGCTCAGTGTGGTGAGCCCGGACAAGGACAAGGACAGCCAGGGGTTCAGGATAAGAGCTCAACCGTGAGTGCCCTGGGTCCTGACTGCTGCTGCCACTGCTGCTGCTGACCTGGCCTGGCCTGACCTGACCCATAGCTCCCTCCTCCTGCCCTTCTTGCTGTGCACAGCTACCAGGGAGCCATCAAATTTGTCAAGCTGGCTGCATGGCTGGGTGCGTTTGTGGACGGCATGCTGGAAATGGCAGGTGAGGCATGCTACAGGCAGCCAAGAGGCTTGGGTTCCAGCTCACCCCCTCACCCCTGCCCCTCACCCCTGCCCCTCACCCCTGCCCCTCACCCCTGCCCCCGCTTACCTGACCTGCCTTGCCCTGCCCTAAGCTGCCCTGACCTGCCCTGACGCTGACCTGCCCACCCTGTCTAAGGGAGCCGTGCCCTCCCGCCCCCCCCTCTCCCCGCAGGGCAGACCCGCGGTGGCAGTGCCAGGGCCCAGGTGGCTGTGCCTCAGCTTAGGGGGGACAGGGACCTGGCGGAGCAGTGCGTGGACAAGGGCGCGGGCATCTGCATCATCGGCCTGCTGGACGGCAGGCAGCCAGGGTGAGCAGGCATGCGAGAGAAAGAGGGCGGGAGGGCGGGGGCATCGGCACACACAGGGTCAGCAGAGAGGGAGAAGAAGAGGAAGAAGCACAAGGCTACTGCCCAGCACAGCCGGCGGGTATGCACGGAGGAGCTCTCGCCTCGAGGGGGCGCAGCCTGCCCCCGTCACCTAGGGGTGCAACAGTTGTAGGGGCGGGCAGTGACAGTGAGGGAGCGGCGCCGCCCCCCTCACCTGAGTGAGGGAGTAGCAGCTCCGCCATCAGCTGCGGCGTCGGCTGCACTGAGTATGGACCAAAAGGCCGTAGTGCCTGGCAGTGCCTGGCAGCCATGGGGCGCGGCCTGCCTGCCACCTACGGCCAGCAGACAGCAGTCAGAGGGTGGGACTGCCCGGGGTGTGCACGAATGGAGCACGCATGGAGCCCATGGTGCATGGGGGGTGGAGGGGGTGGGGGGTGGCTGCATTACACAACCACAGTGGCAGGAGGACACAGCCATGCCTGGCTGGTGGCTCAATGGTGGGTATATCGACAATATCAGTAACAACAGCAGCAACCACACAACAGGAACAGCAACAACAACAAGAGTAAGAACGACAACGACAGCAGCAGCAGCAACAAGAGCAACAGCAGCAGTAGTGCCGTGACCGCATCCCTGGTTGTCGCTGGTGTGTGCAGCCAGCATGCCTCCGCGGTGCTGCTGCTCAACACGGTGGCAGGGCAGCGTGCGGGGGAGCCGCTGCACTTCAGCCACCTGGACGCTGCCAAGTACAGGTGATCAGGGGTGTGCAGTGGGGCGTCGCTCTCTACACACCAACACCCTGGCAGCCACACACTTTGAACCCCCACACCCTAACTACCCCCCTGCCCCTGCCCCTGCCCCTGCCCCTGCCCCTGCCGCTGCCCCTGCCGCTGCCCCTGCCCCTGCCCCTGCCCCTGCCCCTGCCGCTGCCCCTGGCCCTGGTCCTGCCCCTGCCCCTGCCCTTGCCCTTGCCCCTGCCCCTGCCCCTCACCCCTGCCCCTCACCCCTGCCCCTCACCCCTGCCCCTCACCCCTGCCCCTCACCCCTGCCTCCCTCCTCTCTGCAGCAGAGCACTTCCTGTGTGGCCCATTGTCCTACACACTGACTGCCCCTCTGACAGCCTGCCTGGCCCCTGCCGCCCCTCTACAGTGCCTTTGCCTCAGCGCTGGGCGTGATGGGCTCCGACCTGCCCACCCTGGTCGCGCTGTCGGCCCGCCGCATGCGGTATGCAGTCATGCGGGAGGGGCTGCCGCAGGCTGGGGGCGAGAGGTGAGTGATCCCAGCCCAGCTGCTTACAAGCCCAGGGAGTAGGGGTGGGATAGTCTGGCCGCATAGGGCCTCAACAAGGGGTCCCTAGGGCATAGGGGACCGCATAGGGCCTTAACAAGGGAGCCCTGTAGAGCAGACTGCCAGCAGCACCCACAGGGAATACTAGCTTGCATGAGACGTGGTGTGTAGTAGGTTCGGATCTGTTTGACATTTCCGGGTTGTGTTTTCTTAGGCTTGCTGCGCTGTGTCGCTCTGAGGGCAGCAGCTGAGGACGACTGCACCTTGCCTCCTCCACCTTGCCTCCTCCACCTTGCCACCTTGCCACCTCCACCTTGCCTCCTCCACCTCAGGCTGTGCATTGTGTCTGCTGGCTGGCTGGTTTGCATCTCCTGTGCTCCTCTGTGTCCAACTTAGCCTAACCCTCCTTGTAAATATACAGCATTTGGCACCCCTGACATGACCCCTGACATGACCCCTCTAGCACTCCTGGTAACAAAAGGTGCATTTGGTCCTCCTGACAACCCCCTGTCGTGTAGGCTTGGTCCTGTTGGCCCTATTCCACCACTTTGCTGCTCTGTGGCGATTGTCTGTGGCAACAGATGGCTGTGACTTCCACCCTGCCCCCACCCCTTCTCCAACCCCCTGCCCTGCGCTGTGCCTTGCCTTGTATGCTGCTGTGCCCCCAGGGCTGTGTCGGATTTCATTGACGGCGTGCTGCGGGGCGTGACCAAGACCCTGGCACTAGAGGTCGGGGCGGGTCCATTCTGCTAGTGCGTCCAGGAGGGGGGCAGGGGAAAGGGGGGGCAGGGTGCGGGGGTGGCGGGGCAGGGGGCAGGGAGAAAGGGGCCAGTGTTGCTGCGACAGCAGAGCCTGCACTTCGTGAGTTGGGCCAAGGGCTGGAAGAGGGCATGTGGACATACTGCAGTGGACATGGGCAGGGTGGCAGCCAGGCCCGCGGCAGCAGGAAGCAAAGGGGTCCTGGTGGTGCCCCAGGAGCAACAAGCTTGCTTGGGATTTGAGTTAGTGTGATAGGGGAGGGGGGGGGGGGGAAGGGAGGGAGAGGGGAGGGGACGACCCTAGCCTTAACCTTGACCCTCAACTTGACCCTAACCCTGACTTTAATCCTAACCCTACCTGAGTCATGGGCCTGTTGTCGGGAGCCACAGGGCTGGGTGCACAAAGCATGGTGTGCTGACTGTGGCAGTGGGTGCAGACGGCACCAGGCAGGGCGGCACAGCTTGCGACCTGGTGTGGCCGCAGGCGCTGCCTCTGGTTCAGGAGGGCAGCGCTGCCCAGGATGTCAGGTCTGATGGCACCCCTGCAGCGTCAACTGATGACACGGGGGGTGAGGCGGACTTGGCGGTGGTGGACGAGTTCGACCTCAGTGACATCATGGGAGAGGAGGTGAGGGGGCAGGGCAGGCACAAGGCACTGTCGCAGGCTTTCTCAGTGGCTTGCGCGCCTGTGAACCAATGCACCTGCCTGCCTGTCAACCCACCTGCATCCCTGCCTCTCCCCAACCTACACCCCTGCCTACCCACCCACCTGCCGCCTTGCCTGCCTGCCCGCCCACCCACCCGCCTGATGCCCGGCCTGGTACCCTGGAAAACAGCATGCAGCCATGCAAGAGCATGGAGGGTGCATGTGGTGAGCGCAGGTGGAGGGGCAGGAGGCTCTCCTGAGCACCCAGGACAAGCTGCGCAAGGTGGAGGAGGAGCTGCAGGTGGGGAACAGGAGTCGAGCGCCGGGCGTGTTCATGTCATACCCCATGCCCATGACCAAACCCCTGTGCACTCACGCATTCATCGTCCATGCACATCGACGGGGGTGTGTGCCGTATGCTTTCTACAGCGGCACATGCGTCACTGGGTGCCAAATGCTGTGTGGATGCAGGCAGCGGCAGCGCATGCAGCGCCAGAGAAGAAGAAGAAAAAGAGCAAGGGCAAAAAGAAGGTCAAGAAAGCAAACACCGAGCTGTAAACCCATGAAGGAAGAGTGTTTACAACACGAGCCTCCTAGTATGGTGATGATGGGCGTGCTCAACATGGTCCAGTCTTCTACCAGCTATGTGGCAGCCACCTAAGGCCTTCCTCCTCGGTACTAGCTGTCTGGCTGGTGCCGGTGACTCACCAGGGCTGACAATCAGGGGCTGGACAGAAAGTCGCTGATTTTCACTTGACTGCTGAAAATAAGTTTGCAAGGGCCAAAACGCTGGTGGTTGAGTCAAAGCTTAATCCTGTGAGATATGTCCGAGCCGATCCTGCTGGCGTATGACACGAAAGGATTGAAGGAAGAAGGCGGCTGAGCGCAAGCAGGGACAGCGAGGGTAGCTTGAGGCAGATGACACGGTGGGCTGGATAGTGGGTGGGGTGGAGAGGGAGGGTGGGTTGAAGCAGACGGAATGGACTGAATGCAGAGTGCCTAGGGCTCCGGTGCCGACTAGGGGCTCTAGGGCCTCTACCAGGAGGCCCCAACATGGGGTTGGTAATCTTCATGCAATTACTCTTTCAATACTGCACCGTTTTCGATAGCGTTTGTCACATTGGCAGTTGCGAATTAGTGTGCGTCTACTGGCTGGCGGCGCGTTAGCTCTTGCGAGTCAGGCCATGCCGGCGCAAGCGATCGCGGACACACCTCAGCTGCTCACAACCGATTATTCTAGTGATATGTAGCGGCATCAGGGATAGAGCTGCGCCTGTTATCGAGCAGGAAGTCCAATCACATTTCAGCCCGCCAGGCTCGCTTCGTTGGGCAAGTTGACACGCGACATTGCAGCGAGGTGCGAAAATGTTCATTTCTCTCAGGCGAACAACACAAAAAAAGGGACCCCCTTGCACAAACCGGTTTGTTGTGAGCTGACCACTGTGACTTTTCAGAACTTGCCGTGTCAACTTTGTTCATTACTTAACGACACAGCTGCTGGAAAAGGAAGCACGGCATTTCATCGATCAGGCCTGCTGGAAATGACCTTGGCGTGACCTAACTTTGCCTTGCAGTGCTGACTAGCCCAACCGGACCACCCCCTGGCAGCCCAACCCCCTTCCAGCCCCAGCCCCGCCCTCCCATCCCTTCCCACCCCATCCAACGGTCTCGAGCTGTCCAACGGTCTCGAGCTGTTTAGCGCCGGTGCTCGGCCTCGCGTGTTTAAACCCTTTAGCACTGGCGGTTTTGTCGTTATCTACTACTTGACACATTGTTAACACCTTCAGTCGGGTCCCACATAGGGCACGACTGTTAACGTTAACATCCTGATGTTTGGGCCTGTTAACGTGGGTTAACAAATCGTTGACGTAACGTTAACACCTTGAGCCTGACACCATGACGACCCGGAGCTGTGACACCCGTGAGAAAATGTTCGAATGGGCCAGCATGGGCCAACCAGGCCACCTCGTGCCGCGATTTTTGCACCCGCTCGTTGTAGAGGTCCCGTCAGGGCTGTCCCCCGGTTGTTCCTTGCGCCCACCAAAGTCGACACCTTAATGCCAAGCTTGTTTTGATCATAGCTGCAAGGCCGAAATTGCTGTGAATAGCCCCGTACCGCTCGCTGCCCGAGTCGCAAACTTTTCCCGAACACATGTCGTCGGCCGTCCTGCTGGGTTAGCTGCGAGTAAGGACAGCTCGCACTTGCTCCGTAGCTGCAACAATGAGCGCGTGTGGCTCACTAACCGTGGACCCGACTGCGACCATGCAGGGGTGCTGCAAACCCGGCCCCCGGTCCAGCCAGGGCGACATCTGGGCTGAAACTACACCTTCAAGCTCGTTTGTGCATAAGGTAC
This sequence comes from Haematococcus lacustris, assembly GCA_030144725.1. Lineage (NCBI taxonomy): Eukaryota > Viridiplantae > Chlorophyta > Chlorophyceae > Chlamydomonadales > Haematococcaceae > Haematococcus > Haematococcus lacustris. The sequence goes on along the minus strand of JASKMD010000025.1, from coordinate 3,297,447 downwards.
GCAGTAGAATTGGCTGGACCACCATGCATGCAGCGAGTGCACAGTGGCAGGTGATCACATCACATCACACACTGTGTGGTGCTAAGGGGCACGGACGTAAAATTAAGCTATGAGACTGATAAGGGGTGTCGACAATGGTCACAGTAGTGTTGTGCCTTGGTTTCAGCTAAAGGTAAAAATGCAGGCAATTCCGGCATAGTTCCAACCAAAGACCGCAATGCCGTGAAGGATGTCATAGCCCAACAAGTCCCCACATGCAACACTTCCTATGTACACTTTGCAGGTACATGCCAACGTTCCCACATCCCTACAAAGGGGAAGATGTGCAGGTGGAGGGCGCTTTGGTCAAGTTGGACCGCTGCGTGATCTGCAAGGTGTCGACTGCACCATGCGTGCAAGGCAAATGGAAAGCATGGACTACTTTGTGCATGGCACCCAACGAGGATGGGAGAGACACAGTCTGGGAAGTACTTCGCGATGTTTCTAACTACAGCGGCCAGGCCCATCTTGGCTATGAGCGCGGTGATCCTCTAGGGCCAGCCACCCTTGTTGACAAAACACTCCGAGCTGGGTGTGATGCAATGCACCTTCCCCTTGTAGCCCACTGCAAATGTGTGCAACGGGTGAAGATGGAGGCTAGCATACGTAACAGCAGGAACAGCACGGGTCCTGGGGGGGGGGCTGGAGGGCAAGGTGTGGTGCTGGGGCAGTGGGCACCACCCTCGCCACGCTCCCCGCCACCTGCCCCGGTGTTGGGCAGCAGCAGCAGCAGCAGCATGGGTCCCGGAGGGGGGGGGGGCTGGAGGGCAAGGTGTGGGGCTGGGGCAGTGGGCACCACCCTCGCCACGCTCCCCGCCACCTGCCCCGGTGTTGGGCAGCAGCAGCAGCAGCAGCAGCATGGGTCCCGGAGGGGGGGGGCTTGGAGGGCAAGGTGTGGCGCCAATCCATCCCCAAGGAGGCAGTTACAGCGGTGGTGTCATTGGGCGCAGTGGGAGGAAGAGTTGGGCATCCTTGTTTGCCCCCGCAGCCCCCGCAACCCCTGCCCCAAAGCCTTCCTTGTCGCCTGGTTCTACCCCTCCCCAGCAGTGCGTGTTGGCTCAGTTACTATCTTTTGGGCTTGTACCTTATGACAACGCCGGGCTTGGACTCGAGTCTTTGTGGCATGGGTTGGAGTTATCAGGCACAGCAATACAGGTGTGGTGCCATGCATATGCATGTTGTGTGTGCAATGCTCACGTAACCATGCATGATCATGATCATGTACGACTAATGCAACCGGTGCCGGTTTGCATTTGCAGGGAGCGAGTTTTATGGTTCGTGGTGTCTTCGTGATCTTATGGTTCGTGGTGTCTTTACACTGGTGGACCTGGCTGAGCAACGGCATAACCAGCGGGCATTAAGGGTGTTGCAAAGCATCGAGCAGAATCTACTACCCATTGAGTCGCCCATGTTCTCATGCCACTGGCCTGACCCCGTGAGCCTTACGCAGTGGGGTCAGCACTTCGCCAATCCAGCGGCCTGGCTAGATCAAATCGGGGTCATTTGGATTGTCATGCTATTGGGGATCACCATTGTGGTCGTGGACCTCAACAAAGGGTTCATGCAACACTACACGCCCAACAGCGTACTGGAACTACTCATGGGTGAGGATGCCGCAGCCACAGCAGCAGAGTTGCTGCCCCTCATCACACCCCGTCTCTCCTCCTCTCTGCGTGTGCGTGAAGTCGCAATGGTGGTAGAAGCTGACCGACACTTCAGAGTGCTCCGCACACCAGATAACAGAGCTTTCCCCTCTTTGCAATTTCTCATTTCAAGTTGGCAGCCATCACCTGTCCGCCCAGCCCCATCAGCACCGGGCGGGGGTGGTGCCACACCTGTCCGCCCAGCCCCGTCAGCACCATTAGCACATGGAAGGTACGTGAAGATGCAACTGCACCTCTACATCTTTGCCATCTTCCATCATGCATGTCATGCACACATTTCGTAAGCATGCTACACATGCAACTATGTGTGCGTTGTGTTCACAGTGTGTCGACTAAGGAGTTCTGGTCTCAAGTATCCCCCACCCCACCCTCTACCCTCCACCACCTCCCAAAACCTAGAACATGCTCTCGTGCCCCGACACCATCCCTGTCCATCCTTGGCTTACGCATGGGCACATTGAAGCGGGAGGTCATGAAGCTCAAGAAGCAGCTTGCCAGGGCGAAAGCCACGCAGTTACCGCCTGTGGCCAGACTCGCCCTTGCCTATGTGCGCAACGAGTACCAAATGAGGCAAATCCTGCGATCAGCAGGGCTCATGGCTGAGGGGTGTGAGCAGGAGGGGACCTCCGGCAAGGATCATGAGCCCCCTACGCGCGGTCAGGTTGTGCACCTTGAGGAACCTCGAAAGGGTTCTGGCCCAAGAGGGAGGATCGACCCTGCACATTACCTGAGAGCCCTCGAGATGCAGGTCGACACCGGGCTGTCCTTCAACGCAATCCCAAAGGCCTTGAGGGGCAGCATTGCTGTCATGGCACCTGGGCAGCAGTTGGACGTGTCCATCCCATGCGCTAGGAGTATTGCATCAGCTGTCCGTGCTCGTGCACCAAAGAGGAACCATGCTCGCATCACAGCTGCTGCTCGATCTCGTTATGCAGCCATGGCCCACCACCCTACCCCTGCTGCTCCACTGGCTGCCCCTACTACTCCAATGGCTACTGCTCCAATGGTTGCCGCTGCTGCTCCAATGGCTGCTGCTCCAATGGCTGCTGCTCCAATGGCTGCCGTTGCTGCCTTAAGGGCTCCAATGGCTGCTACTGATCCAATGGAGTTCACTGTAGGATGTTTCCACCCCAAAGCACGAGATGCCTATCATGAAGCGGCGGTGCGTGGCAGATGCCAAGGCCCCCTCATGCCTGCTTGTAGCCACCCCCATCAGCACCGCTGCCAGCCCTTCGCTCTTAGCTGCAACCAACAGTGCTGACATCCCCAGCCCACACCCCACCCCCGCCCCCGCCCCCGCCCCCGCCACCATTTCCACTCCCACCTATTTTGCAATCACGGCTGGAGCACAAGCGGGCAATAGGCGCAAGCTACAAGAGCAACATAGAAGACAGAAGCGTGCGGCAGCGGAGCTGTCCATCACCATGAGGTTTGCGTCAACTGAGACACGTCAGCGGTGCAGGGCCACGGCAGTGGAGCAACAATTGGTTGCTAAGGAGCAAGCAAACAATCGGGCAAGAATGGCAACACAACAAGTCCAAGCTATGGCCATGTACCGTTCCACGATTCAGCCATTGCCTCAAAACACGCTTAAGCTAACCCTACATCAACTGAGGCATTTGTGGTGCGTGGTAGGCAAGGGTCCGCCAGCAAGGACAGTTGGTGCATTGCTTGATGCACTTGACTCAATTGACACCAACAACACAGATGAACGGTGCTCAGACCTTTAGCAAAGGCACACCCTCCAGCTGCACATCTTACCCGTTGTTGGGATGTGCGAACGTTGGTATGTACCTGCACAGTGTACATAGGAAGTTTTGCACGTTTGAGTTGTAGGGCAATGGCATAACTTACAGCATTGCATTCTTTGGTTATAACTATGCTGTAATTGCCTGCATTTTTACCTTTAGCTGAAACCAAGGCAGGGCATTGCTAAGACCGTTATTAACACACCCTACCATTTTCGTTGATGAATATCACGTCCGTGCTCCTTGACACCACACAGTGTGTGATGAGTGACATTCCCTGCCATTCTGCACCCACTGTGTGCACTGCGCTGCAAGCAAGTCCCGTGCATACCTTATGCTATAACAAGCCTGCAGGTGAAGTTTCAGCTCAGGAGTCGCCCTGGCAGGACCTGTGGCCGGGCTTGCAGCAACCCTGCATGGACGCGTTCATTCTCGCAGCTACGCATTTAAATTGACGCCAATGTTCTTACCTGCATCGTCGGCCGGTGCACTCGCAAGGAGCAAACAAGTCAGCACTTCAGCGTTTAGTAGCTTTGCGATGTGCACGGGGTCTATAACACCGCACTCTGCTGATTGGACAGTTCTCAAGGCTTCACTTGGTGCAGATGCTTGGCGGGCTGCGAGGTTGGACATCCGGCAGGGAGCTAACGGCGACTTGCTGAGCCGAGCGGTGGAAGTCTTACATGCTGGGATGGCCTGTACGTGATACGCGATAATTTTTCAAATTTCTTCAGGACGTGTCACAGCTGACCCGGAGTGCGATGGGGGTTTACTAGAGGCTCCTATACACGAATATACAACAAAGAACGCTCCCGACATCTACAGAGCCAGCAATGGGCTTCGTTGAGAACATTGGGGTAAGCGTGGGCTAGTATGAGCTGAGAGGTAGTGGTGCGCAGGCGTGCAAGCCGCTGAGCCGCTGAGCAAGCCGCTGAGCAAGCCGCGCAGCCATTGTGGTCCTTTTGTTGCTGCGTGATGTTCGATACGGCCAATGGCGCCTAGCCTGATGTTGTAATGTGCCTCCCGTAGCGCCGTAGAGAGTTGTAGCTCCCCGGAGTATAGTTAGCTAGTCCCGCTAGAGTGCTTGACTAGTTAGCCTAATTAGCCGGACTTGCACGACTGACTTGCACGACGCACTTTGTGCATTTGCGCCTGCGATGCCTGCCGCCATCATCCCAGCCACCACCCTAGCTAACGGGACAATAACCCGTTCGTCGCCATATAAAAGAAATCGCCTCCAAAGCTGCAGCCAACCCCCAAAGCTCCACCAGGCCTCCAAGCAGAGTTACATCATAGCAAAACACCAGCCGAGCACTGTAGCTCTGCGTATAGCACTGTAGCTCTGCGGAAAGGCTGCGTGTTCGAAGATTAGGGTCGCGGTTGCTTCGCCTTCCATCGCGACTGCGGAGCGCGACCTGGCGGTCGTGTTAACAATTTGTTAACTTTTCTCCCTTGGTTAACCCATGTTAGCTTTGGGTTAACAAACCGGGTCATGCTCTAGTCCCACAAGGTCTCTTTACAAGGTCTCTTTTCAATATGCCTACTGCATCAACGGGCCTGCACTCAGGAGTCCCCAACATGGGGTTGGTAATCTTCATGCAAGTACTCGCTACGAAGTGCACCGATTTCGGTAGCGTTTGTTGCATTGGCACCTGCGAATTACTCCGCATCTACTGGCAAGCGGCGCGTTAATCCTTGCATCAGAGTCCGTGCCGGCGCAAGCGAGCACGGACACACCTCAGCTGCTCACAACCGATTGCTATAGTGGTATGTAACGGCATCAGTGATGGAGCTGCGCCTGCTATCGAGCCAGAAGTACAATCTAAATTCAGCCCGCCAGGCTTGCTCCGCGAGCCTTTCATTGGTGCAGGCGGTGTCGGAAGACCGTCGTGGGGCCAGTGATAACTGGACATTGCATCAAACGCGCAGGGTTATGTGGGAGGTGCGTTCCTCTCTCACGCCAGTCACACAGAAAAGTACCTCCTTGCACAAATCGGCATGTTGTAAGCTGACCACTGTGACTTTTTTGAATATCGAGTTATTAAACTGTTCGTAACTCTACGACACAGCTACTGGAAAAGAAAGCACGGCAGTTCATCAATCAGGCCCGCCGTAATTGACTTTGGCGTGACCCGACTCTGCCTTGCAGAGTTGACTAGCCTACTCCGACCGCCTGGACCCTGCCCCCTCGCACCCCCTTGCAGCCCCACCACCTCCCAGCCCCCGCAGAAGCTTCCCAGTCCCCCCCTGCCCCCCGCCCACCTCCCACCCCTCCCACCCCCTCCTACCCCCTCCCACCCCCTCTCAGCCCCTCCCACCCCCTCCCACCTCCTCTCAGCCCCTCCCACCCCTACTCAGCCCCTCCCACCCCCTCTCAGCCCCTCCCACCCCCTCCCAGCCCCCTCACTGCCCCGCCACCCCCTCCCACCCCCTCCCACCCCTTCCCACCCCTTCCCAGCCCCTCCCACCTCCCACCCACCCCCTCCCACCTCCTCCCAGCCCCTCCCCCCACCCACCCACCCCCTCCCACCCCCTCCCACCCCTTCCCACCCCTTCCCAGCCCCTCCCACCTCCCACCCACCCCCTCCCACCTCCTCCCAGCCCCTCCCCCCACCCACCCACCCCCTCCCACCTCCTCCCAGCCCCTCCCACCCCCTCCTAAGCCCCTCACTGCCCCGCCAACCCTTCCCACCCCCTCCCAGCCCCTCCCACCCCCGCCACCCCCTCCCAGCCCCTCTCAAGCCCGCCACCCCCACCCCGCCCCCCTTGGCCCTAGCAAGTCATTGCAAGACGCAAACCCATGGGTCGGCATGGGTGGCAGCGTGCTCATCTTGCAGCACTTGTAAAGTCACCTAGGGCTGCGTATCTACACAGTCCCAATGGCCTAAAAGCCACAGCAAGGAAGGCTGAGGCTATCGCAAAGGAGGTGCAGTGTGAGAATGAGCTGTTGATGACCGAGGCTCAGTTGCTACATGCTATTGAGGAGGTCCTTGCTGCCAAAATGCTCGACCTCGAGGAGAAGCACCAGCACCTACAGGCAGCACACAGGCAGCTGAGATTGGATAACGAGTCTCTAGAGGCAGTCATCAAGCAATGCAACCTGGCTATTACAATTGCAAGGCGTGATGTGCACCGCCTAGAGGCCCAGCTGCGCAAGTATCAGCGCCGGCCCCAGCTAACCCGCAAGCAGAGGCAGCAACTACAGATCTTAAAGCACACAGGTGTTTCTATTGAGCGGGGAGGCTGTGGCACGTGTGGTGGAGGGCCAAAGGGAGCGGTCCACACCCTGGGCGGTCACGCTCAGTGGCTACTTCAAGGACACTGACCTGCTGCTGAAGATTTGCGTGGTGGCGGTAGTGGGCAAGTCTTTGCTTCAGCCGGAACTCCTGTGGGCAAGTCAGCATGATGGCTTGCATGCGTTCGAGTTGTATCGGCATACCCAAGATGTGCAGACCAGCCTGTCACAGACGTGGACCAACAGCTCACAGCTCCTATCAGACATGCAAGGCCAGTTGCAGCACTTGGTGCCAGGTCAGCAGCGACAGCAACAGAAGCACCAACTGCTCACGTACTTGCAGGTGCATTGCCGGGCCATGTCAAGCTACTACGAACAGCACGTCCAGATGCATAATGCCCTGCCCGGCCTCTTTGCAGCTCTTGGCAGCTCTGACACTACAACGCGTTGGGAGGCAGCCCAAGAGGTGGTTAGCCATGCAGAGAGGATGCAGCAACAACAGGAAGACCAGCAGCAACAGCAGGAAGTGGAGCAGCAACAGAAGAGGACAGGGCAGCGGCTGCCAATGTGTGACTCTCGTGTGTGGAACGCACATGGCACATGGGAGAAGCATGCAAAGCAGATCCGTGCCATGGCCGACATGCAAGAGCTGAGTGAGCAGGACCAGCAACAACTGCAATTGCATCTGGAGGTGTATTACCTTGCCTGCCCAATATCCAATGCCCCTGTGGAGTCCCTGCTGCAGCTACTCAAGCATGGGACGGGCATGTTCATGGAGCTGCCAGCTTTGCTTGAGCTCATGTCCATGCGTACCCACAGCGAGGCTGTTGACGTCGTGGACGTGCTTGACTTTGCACAGCGGCTGCCAGAGCTACGCAAGGAAGTGCGGCGTGAAGAGGCAGCAGCAGCTAGGGAACGACGGACAGCAAAGGCGGAGATGAAAGCAGCAGCTGCAACTCATAGGGTGGGGCAGGTGGTGGTTGATGTGGGGGACCATGAGGGGCAGCATAGACTGCAAGCAGCATATGCTCTGACCTACGATGGGCGCGATTACAGCCACACCACCCTTGAGGAGGCTCAGAAGCTATCAGTTAGGGAGCTGCAAGCTTACCTCCGCTTCCACCATCAGGAGGTCATGAAAGGGTGGTTGAAGCCCAAGCTAAAGGGTCTTGTCATGGCCCACATTCGCAACACAGTGGCCGGCTTGCATGGGGATGAGCAGGGGGCAGGTGCAGGTCCTGGTGCTGGTGCTGGTGCTGGGCTGCCCACCCCTCCTGCTGCCCCCCCCTGGCAGCAGCTGTCAGCTGCTGCTGGTGCCGCTCCTGGGCTGCCCACCCCTCCTGCTGCCCCCCCCTGGCAGCAGCTGGCAGCTGCTGCTGGTGCCGCTCCTGGGCTGCCCACCCCTCCTGCTGCCCCCCCCTGGCAGCAGCTGGCAGCTGCTGCTGGTGCCGCCCCTGGCATGCTCACCCCTCCATCTGAGCAGCAGGGGACCACAGCGGAGCTGAACACGAGTTCGACACGCAAGCGGGGGGCAGGCGGGAGGGATCGGACCCAACATGTCGAGGAAGGTAATATAGCAATGGCATACACACCTTGTGAGGCATTGCAGAGTGGCCAGGCCAACAGTACTGCTCACGAAGGGGTCAAGCATCGCAGCAACCTTGCATATTTATGAGCATGGGTGGAGGGGCGCTGTTACATCGGTTTGGCATGCCATGTGAGCCGTTTTGACAGCGGCGACTGTCCCTCACTATGTGCAGGTGCTCCTGGGCCACGTCGGTCGCGGCGGTCTCTCGCGGCGAGGCCCGCATGAGCAAAAAGTGCACGGATTTGAATGTGAAGATTTGAGCCGCCATAGCACCCAGCACACTGCACAGTATTTAATGATACAAGCTGCACCGCATAGCTGAAAGAGTCCTCTATCCAGGCATGTGCGAAGCATAAATAGAAACCACGTGGCTGAGACGCGGCGTCGTTTTGATTACCAGGGGTCAGTTTCCTGTCATTTTCTGTTAGTTGGGGACACCTGACCTGCACGGCCTGGACGCCCACCAACCCTTGCCGAGTGTCCAGCTGGCAAGGTTACTGTAGATGGATGCGGCGCTCTTTTTTAAGCGGGTGCTGGTAGGTACGGTACACAACAGCGCTAGCGCGAGGGCCGGCGGTTATGTCGGTTAACCGGGTGGCTCGCATCTCGCATCGGGCTGCCGCAGCTCGCTCGCAACATGCCTAAGCGTTGCAATGGCCCTACTCCTCCACCACATCAAAGCATATACTACGAGCTGCAGGCAGCATGTCCGAAGGAATTGTTTTTTTCTGGTCTCTCCTTCGATGACATTATTGAGAGGGCTGATGAACGACGAGAGCTTCCTATGCTTTATTTTGCTTCCCTATGCTTCCCTTTGCTGTCCTATGCTTTCCGATCCTTCCTATTCTTACTACGAAAACTGCGTCGGCCCATCTCAGGTGTCCCCAACTTACAAAAAATGGCAGGAAATGATAGGAAACCGACCCCTGGTAATCAAAACGACGCCGCGTCTCAGCCACGTGGTTTCTATTTCTGTTTCGCACATCACTGGATAGAGGACTCCGTCAGCTATGCGGTGCAACATGTATCATTAAATACTGTGCACTGTGCTGAGTGCTTTGACGGCTCAAATCTTTACATTTAAATCATGCTTGTAATGCTCATGCGGGCCTCGCTGCGATCGACCGCCGCGACCGACGTGGCCCAGGAGATCCTGCAAACAGTCAGGGACAGTCTCAGCAGTCAAGATCGATTCACATGGCACGCTAAACCGATGTAACCGCGCCACTCCACACACGCACATAAATATACAAGGCTGCTGCATTGCTTGACCTCTTCGTTAGTAGTTCCTACTTCCTGGCCACTCTGTAAGGCCATGCAAGGTGTGTACGCCATTGCTACGTTACCTTGCTCGACATGTTGGGTCCGATCCCTCCCGCCCGCCCTCCGCTTGCGTGTTGAGCTTGTGTCCAGCTCCGCCCTGACCCCTTGCTGCTCAGATGGAGGGGTGAGCATCCCAGGGGCGGCACCAGCGCCAGCTGCCTACTGCTGCCGGGGGGGGGCAGCAGGAGGGGTGGGCAGCTCAGGGGCGGCACCAACACCAGTACCAGCATCAGGACCTGCACCTGCCCCCTGCTCATCCCCATGCAGGCCGGCCAGTGTGTTGCGAATGTGGGCCGTGACAAACCCTTCAGCTTGGGCTTCAACCACCCCTTCATGACCTCCTGCTGGTGGAAGCGAAGGTAAGCTTGCAGCTCCCTAACAGATAGCTTGTTAGCCTCCTCGATAGCGGTGTGGCTGTAATCACGCCCATCGTAGCTCAGAGCATATGCTGCTTCCAGTCTATGCTGCCCCTCATGGTCCCCCACATCAACCACCACCTGTCCCACCCTATGATTTGCTGCTGCTGCTTTCATCTCCGCCTTTGCTGTCCGTCGTACCCTAGCTGCTGCTGCCTCCTCACGCCGCACTTCCTTGCTAGGAGGGGGGGGTGGGCAGTGAGGGGGCTGGGAGGGGCTGGGAGGGGCTGGGAGGGGGTGGGAAGGGGTGGCGGGGCAGTGAGGGGGCTAGGAGGGGGTGGGAGGGCACTGAGGGGGCTGGGAGGGGCTGGGAAGGGCTGGGAGGGAGTGGGAGGGGGTGGGAGGGGCTGGGAGGGGGTGGGAAGGGGTGGCGGGGCAGTGAGGGGGCTAGGAGGGGGCGGGAGGGCAGTGAGGGGGCTAAGAGGGGCTGGGAGGGGCTGGGAGGGGGCGGGAGGGGGTGGGAGGCTTCTGCGTGGGCTGGGAGGTGGTGGGGCTGCAAGGGGGTGCTGCAGGTCGCAGGTCGGAGTAGGCTAGTCAATCCTGCAAGGCAGAGTTGGGTCACGCCAAAGGGTGAGCAGGCGGGCCTGATTGATAAATTGCCGTGCTTTCTTTTCCAGCAGCTGTGTCGTTGAGTAATGAACAAAGTAATAACGAGACATTCTAATAACTCAGAGTGGTCAGCTCACAACATGCCGATTTGTGCAAGGGGGTCCCTTTTCCAGTGTGGCTGGCTAGAGAGACCTCTATCCAATCGCACCTCGCTGCAATGTCGCGTTATTTCTTGCCCAACGACGGTCTTCCGACGCCGCCTGCACCAATGAAAGGCTCGTGGAGCAAGCCTGGCGGGCTGAAATGTGATTGTACTTCTGGCTCGATAGCAGGCGCAGCTCCATCACTGATGCCGTTACATACCACTAGAACAATCGGTTGTGAGCAGCTGAGGTGTGTCCGCGATCGCTTGCGCCGGCATGGCCTCACTTGCAAGAGCTAACGCGCCGCTTGCTAGTAGATGCGCAATAATTCGCAGCTGCCAATGCGATAAACGCTATCGAAAACGGTGCAGTATTGAGGAGTATTGCATGAAGATTACCAACCCCATGTTGGGGACTCCTGAGCCCATCGCTAATTATGGCCGCCAGTCTGCATCATTTGTGCCGCTGATGAACGTTGCACACAGGCAAATTAGTGCGGATATTCGTCATCCTAGGGGGGTAGTTTTTTGATGCGGTTCGCCTCGGATTGTCCTTGCGACTCCAACGCCACTTGACGCTTGTTGAAATTCTGAGTATGTGAGCAGTTGGAGTGTAGGTACCTACAGTACTGTAGATGTCTACAGTACTGTAGATGTCTACAGTACTGTAGGTGTCTACAGTACTGTAGACGTCTACAGTACTGTAGGTCAGATTTGACAAGGTCTCTTGTAAATAGGGTACCATGCTGTTCTCCACATTCAAACCACCATTTGCTACCGCGATTGCACCGTCAGCTTCTGCGTGCTATAAATAGTGAGAGGCGTCGAAGCGTAGGCCCGCAAGCTCGATATGGATATTTGTGCCGAAAGTTGTGTCCACGCAATAAGGTCGCCATAGGGAGCTACATACATACGTGTAAGGTCTAAGGCCGGGGCCCGTCTCTATCGCAAGCTAGGTCCGTTCTGTCGGTTGTACTGGGTACCTCGGCTTGCAAGCTCCCGCAAAGCTGTGGATGTTGATGATGCCCCGCAATCACAACAACCTCGTGCACCGCACCCTCCCGTGTAATATCGAGTGCGGCAGAGATTGCCCCAAAAGTTGTTTGCGGTTGGCCCTCAACCATCCATCATTACATCTAACCTCACATCATTACATCATGACTCTTAGCCTACATCATTACATCACCACTTGTGCTCCTGCCAATCACTGCATGCATGGTATGGGCAAGGGATCTGACTCTTGCAAGGGCTGGTCTCAGGGTCGATACCTAACCCTAGAGGCTGAATAATGCTGGGCTCGGCAACATAGGCACGCATTGTTGTCAGCGCATTTGCATAGCACTGTCGGGATAGCAAACGAGCTTGGGCTACATTGAGTTGTTCCTGCATGGGGGTGAAGTGGGCATGGGGGTTAAGGATGCATGGGGGGAAGGCAGCTACAGTACTGTAGGGGTCTACAGTACTGTAGACACCTACAGTACTGTAGACACCTACAGTACTGTAGACACCTACAGTACTGTAGACACCTACAGTACTGTAGACACCTACAGTACTGTAGACACCTACAGTACTGTAGACACCTACAGTACTGTAGACACCTACAGTAGTGTAGACACCTACAGTACTGTAGACATCCTACAGTACTGTAGACATCCTACAGTACTGTAGACACCTACAGTACTGTAGACACCTACAGTACTGTAGACACCTACAGTACTGTAGACACCTACAGTACTGTAGACACCTACAGTACTGTAGACATCTACAGTACTGTAGACACCTACAGTACTGTAGACACCTACAGTACTGTAGACACCCTACAGTACTGTAGACACCTACAGTACTGTAGACACCTACAGTACTGTAGACACCTACAGTACTGTAGACACCTACAGTACTGTAGACACCTACAGTACTGTAGACATCTACAGTACTGTAGACACCTACAGTACTGTAGGCACCGACAGTACTGTAGACACCCTACAGTACTGTAGACCCCTACAGTACTGTACACACCTACAGTACTGTAGACACCTACAGTACTGTAGACACCTACAGTACTGTAGACACCTACAGTACTGTAGACACCTACAGTACTGTAGACACCCTACAGTACTGTAGACACCTACAGTACTGTAGACACCTACAGTACTGTAGGCAGCAGCAGCATGGGTGGCAGCAGCAGCAGGGGGGGGGGGCAGCAGCAGCAGCAGTAGGGGCGCAGCAGCAGCAGCAGTAGGGGGGCAGCAGCAGCAGCAGCGGGGGGGGCAGCAGCAGCAGCAGGGGGGCAGCAGCAGCAGCAGGGGCGAAGCAGCAGCAGCAGTAGGGGGGCAGCAGCAGCAGCAGCAGGGGCGCAGCAGCAGATATAGTAGGGGCATTGTAGCACCTACCTACCTTTTGGCTGCTTGATGACTGCTGCTAGGAAGGGGGGGGAGTGGAAGAGTGAAGGCGGGGAGGGGGGGTAGATGTGGAAGGCGGGAGGTGGGAGGCAGGGAGGCGGGAGACGGGGAGGCGGGAGGCAGGGAGGCGGGAGGTGGGGAGGCGGGAGGCTCAACCGGGTTGGGCTGGGCGGGGGTGGGTTGGGTTGGGGGCATGGGTTTGGGTGGGTGGGGCATGGGTTGGGGGCATGGGTTGGGGTGGGTGGGGGCATGGGTGGGGGTGGGGGCAGGGGAGGGAGCGGGGGCGGGGGCGGGGGCGGGGGCGGGGGCGGGGGCGGGGGCGGGGGCGGGGGCGGGGGCGGGGGCGGGGGCGGGGGCGGGGGCGGGGGCGGGGGCGGGGGCGGGGGCGGGGGCGGGGGCGGGGGCGGGGGCGGGGGCGGGGGCGGGGGCGGGGGCGGGGGCGGGGGCGGGGGCGGGGGCGGGGGCGGGGGCGGGGGCGGGGGCGGGGGCGGGGGCGGGGGCGGGGGCGGGGGCGGGGGCGGGGGCGGGGGCGGGGGCGGGGGCGGGGGCGGGGGCGGGGGCGGGGGCGGGGGCGGGGGCGGGGGCGGGGGCGGGGGCGGGGGCGGGGGCGGGGGCGGGGGCGGGGGCGGGGGCGGGGGCGGGGGCGGGGGCGGGGGCGGGGGCGGGGGCGGGGGTGGGGGAGGATGAATTGGGAGGGGGTGGTTGTGTAGGGGAAAGGGAAGTGGAAGGGAGGTGCCCACTAGACCTGCAACCAAGGGGCGTGCACGTGCGGTAGGGTGACCAGGCTGGGCACTGTGTTAGCCTTCACCGTGGCCTAACCTTTGTGGTCCTCCTGGCCTCCTACCTGCTCACACCAGGCAACATATCCCTTGCGCCAGTGGGGTGGGACTGCGGTGGGGAGTGTAGGGTGTAGGGAAGGGAAGGTGGGGTGAGGTGGGGGTTGCGATGCCACGTCAATCGAAGGGTGGGAGAGGGGAAGAGGAGGCTTGACAAGTATGGGAGGGGAGAGGGAGGGAGAGGGGGAAGGGAGGGGTGGGAAGAGGGTGGGTGGGGTGGGCTTTCTCCTGGCTGCTGGGATGTCAGGGGAGAGGTGACGGGGAGGGGGGAAGTGGGGGGTGGGTAGAGGTGGAAGTGGAGGGACGACAAGCTGGGCGTTGGTGGTGGGCGTGGGAAAGGGGAGGAAAAGGGGATGGGGAAGGGTGTGACGATCAATCCTGCAGCGTGACAAGGGGCATGCTAGCGGTTAAGGTGGGTACAGGGTGCCACATACCTGCACTCACCTTTTGCTGGGGTGTGGTGTATATGTGTGTGGGAGGAAGGGGAGGAAGGGGAGGGAAGGGAAGGAGAGGTCCATGGGGAGGGCGAGAGAAGTGGGGAGGGCATCGATAGTCTCAGGTGTAGGCGCACAAGACCTGCGGCAATGGTGTGACGATTTGTCAACGGAAGCAAACATTGGACATGGGTACTGGATGCACTCACCAATAGAGTAGGGAGATGTAGAGCTGGCAGATGGAGGGGCAGGTGTAGCAGCCCTCCATTACAACCCACCTTCCTTTGTCCTCACCTCGGTAGGAAGTGCAGTGTGGGAGAGTAGGGTTGGGCTGGGCTGGGCTGGGCTGGGCTGGGCTGGGCTGGGCTGGGCTGGGCTGGGCTGGGCTGGGCTGGGCTGGGCTGGGCTGGGCTGGGCTGGGCTGGGCTGGGCTGGGCTGGGCTGGGCTGGGCTGGGCTGGGCTGGGCTGGGCTGGGCTGGGCTGGGCTGGGCTGGGCTGGGCTGGGCTGGGCTGGGCTGGGCTGGGCTGGGCTGGGCTGGGCTGGGCTGGGCTGGGTTGGGCTGGGAAACAAGGGAGGCAACAGTGGGAACGTTGTGAGAGGTGATGAAATGGTGGTGGTGGTGGTGGTGGTGGTGGTGGTGGTGGTGGTGGTGAGGGGGACTGGGAGGGGGTGGTAATCAGGGGGGTACTAGGCGTGATTGAAAGACCTGCAGCAACCAGGTGTGGTAGCGGTTAGGCTGGATACTAAGGGCTATGCTGCGCAATGCTAGCTCCTTCTAAGCTCTTACCTTGGTCCTAAGCTCTTACCATAGTCCGTCTGGCCTCTTCGCTGCTCACAACACGTTGCACCTGCCTTGCGTTGGTGCATCAATGCTTGCGATTCATTGCGGAGAATCGTTGCGAGGAAACTGGCCGCGAGGCTAGCTGCGATGCTGGCTGCGAGGCTGGCTGCGAGGCTGGCTGCGAAACTGGCTGCGAGGCTGGCTGCGAGGAAAATGGCTGCGAGGCTGGCTGCGAGGTGAGATCCTCGCACCGAGCTGCCTCACAGGTATGCTTCTGCGCTGCTGGACCAGCTGAGTGGCCGCGAGGTTGATTGCCGAGTATGTGGCTGCGAGTATGGGCTAGATGTGGCTGCGAGTATGGGTAACCTCGTGCGATGCCATCTGTGGACCAGCTGTGTGGCCGTGAGGTTGATTGCCGAGTATGTGGCTGCGAGTATGGGCTAGATGCGGCTGCGAGTATGGGTAACCTCGTGCGATGCCATCGCTGCAATACCGGCTACACGATGCTGCGACTAAGTGTTGGACGGCCTTGAATGCAAGTGAGATGTTCAGAATTTTTCGAAGTGCTTAAAGGCTACAGTACTGTAAGTGGTCTCTCGAGGTACCTCGAGGTACCTCGAGGTACTGTAGATGTCTACAGTACTGTAGATGTCTACAGTACTGTAGGTACCTACAGTACTGTAAGTGGTCTCTCGAGGTACCCCGACAGTACTGTAGACACCTACAGTACTGTAGGGGTCTACAGTACTGTTCGTGTACTCGCGAGGTACCCCGACAGTACTGTAGACACCTACAGTACTGTAGCATGGCCGTATCTCACCAACCGCGCAAAATCACGAATTTTAGTTTCGACCCCCAATCTTACAATGCCTTCATTTGACTATGTACCAAGTCCGAGGCTCCGAATCTCAAAAATGCTGTTACTAATTTGCCTGAGTGTGGTGGTAGCTTGGAGGAAGTAGCCTAGTGAGCGCGAGATGATGGGGTAATTTAGACATGAGCATGGTAGGTATGTCTGGGTGATCTATGGGTGGCTACCCCTCCCATTGAACCACCAACCCCCCTAACGATAAGGGACAACGGCTTTTCCGGACTCATTTCTGCACGGGTTGACACGCGGATTGAAGCGTCGGAATGCTGCCGCGCTGAGCCACACGCTGAGCTGGCAATCAAGTCTCCCGGTAAAAGTTCCCCCTGTACGGGAGAAGTTTGTTGGCTGTAGATGGGGGAAGTTTTAAACTGCCCAACCGCGCTACTGGACAAGCACGAGCGATTAGCAACCCATACTACCGCTTGCTGGGCTCCATTGCATGCTTTGACGCGCAACCTTGACGGCCCAGAGGTGGTTAGGGGCGGGCGGTTACTGCCCAGCAATCGCAGCCCAACACCCGCGGTGTTATGTTGATAAGCTCAAGCGCGCAGCCTTGACTTTCGATAAGCTCAACCGCGCAGCCTAAAAGCTCAGCCGCGCAGCCCAGGGGAGCGGTCACAGGGGCCGAGCCACAGCCGAGCCGCAGCATAAGCGGCGAGCCAAGAGGACAGGCCACCCCCCCCCTCAACACCCAAAAGTAGCGACGGACACAGGATGCAGTGCCAGACGAGCTGCAGGAGAAACCGCAGCAGGAGCAGCACCTGCGTTCTGCAGCTTTTCTGCCTTGGCAGGAGCGCAGGGAGCGGTCAGATGCCAGGGAGCGGTCAGATTCGGAGCACCTCAAGCGGGAGTATGTGGAGTCTGCGCCACATGAGCGCTTGGCAGCCCTGCAGTCAGTTATTCAAACAGCTATCAGCGAGGATTGGCATCACCATGCTTGTGCCTTTGGGGCAACTAGACTAGAAGATTACCCCCTGAAGCCACTTCAGGTGATGCAGGTGGAGTACATCAGCATGCAGAACCGCTTTAAGCTGATGCTCCCTTGCTATGAGTGCGCTTCATGCAATCAGTCGATCAGTCCCAACCCTCACTCTTCTGCTGGCCTTGCAGCCAGACCCACGCTCAAACGTGGATTGATGTGAGAGTTTTGCGCTCCTATGCCCGGATGCAAGGGTGTGGTGTTTCCATGGAAGGTCAGCCATCGCTAGTCACCTACGCTGTAGACTGCGCCATGCGCCACCCATGCGTATCATCAAGTGTGTTTGTGTGTGCTGTCATGTAGCCTTCCTGGAGGCCCTCAACGCCGCACACCATCCTTTGGCCTTGTACCCACCTCAGCAGATCAGAACAGACAGCTTCAGCCAGGCATTCTTTGCCTGACCGGCTCCTCTCCATGCCAAGTTGCCATCCATGTTGCAACAGCGCTCAGACCTACAGGCCCAACTCCCCAGCGGAGCATTCGGTGACTGTCCCATCTGTGCGCTCGTCCCAGGTAAGTGGTCGCATGCATCTGCTGCCATGCAGGAAAGCTGTGTGTGTCATCATCATCATCATCATCATCATCATACGGCAATGGGTGTGTATGTGTGTGCCTGTGTGTGAGTGCATGCTGCAGGTGTGCCACAAGATGGCTACGTGCATTGTGTTGCTGGCGATGCTTGCAACAAGCCCAGCAGCTCTGCCGGTGTGGCCAAGGCCACCTGTGACCTAGAGCAGCACACAGATACCTACCTGGATCGTTCAGGGTTGGAGGGCGCAGTGCAACAGCTGCATGACAGTGGGCAACTCAGTCTGTCTGGTGCATTTGCAGCGGCCAGAGCTACAACAAAGGCAACAGGAGCTGGAGCAGACGCAGCGGTAGTAGCAGCAAGATTGGCAGGCGTGGACAGTGAGGCACATGACAGCTCAACCTTGCTGTCCTGTTCCAGGCCTGAGACCAGCAACATAACAGCCCGCCAGCCTTGTGCAGTGCGTGGTGTGGTTGGCTTTGTGTGCTGCCATGGCGTGCCGCTACTAGCGCTGTACTGCAACATGCGCACAGCGGAGCAGTTTGTGTACTACCTCCTGGCCGTGGTGCTGCTGTTGCGTCAGTGCTGCGGCATGCTGCACATGTTGCATCTCTACATTGACTTTGCCTGCCAGTTCCAGGTAGGTTGTGCGCCATGAGGCAGCAGCCATCGCTGCCTTTAAGGACAGCCACCTCACCCCTATAAGACGTCACATGGTCAGCCAGAAGATTCATGGAAGGTACGTCAATAGCAAACGTGCCACAACTGTGGCTTGGCTAATGCTATTGGATTGCTCGGTGCTTTGTGGTGCCGCAGTGGGCCAGCGGCAAGGGCCAGCGGCAAGGGCCCTCCATCTCGCTGTCAGCAAACATGGCTCAGCTGCAGCTAAGGGGGGTACGAGGGCCCCACGAGCAGCGCATGGCACCTGCCAAGCTGAAGTGCATGGAGCTCGAGACAGCGCATGCCCTTGAGAAGGAGACGCACCATGGCAGTGCTGAGGGTGAGAGCCCTCTCATTGCACGAGGCCTGGTGCTCCTGGTCAAAGGTCAAGTCTCAAGGTGCGTGTGGCATGGCAAGGGTGCAGAGTATGCAGAGTGTTCAGGGTGAGGTGTGGCACAGTTGGTTCAGTGCGGTGTGTTGTAGGTACCGTACCCAGGTGGAGCAGCTCACCAACGATGTGCATGAGCTTGGGTTGCAACGCAACCATATGGGCCAGAGCGACAAGGCACGCGCGCAGCAAGCAACGCCATCAAGGCAAAGCTTAGGCTCAGCTTCTCAAAGAGGCAGCACTCTACCAGGCGCTAGGGAGTGGTGAGTATGCAGCAGCTGTCAGCATGACAGAGGAGCAGCTTCAGGCCATGGTGAGGGGTGAGCCAGCTCCATGGGCTGAGGCCTCCACAGCAACCCCCTACGGCAAGCTGCTGCACTATGGGCGGCAGCTGCACCATTTGCACTTATTATTCCCTTACCATATGTAACACCCTTGTAAATTCTTGTAACATGGTGGTCATGTAATGCTACCGTTGTGATCGCTAACCGTTGAAAGCTGACCTATCTAGACTTCATTCCAGAGTCACCCGGTCCCAACCTCTACATACCATGTATGTAACCAGCCGCACCCCTAGGTGCCTAGCTCCTAATTGGAGTAGTAGCTCTTTATTGACAATAGACAAGGCTAGACATAGGATAGACATAGGATAGACATAGGATAGACAAGGATAGACAAGGCTATCCAAGCCAAATAGGAATGGCCGCGCTCAAGTTTGAAACCTGTAGCCTAAACACTGTTAGCACCGCCTTGCCTCCTAGGCTTGATTTCTAGCTAGCTCAGCCCATCCTAACCTATCACTGCTAGGCCATCCCATCCCATCCCTAGCCATCCCATCCCATCCCTAGCTAGTCCAGCCCAGCCCATCCTAACCTATCACTGCCAGGCCTGCACTTGCTAAGCATGACCGTGATGCATACATGCATAGGGGGTATGTAGCAGGTGGCTGCCACGTTTGCAGCATTAGCGCATCACCGCGTGGTGGTGTTGTCCATACAAGGGGCATGTGGCGCACCACACCCTAGCATATGGCTGGATCTGGTGAGCCTCCACTATAGGTACCATCCGTAGTCAGGCTAGCTGTGACACATTGGGTGTGGATCACTGCCAGGCCTGCACTTGCTACGCCTGACCGTGATGCATACATGCAGAGGGGATATGTAGCAGGTGGCTACCACGTTTGCGGCCTTAGCGCATCACCGCGTAGTGGTGGTGTCCATACAAGGGGCGTAGGTATCATTTGAGAAGAGGATATACGGCTAATGACCACCACCGTTTCTTCATTACATCTTGACCATTCACAGCTTACAAATCAAGTTATGTGGCATGGAACTGAACGGAAGCTCAGGACAGCTTCTTGAAAGCTTTTGTACCATACAACATTCTTCTCAGATGGGCCCAAAGTTGCTGCTGATTGCTAATACAAGACTGCACACCTACATCACTTACATACACACCTACATCCTGCTGCTGCTGTCCATGCACTGCTCATGCACTACACCCTGCTGCTCTTGCTGCTGATCATGCACCGCAACACACCTACAACCTGCTGCTGCTACTGCTCATGCACTAAAACACATGCAGTGCAGCCTGCTGCTGCTGCTCATGCACTGCAGCACACCTGCAGCCTGCTGCTACCTGCAGCATGCACTGCCACACACCTACAGGCAGGGCAGGGCAGGGCTGGGCAGGGCTGGGAGGGGGTGGGGCAGGGCTGGGATGAGGTGGGGCGGGGCTGGAATGGGGTGGGGCTGGGATGGGGTGGGGCGGGGCTGGGAGGGGGTGGGGCAGGGCTGGGCAGGGAGGGGCAATGCAAGGCAGGGATGGCGTGGGGCAGGGCTGGGAGGGGGTGGAGTGGGGCTGGGAGGGGGTGGGGTGGGGCTGGGAGGAGGTGGGGTGGGGCTCGGAGGGGGTGGGGCAGGGCTAGGCAGGGCAGGGCAGGGTGGGAAGGGGCAACGCAAGGCTGGGAGGAGGTGGGGCAGGGCTGGGATGGGGTGGCATGACAACAACACCAAAGGCATGACAACAACACCAAAATGCAAATGGGTGGGTGGGCGGGTGACTGGGTGCACCTTGCTGCGTAGCGGCACTACGGCTGCCTCCCCAGCCAGCTGCGGCACAGAGCTTGGCCCCCCTGGCGCCAGTTGCACTAGGGGTGGCCCCCTCGCCAGCAGCAAGCCTGCGGCTGCCCTCCCCACAAGCTGCGGCATAGAGGTTTAATCCGTGTTGAGCAGTTGCATTAGGGTGGGCCCCCCCGTTAGCGGCAGGTCTGTAGCTGCCTCGCCTGCCAGCTGCGGCACAGGGGTCGCCAGCATAAGGGAGATTGGATTCCACGACAGCCGCGTGTGTGCGACTGTCCCCACCGCCAACAGCTGCAGCAACAATAACAAAACCATTGCTACAATTATTTCTGCTTGCTTGCATGCTGCTCTGGCTAGGCCTGAGCGGACTGCCTAGCTGTGGACTGACTTGCTGGCTGGATAGCATCTGAGATAGCTCACCAATCCTTTTGACAGATGGTTGCTGAGCTGGGCTGGGGCGTGGGCTGCTGAGAGAGGTGCACAGGGGGGAGACAACTGTATGCACACAAGCATCAAATCACACACAGTCATGCAGCCAGCAGTCATGCAAAGATCAGATTCAAGATCATGCAAGCCAACAGTCATGCAAGCCATGATCATGCAAGACAAGGGGGATGGGATGCCCCCCAGCTGCCATATGTTGCCCTCCAGCGGAGACATTATCCCATCTGTGACCAGGCAGGCAGGGCAAGCTGCTTCCTTGATGCCATAGGCAAGCAAGCAAGCAATGACTATGCTTTTGCACAAGGGGGAGAAAGCCTGGCTCCCAAGATGATGCAGGTTAGTACAGATGCGAGTGTTGGATAGTCGCAGGCATATGCACATAGGCATGCACACTGTCAGCTGGCGGCAGACAGCATGCGCACACTGACTTACATGAAGGGTCTTCGTTGACGTCTAACGTTGGAGGGCTGATGGCTGACATCACGGGTGGTTGGCCCGGTGCCCATACGCGCCTGCCGCAGTGGTGGTACATGCTCCTCCACACCCTCTTGCGCAGGCTTGCGTCTTGGTGCCCTGCCTTTGCCTGCTGCCTTTGCATGCAGTACCGTCACTGTCACTTCTCGCTTCTTGATGTTGTGCTCGAGTATGAAGGCTTTAAAGCAATCAATGATGGCCTGACCGGCAGCTACTCTGAGGTCTGGCCGTTGGGAGTCTGTCAGGCTGCACAAACAAAGCTGTATTTAATTCGTTGTCCTCCTCCGCATCCTCCGCACTCCCCGCATTCACCACGAGAGCAGCAAGCAAACCACCACCTCCAGCTTTGCGCTGCCAATGTTGCGCAAGTTACTGAAGACCACTGCCTCCACTTCAACATGCTGACAATGGGCGCACTTGTGGAGCATGTCGCGCCCTTGGTATCGGTCAGTTTTGGTCCAGGCAGGTTCGGCCGTGGGTTGGCTGGTGTTAAGGGACGAAATGGGGTCGGCATCGCTGCGGCCGTTCATCAACGACTGCAATAACCGCCCCCAGGAACCGCTCCTGGGCAGTCAAGGCTGCGCGCTTGAGCTTATCAATATAACAACGCGGGTGTTGGGCTGCGATTGCTGGGCAGTAACCGCCCGCCCATAACCACCTCTGGGCCGTCAAGGTTGCGCGTCAAAGCATGCGGAGGAGCCCAGCAAGCTGTAGTGTGGGTTGCTAATCGCTCGTGCTTGTCGAGTAGCGCAGTTGGGCAATTTAAAACTTCCCCCATCTACAGCCAACAAACTTCCCCCGTACAGGGGGAACATTTACCGGGAGACTTGATTGGAGCTGGTCGGGCATGTTGCCGGGTAAGCAGCAATTGAAAGGCCCATCGCGCATAGCGGAACCGTTCGCGTGCCTGGCAGTGCCGGGCAAGAAGCTGAGCGTGAAGATGCACTCCTACAATTTAGTCCCTGCGTTTGTCCCTGCGTTCTACCGACCTTGTCCGATCGGGCTGAAAATT
This sequence comes from Haematococcus lacustris, assembly GCA_030144725.1. Taxonomy (NCBI): domain Eukaryota; kingdom Viridiplantae; phylum Chlorophyta; class Chlorophyceae; order Chlamydomonadales; family Haematococcaceae; genus Haematococcus; species Haematococcus lacustris. The sequence continues at coordinate 3,274,853 of JASKMD010000025.1, read as the reverse complement.
TGATAGATGGCAGTTTTCGGAAAATAAAACATATTTTTCAAGAAAAATATTTGAAAAAATCCAAAAGCTGTTGCGCTGTGGCCCGCAACCTATCCCTGCACTCATCCCTGCATTCTAGCCACAGGGCCACAGCGCAGCCGCCTTTAATTTTTTAAAATATTTTATCTGAAAAATATGTTTTATATTCTGCAAACTACCATCTATCAAAATTTCAGCCCGATCGGACAAGGTTGGTCAAAACGCAGGGACGGACGCAGGGATTAATTTGTAGGAGTGTGTTAAACGAGTATTGCAAGGCAGTGGGGTTGTATGTGCCAGCCAACACCTTGCGTGCTGACCTACGGTACATCGTACTGGAGCATCTGAATGAGCAGGCAGAGTGCGACTGAGCTGGCTGTGTAAGATGACGTTGAGAAAACTGGGCTCCATGCGTAAAGTGTACCGCAGTGTACCGCAGCGAAGAACTCTGCATCCCGCGTTGTGGGTGTTGTGAAGCAGCAATTGAAAGGCCCATCGCGTGCCTGGCAGACTGCCGGTCACAGTGGGTGCCAGCAGCTCGGGCGCGCAGGTGCAAGCGCGACGCAGAGATAAGGCGTTCCGCGTTAAAATGACGACTCAACTCTTACCAGGCACGCCGCAAAGTCAAATGTCCCTTACGTGGTGGTTCAATCATTCAATTCAATGAACTTCAATGGGAGGGGTAGCCGGGTGCTAATCCTAAGAATAACGCTACCAAAAGTGTACCAGATTCTCGGGGCACACCGTTTGCATCTCTACAGGAGGTCAGCACGGCGTTTGATGCACTTCCTGCCTAGAAATTAGGTTTCAACTCACTGGAATTTCAAAAGCCTCCCAGCCTGCGCAGGGCCGCTTTAATACACTGCAATTCCTTCCCGTGGGAGCTATGAGCATACTTCAACGCTGGGGCGTAAAAACAAGTCGAATACGTAGCAGCAACAAGCAGCAAATCGACCTCAAAAACAGCACTGCAGATTTGCATGCCAGCACCCCATCACGCACGCCAACCGACCGACTAGTGACCGCACTACCGTCAGGGTGCAAGGAGTCACTGGTGCAAGGATACCGCGGAGGGGGGCAATGTTGACTTTAGCCCGTCCCTCGCAGGTCAAGCTGCGGAGCACCACGCCGCAGCGGGGCGTCGCGGTTTGACCTCTTGGAGTGCAGTGTACGCGACAAAAAGTGACGGTATATTTTTTCGAGCCATTTTACCTGACCTTGTGAGACCTGACCTTCAGCCTCCACCCTGACGACCCGGTGTGCAAGGGGGGTTTGGTAAGGGTCTTGCGGTACATATAATACACGTTTCAACAACAAAGAACGCCCCCGATATCTACAGAGCCAGGCAAATAGCTTCATTGAGAACATTGGGGGTATACTGGGCTGGTATGAGCTGAGCGAGCCGCTAGCTGCCGAGCAAGCCGAGTAGCCATTGTGCTCCTCTTGCTGTTTTGATGTTCAACACGGCTAGTCGCGCCATAGCAAGCACACAAGCATAGCAAGCACCGTATTATTGGTGATGTTGTTGTGTGCCTCCCGCGCCGACGTAGAGAGCTGTAGCTCCCCGTCGCTAGTCCCGCTAGTGCCGAGCAAGCCGAGCAGCCATTGTGCTCCTTTGCTGCGGACGGTGCTTGACTAGCAAATCCTGACTTGCAGCCTGACTTGCACGACTGCACTGACTTGCACGACGCAATTTGTGCATTTGCGCTCGCGATGCTTACCGCCATCATCCCCGCCACTACCCTAGCTAACGGGACAATATCGTCCTTCTTGTCACCATATCAGAAACTCGATCCCCAAAGCCACAGCTAGCCTTTCTTAGCCTGCTCCCAGCAGAGTAACGTCGTAGTGAAACACCAGCATAGCGCGACAAAAGTATCTTCGCGGTAGGACTGCATTGTTGGCCCAGTCGGGGTCAGCATCGCAACCAGGAGATGTTTCGCCATTTATCACGGCAAGAACGAGTGCAGAACGCGGCCGGGCGGCTGTGTTAATGTTTTTGTTAAATGTTTTCCTCTTGTTAACAAAGTTAATGTAATATTAACCTAACACGGTCGCGCCCTACCGCACAGCCATGAGCTGCTTTTCGTCGTCGTTTCGCTTTCAGGAAATGACCAGATGCTGTCAAGCCAAGTCCTTCTTTCACGATGCACCTAACCCACCCACTAGCCCTGCTCAACATCCTTTCCCCTTCCATCCTCCCAGCCCCCATCAGCCCTCCTCCCTTGCCCACATCACCCCCTCCCAGCCCCCTCCACCCCCCTTCACCCTCCCCAACCCCCTTTGTGCAAGCCATGGGCCAGAGGTTGAGCAAGGCTTGTCATGCCCATCTAGATGCATTGCATAGCTCCCCTAGGGCTGGCATCCTGCATTGCCCCGAGCTGAGGGCTGCAGCCAGCAGGGCGCAAGTAGCTGACCACGACCTGCCGGCTGAGGTGCAGTGGCTGTCGGATGTAGATGTACCTGTGGATGTGCTCCATGCTTACACACTGAGGACAGGTAGTGCCTGCTGGTACCCATCACAGCGGCAGCTGGTAGCGCCTGCTGCTGCCCCCCCTAAGCAGCAGCTGGCGAAGGGTGCAGTGGCACGCACGTAAGTGTGGGCACCAGCGACCAACAAGCTGAGGGCAGCACAGCAAGGTGAGCTAACACCACATGCCTTCGTGCGGCTGCGGCGCGCTCCACATGGGCGAACTTGCATGAACTTGAATGCAAACATTGGGCTGAGTGCTGCTCGGAGCGAAGCAGTTGTAGCTACGCCTGCCATACTACAAGCTGTCAATTCAGCGCGTTGTCTATCCAGCGGTAACAAGGTCTTCATCTGACGGTCTTTATCTGTCGGTGAAGAGCCAATGGGTTGCGCTCGGCTATAGCTACCAGCGGCTGTTGGGCACGGCTACACAGCCATGCTAGTCTACAACAAGCCGGGACTACACGGTAGCTGCTTGGATAGGTGATACCGTACTCTCCCTTCTGATTCCCTATCCCGAATCGTTTTTTGTCCTTCGGGAAACCGGGAATGATTAAACAATGTATTTTTTGTGTCTTTCGGGAAGTAGTCAAACAATTAGTTGACCTTGACGAAAGAGCCGGCAATGGACCACTTTGTGGTCCGGGGTATCAGCGCCGCCGACGCAGCTGATAATCTGCACCGCGAGCTCCTTATGCACGATGAAAAACGCTTCCAAATGTCTCTTGATCGTCAAGCGCCAATTATTGAGAAGCGACTACCTAGGACCACTAATTTTGGGCCTTCTCCACGCCTCAATCTTGCCGCATCGCCCAGCACACCTCCTGCTCTCGCACGCACCGGCAAGGCGTATGAGAACTGGTGGCATCATGCCAGGCTGGGGTGCGGCGGGCCAGGCCGGTGTGGCAACTAGGGTGGCTGCTTTGCCCCGGGCAAGGTCGAGGGAGGTGGGCCAGGCTGGGGCAAAGGCTGGGGTCACAGGACAGGCAAGGGTGGCAACCAGGCTGGCAACCATGTCGAGGGGGGAGGCGGCCGCTCACACACGGGCAGCCGGCCAAGGCGGGGTTCTTGCTCTTGCCAAGGCCGCAGCATGGCAGATCATGAGATATGCCGCCACTGCCAGCAGCAGCAGGAGGACCACCACTTTATAAGCGAGGTTTAGTGCCCCATGAGACGTGGTCAGTTGTTAAGGCCACTAGAAGAGAGACAGTCGACAATGTCGATCATTATTTCTATGCACGAAAACGTTCTCAAAACTAACTTTCGACGTACTTTGGCCAGCGGGGAACTTGAAACAATACAAAATATGGCTCGGGAATAATATTTCAATTATAGTTTCCGAGGCCTCGGGAATCAAAAGGGATAGTACGGTAGGTCATTCCATCTTTTTGGGGTTTCAGTTTAAGTGGACTGTGCCCACTACACACGCCCCCTTCCCCCCTCCTCCTGCCCCACCCGCTGTGGCCAGCAGCAACAGCCACCAAAGTGCAGCAGCAGCAGCAGCCCATGTGCTGGGACTCCCCCGCATCAACAAGCGCATAGCTGAGCAGCGTGAGTTTGTGTCTAACCCAGCAACACAGATTGGGGTTGGCATTGACCCCGGCGTCACCGGGGCAGGCAGGGACCAGGAGTCAGGCCAGCTAGTAGCAGACCAGCTCTGCCGGTGGAAGGTAAAGCAGGCCAGCGGCCTTAACAATGCCCACCGCACCACCCAGCGGTGGCTGGCTCCTATCAAGCACCACCTCCAGCACCTGGAAGCAGCCAGCTCAGCCGGCACCTCCCTGGAGGCCAACCTGAAGCACATCACCGTTACCCTGGCCACCTGGGACGCGGTGTGGGAGGTGTACTTGGACCCCAAGTGGGCACGGCAGCGGCTGAGGCTGTACTGAGCCCAGAACCGGGCGCTGGAGCAGTTCTTCCAGCAGGTGAGGGTGGGTGTATGGGAGGGACGGTCATGTATTGAGATGTGGTGGGTTGGGCATGAAGTGAAAGAGTAGTTGACTGTGTCATGCCTAACCTGGTGCCACCATGTCAGCCACCATGTGTGTGCCTTGTGTGCATGGCTGCAGTTGGAGGAGGACATGGCGGAGGTGTCCATGGAGCGCCATGGGCATGCCAAGCAGCTGGTGGTGTTCTTTGGCGCAGCTAGCATTGGCACCAGGGGAGGTTGGGGTGCTGATGCGGTGTTGCATGCCTGCTGCAAGGAGGTGTGCAGGCCCAGGGGCACTGGCCAGCTGCGGGGCAGGGTGGTGCTTGTGGATGAGCACCGCATCACCCGGGTCAGCTCGGCAGTGAATGGCCAGCAGCCTTGTAAGGAGGAGCTGGACCATGAGCAGCCCACTAGGCGTGCAGACTGGAAGCCCCCAGCAGGGCAGGTGGACCTGCGCCTGCTGCGCCCAGCCTGAAGCCAGCAGCATGACCAGGCAGTGCGGGGCCTGATGTGGTGCCCAGTAGTGGCCCCCCGCAAGCCCCCACAGGCCCCATGCAACAGCCAGGAAGCCACACAGCCAGCAGTCTCAGAGCCAGGGCCCAGCAATCCCCCTGCAGCAAAGCGCAGCAAGCGCACCAAGGCTAAGCCGGCAGTTGAGCCCACCAAGGGCACAGGCAAGGCCCAGGGCAAGGCTGCCAAAGCCAAGCCAGCACCACAGCCAGGAAGGTGGCTGGACAGGGACTGCAATGCAGCGCTCAACATGCAGCGCATTGGGGAGAGCAGGTGGCGGCCACTGGAGCGTTGCTACTGGCCAGAGCAGGGAGCTCTGCCAGCCAAGGGCAAGGAGTACCCTGACCTGGGCTACAAGCGGCTGCGAGACAAGCCACCCAAGGCGCAGCAGCAGCAGCCTGCTGAGGCACAGTAGTGTGTGCCCCCATTTGAGCTGTCATCAGCTTACAATCAGCGCATGTTTTTTATGCCAACTCTACACTATAGCCCTTCATATATAATTCACACAGGGTACACTCCACACAGCCCATCAACACCATTCGAGTCGTCCTGCTAGTGGTCCTGCTAGTGGTCCTGCTAGTGGTCCCTAGTGGTACGACTCAAATCGAGGCCCTAGTAAGGGACAAGGGGGCTGCACGGCAGCAGGCAGGAGGAGCATGATGGCATGCAAGGTCACGTGCCATGGCCTGCAAGTGGATGCGATTGTTCCCTGGCGGTGCATGTTAGTCAAGCCAGCAGCAGTCAACGGGATCAGGCAACAGCGCTGGGGTCCAGCACTCCCAGTCATAGGGACAGTGTAATGTACACTATCACTCGCACCAATTAACAGCACATGAATGTTTCGAATGGAAAACTGAAAACGCATGTCATTCAGTACTGAATCCGGTCGTTCAGTACTGAATTTCTGTATCTCGCCACACTGCATATCCTTCATTTTTGATTTCCACCCCCAATCAGTACCAAATTTCATTTCAAAATATTTAACTTTGCTTGCGAGCTTTTCCACGAGTGATGCTGGGTCATGATAATTCTCGAGTGTGTTGTCCTGCTATCTACTATAGCTTGTGCTAGGAACAATTGATCCACGTATGAGCCAGATGACCGAGTACATTGGTGCTTCGTTTTGTATAAAGATTGCCCAGCGATCTTAGGTAGGGACCGTCCCGACCCATCTAACGTTAGATTGGCTTGCTAGATCTAGTCTAACCATCTAATCTAACGTTAGATCTACGTAGATCTACGTAGATGGGACGATCCCTAATCATAGGTAATCTTGAAGATCCATGAATAGTTCGAACGCATGCTATGTAAAGCCGTAAGCACAGAGAACGTGAGCACGACATAGCAAACCGTGCGTTGCTTTTTGGCTCTCTTGCGCATTGTGTCGCCCGTTGCCGCACCCCCTCGAGAAAACATTTGCATCGTAGCTCTTGACTGCGACCACGCTGGAATCCCAGCTGTGAGTGGTCTTTGACAAGTATCAACACATCCGCCGCACCAACACAGTCAGCACTTCACCCGTCATCGCCGCTACCTTATTGCATAGATAAGGAGCAGGATGAATGCGCAATTCCCCTCGCCGGTGCCACGGTGCCAGCGTCAGTGCACCACGTTGCGGTCGTCGACTCTTGGGCCGCACCGACAGCTGCTTGTGCCTCGACAGGTATGCAGTGCACGCCAGTCAATTCAGCTTGCCGCGTGGTAGATTCCCTGTCAGGGTTTTGTGCGATTTGCTGGTGATTGACCTTCAGGCCGCAACTCATATGCACACCTCCTCCTACACATGCCCGTACTCCGTGCTGGGGGTGCCAGTCGGTGCAGAGGAGGCCGACGTAAAGAAAGCTTACCGGCAGCTTGCGAAGACGGTGCGTGCGCTTCGAACAAGCAGCCATTGTTAGCGTTCCCTTCGCACCTTCTGCTACGGGTCGTCACGTTATCCGATGTTTTCCGTTGCTCCCCCCGCCCCCCCCAATGGTGTGTGCCCGCTCGCCTGCACCTGCAGCTCCACCCAGATATTTGCAAGGAGGAGGGGGCCTCTCAGCGCTTTCTCACCATCACTCAGGCATACGAGTTCCTCATGAGCCTGGCACATGGCAAGGACATGGGCGACCTGCTGGCCTCCTGCCAGCGCCGTGGTAATTCAGCCGCCTTTCACGATTGGTTTTGGGCTTTCCGTATGAGCCGCACTTGGGACAAGCAGCATCACGCTGAGGCCGCTGCCGACAGCGCAGCACAGCAGTTTGCTGCAGCACAGGGACCACCTGGCTGGGCAGGGGCAGCGCCTCGGCCTCAGGCCCAAGACGCTGAGGTCCTTCGTACGCAACTTGCAGGGCTGCGGCACAGGGCGGCACTGCGCCGGCACCGTCCACGCGGTGCCAGTGCTAGTGGATGTGGTGGCAGTGCCTCTGAGCCCAGAGCCCATCCTGCCCCACACACTGCCTGCAGCAGCAGCACCAGCAATGCAAGGCATGGCGAGCCAGGTACTGGGTTTCCCCCTGGAGGGGAGGAGGGGATGCCAGGGGCGGTGGGCAGCTTCCTGGAAGACAGCTCAGGCTGGTATGTCCTGGCTGAGGGGCCAGCAGACAGTGCTGACCCTGAGCCAGCCTCCCCAACGGTGCCTCCCTCCCCGCTGCACAGCACTGCTGGGTCAGGGTTAACACAGCAGCAAACATGGGGCAGTGAGCCTGCCCAAGCTGCTGCATCCCAAGCTGCTGCTGCACCCACAGCCAGCAGCACAGTGGCTGCTGCGCCTGCTTGCAACACAGCCTTGAGCCCTGTGGCCCCTGACAGCATGTTGTCCCAGGGCTCGCTCCAACCAGCTGAGTCGCTGCCACAGGCCCCGGAAGCACACCTGCCACCCCCTGCTGCCCAGCCTCCTGGTGTTGGTTGCTCAGCAGCTGCCAGCCCCTCGGAGCCTGACTGGCAGCACCACCTGATGCGCCACCACTGGGCTGCCCTGCCTCCCCTGGACACCACCCCAGCAGCACACCCTCCGCCCCCTGCCTCCCCCTCTCCCACCTCACCTGCCTGGCCGCCCCAGCCACCAGCCCCAGCTGTGCACCAGGGGCAGGCTGTCACGAAGCTCCAGGCGACCCTGTCCAACATCCTGCCACACAGGACCCCAGAGTTGAGTCGGGGTGAGGGGGCTGGGCAGCAAGCCAGCCGTGTGCCCACCCCGCTGGCCCCACCACTGGCTCAGCACGCTGCTAAGAGTTCCACTGCAGGTCAGCTGCAGAGCCATGCCATCGACCTGGAACGCTGTGAACCTCAAGGCAATGCAGCTCCAGTGCCTGGGATGTCAGACCAGCAGCAGCAGCAAGAGCAGCAGCACGACCTGGTCAGACGGCACGGAAGTGAAGGGGCTGGGGCAGGTTCTGGGGCAGAGGGTGGGGCTGCCCCGCCCCCGCACCTGCCTCGTCGTCGCCCTTTCGTAGCCACTGGGGAAGCGAGGGAGGCGGTGCGGGAGCAGCTGGCTGGCATGCGGCGAAAGGCCCAGTTGAAGCAGCAGATGATGCAGGCCATTCTGCAGGCCAGTTAAGGCTGGTTGACTCAGGCATGGGAGGGCTGGGCTGGCTTGCTGAGGCTGAGGCTATGGGGTGCAGATTTGGGGGGCAGATGAGACGCAGCATTGAAGGATAGGCCATGACTAAAGCAGGCTGCATTTGTGTGTCAGCCCCGTTGCTTAGCTAGTCATGCAAGTTGTGTGAGTATACAGATGAAATTGGGAGCACTGCAGCTGGAGGCATGCACAACATTCTGCATCATGCAGTTGTGCTGTTTTGTGTGCCTCGTGCACCACGTGATGCTTGTGGACCTGGATGGTTACCCTGTGCAAGTTCTGGCAGGAGTGTGAGAGTGGCACAGGACCTGTGTGTGCCTAGCTGTTGGTGATCATGGTTGCTTTACATATGGTGGGCTGCGAGGAACATGAAGCAGTGAGTGCCTGGGTGTAGCCAGGTGCTGGCAGGCTGTAGCTGTACAACAGGGCGGCTTGCAGCTGGGATGTACACAAGGCCGGGGCCCAGCTAGGATATTTCTGCACCTGGCGCAGTAGTATCTCCAAATGTATGCAGACCTTGATTGCCTGTGGCGCATCGCCCTTTGTGTAAAGTTTCTCCTTTTTCCTTTTCAGTATCGGTCATCCGCACACGTGCTGGGCACCTGCGTCCAGAACAAGACGATGATGATGAGAGGGTGCCGTTGGCCATGAGGCTGCTTGGCCGCCCCTTTGGCAGCATGGGAGCCTGCATGCCAGCCTTGTGACCAGTTCGAAAATTCAACATCCGTAAAGCTGCACCGTGCCTTTCACAGTACAAAAACGGCTGGGCTGCTTAAGCTTGATTCGACACGAAGCACGAACGCAACGATGGGAGAGGTAGTGGTGCCCTCCAAACCAGGCGCCCTTAATGATGATGATGATGGTACAATAAGGAAGCCCGCGATCACCCCCCAGCTGCATGGTAATGATGTTAATGTCCACACTTGACACCCCCTCCCACCTCCACCGTGTCCTCCGCTGTAATACAGTCACTGCAGAACGAAGGTGACACAACTGTTGCTTCTGATCCGTTGCCGCATCTCCAACGGCAAACTCACCTGAGACGGCCCGGGCCCGTTTGATAGGTTCAAATTGACCCTATGATGGCCAGGCAGACTCGCAACAGCACGCCATGCCCGGCCCCCACCGCCACCTGTGCGTAAGCCCATTGTGCATGACTACAGCCCCCTTGTCCCTCGCTAGAGCCTTCTTTCGAGTCGTACCACTAGGGACCACTTGTGGCCACTAGCAGGACCACTCCAATGGTGTCAATGAGCTGTGTGGAGTATACCCAGTGCACATGGACATGGTGCATGAGTGCCTACCACTTACACTATTGCCTCGAGGGCTATGGCCTAGAGTTGTCATGATAAACATGCACTCATGAAAGCCGATGAAAGCTCAAATGGCGACACACACTACTGTGCCTCAGCAGGCTGCTGCTGCTGCTGGGCCTTGGGTGGCTTGTCTCGCAAACGCTTGTAGCCCAGGCCAGGGTACTCCTTGCCCTTGGCTGGCAGAGCTCCCTGCTCTGGCCAGTAGCACAGCTCAGGTGGCCGCCACCTGCTCTCCCCAATGCGCTGCATGTTCAGCGCTGCATTGCAGTCCCTGTCCAGCCACCTTCCTGGCTGTGGCGCTGACTTGGCTTTGGCAGCCTTGCCCTGGGCCTTGCCTGTGCCCTTGGTGGGCTCAACTGCCGGCTCAGCCTTGGTGCGCTTGCTGCGTTTTGCTGCAGGGGGGTTGCTGGGCCCAGGCTCTGAGGCTGCGGTCGGTGTGGCTTCCTGGCTGCTGCATGGGGCCTGTGGGGGCTTGCGGGGGGCCACTACTGGGCACCACATCGGGCCCGGCACTGCCTGGTCACGCTGCTGGCTCCAGGCTGGGCGCAGCAGTCGCAGGTCCACCTGCCCTGCTGGGGGCTTCCAGCCTGCACGCCTGGTGGGCTGCTCATGGTCCAGCTCCTCCTCACAGGGCTGCTGGCCATTCACTGCTGAGCTGACCTGGGTGGTGCGGTGCTCATCCACAAGCACCACCCTGCCCCGCAGCTGGTCTGTGCCCCTGGGCCTGCACACCTCCTTGCAGCAGGCACGCAACACCGCATCAGCACCCCAGCCTCCCCTGGTGCCAATGCTAGCAGCGCCAAAGAACACCACCAGCTGCTTGGCATGCCCATGGCGCTCCATGGACACCTCCGCCATGCCCCCCTCCAACTGCAGCCATGCACACAAGGCACGCCCATGGTGGCTGACATGGTGGCACCAGGTTAGGCATAACACAGTCAACTACTCTTTCACTTCATGCCCAACCCACCACATCTCAATACACAACCCTCCCTCCCATACACCCACCCTCACCTGCTGGAAGAACTGCTCCAGCGCCCGGTCCTGGGCTCCGTACAGCCTCAGCCGCTGCCATGCCCACTTGGGGTCCAGGTACATCTCCCACACCGCGTCCCAGGTGGCCAGGGTGACGGTGATGTGCTTCAGGTTGGCCTCCAGGGAGGTGCCGGCTGAGCTGGCTGCTGCCAGGTGCTGGAGGTGGGGCTTGATTGGAGCCAGCCACCGCTGGGTTGTGCGGTGTGCATTGTTCAGCCACTGGCCTGCTTGACCTGGCCTTTGGTCAGCTTCCACCGGCAGAGCTGGTCTGCTACCCTTGGTCTGCTACTCCTGGTGTTGCACCCCTGAGGGTGCACTGACTGCCTGGATGATGCCGGGGTCGATGCCCACCTCAATCTCTGTGGCTGGATCAAACGCAGTGCATGACTACAGCCGTCCTACTACCAGGGGCCGGATCCCTGTCAAATTGGGGAGGCTGAGTCCAAGATCCAGCCAGGAATATCATCACGGCAGGGACTGGGACATGACTTTACCACAGTCTCAAACTTTAAGTGCAATTGTCATGTGACCAGCCGTGAAAATGAGTACTAAGAATGTACTCAAGTGAGTACAATGATTCAAATTCTGGCCAATTCACTAGCACTTTAGATAGTAACTCAGGCGTGCTAAGCTACACGCAACATTTCTTGACTTCGACCTCGACCTACAAGTTACAGCTCGCTGAGCCCTGCAGCCCTACAGCCCTGTGGCTGCATCAATGGAGGCACGGCATTGCGGTGCTGCGCAGCGGAGCGTCATAACGCGCTGTTTCCCGAACCGCGTAAGCTGCGCAGAACAGGTTGTACTCGTGTTTTTCTTCCTCAACTCGACTCATTTGTAGGTAGCGACCATCCCCTGGACGCGGCGTGCACCACCTCCCACGCCAGCGCTCGCTGGATCAGCTGGGGGTGCGGATCCCGCCAGTGATTGCAAACTCTCGCATGCACCAACCAGAGTGCCTAAAGGAAGCATTCTGTATAGCAGAGCCTACAGAGCTTGCCTGCCTGCCTGCCTGCCTGCCTGCCTGCCTGCCTGCCTGCCTGCCTGCCTGCCTGCCTGCCTGCCTGCCTGCCTGCCTGCCTGCCTGCCTGCCTGCCTGCCTGCCTGCCTGCCTGCCTGCCTGCCTGCCTGCCTGCCTGCTGTCGTTCAGGGGATGGTGGCATCAGTGGAGGTGGGCTGAAGGGCACTGGTGGCGGTGGCAGCGGTCGAGGTGATGGCCCTGGTGCCTCAAACTCTGGTGGGCAGCCCAGCCAACCCAGCAAAGGTGGCCTTGCTCAAGGCTGGGCGGACCGCATAGCCTACGACCCTGAGTTCCCTGTCAAAGTCCTGCTCGAGCAGGTCAGCGTGCAGCTGTTATGGCAGCAGCAAGTGCACGGCAGTCATTCCCTGCGCATTACCCAGTCTCAATGTAGCAGCATAATGTCCCGGCTGGTGTTGGCTGGCAGCTCCAAATAACAAGGTGAAAGGTGGTTACAAACGGCAGGGTGGAGGCAAGGAATGCCCACAACCCAGTGCTGTCTGAGATGTTGAGGTGCAGCTGAGGTGGCAGGCTGCTCATTGGATGCCTCACATGGCTCTGGCACAGCTGGTCACAGCTGGTCACACACCACCTGCTGGTCTCCACCCTCATGCTTCAGCTGCTGCTGCCCACCGCCACTCACTTGTGGCGCAGCTTGTAGTGATGTGGGCCATGCCACGCATAGGCGCTGGTCTATTATGCACTACCATGCACATGGTAGACAGGGTCAACGGGTCTATGGAGGGTCTAGAGGGTGTAGAGGGTCTATGCATGGAAAGTCTTTGTGTGAGCAGCGTGGCGTGAGCAGCGTGGCATGCAGCCCTCCTCATCAGGGCCTTGCTTCATCCCGCTTGGCACTGCGCTCTTGCCGCCCCTCTGGTGCCACTGCCTATGCTGCTGTGGCTATTGCGGGCCATCCCCTGCCATCCCCTGATTTGCAGCCACCCTCTGCTGCTGGCCCTGCCCTGGTCCCCTCCTCCTCCTGCTGTTGCTGCCGCTGCCTAAGCCCCTCCTAAGTCACCCCTGCATCACACCCAGCGCTGTGTAGCCTGGCCTGGCCTGGACCCCCTCCCTCCAGCCTACAGCCTACAGGCCACAGCCCCCACCCCTTCACCACCCCTTGACGCACCATCCCTGGCTCCACACCAGCCCCAGCCCCCACACCCGCTCCTGCCCACCACCCGCACACCTCAGCTGCTGCTGCCCGCTACCTTGCAGGTCATTGGGGTCAGTGCCTCGGTTGTGGGGGACATGTCTTCCCGCCCAAACTGGGGCCTCAATGAGTTGGACTTTGTGTTCAGCACACTGGTGGTGGGTGGGCTACCCCTCACCTACCCCTCACCTACCCCTCACCTACCCTCTCACTCACCCTCACCTCACCTCCACCTCACCTCCATTTCCACCTCCACCTCACCTCACCCCACCCCCACCTCACCCCCCTGCCCCTGCCCCCTCCCCCGCTCCACTCCTGCTGCCTGCACCCCCTGGCCCTGCCACCAACCTACCAACCTCCAACCTCCATCACATGCAGTGTGTGCACAGCAGTCAGTGCTGCGGCCTTGCAGGGCAACACCATCATGCAGGTTCAGGGTAACCACTCTGACGCTATCCTCCTGACCCCTGCTGCTGCTTGCAAGCATGAGAACTGGTGGTTGCTTGGCTGGCTGTGGCCCTCGCTGCGTTCAACTCAGCGGCAGTTGGGGAGGGTAGGGAAAGGAGGGGAAGGGCGAGGGTGGGGCGCAAGCGAGGGTGGGGGCAGGGGTAACGCGAGGGGCAGGTGAGGGAGGCAGGTCAGGATTGCCCTGCCTGCAGTCAACCCAGCATCAAAGTAACTGCATGTGTGTGCATGTGGTGGTGGTTGTAGGTTGGCTCCGTGCTCAACTTCCTGATCATGTACCTACGTGGGTGGTGTGGGCAGGAGTAGCATAGGGCAATGGGCCAGGTCAGGGTCAGGGAGGAGGCAACAGGGTGAGCAGGGCATAGCATGGCAAGGAAGGGGAGGGTGAGGTCAGGCCATGGCACTGCACGTCCAAGCAGACAGCTGCCTGTTGGGGGCAGGGCAACATTGGCTGGGCACCTCTTATTCTATTAGTATAGTTTTTTGTAATTAGTACAGTCATTATTATTATATGTATTGTATAGTTAGTTTTTTTTTTTTTGGTTGAAGCTGCTAAGGCCTGGCCTAGGCTGAAGGGAGCAGATTGGGGGCAGCTCTGGCCTGGCCATCACCTCCCATCAGGGCCACCCTCATTTCCCCGCCGCTTCACCCCCATTTTGTACCCCACCCCACCCCACCCCACCCCACCCCACCCCACCCCACCCCACCCCACCCCACCCCACCCCACCCCACCCCACCCCACCCCACCCCACCCCACCCCACCCCACCCCACCCCACCCCTCACCTGGCCTAGCTCTGGCGCACCCTTACCTGGCAATGGCACCTCACCCACCACCCCACCCACCCTTACCCCAACCCTCCTTGCCCCTTCTTGCAGTGGCCCCCACCGCCAGCACCGCAGCTTCAGGCGCAGCAGCAGGGGGCTTCATTGCACGGGTGCTCAGTGACGCCACACTCAAGTCCTGGGGGGCGCCAGGTGAGCACCCACACCCTGACCTGCCCACCCTTGCCCAGCCCATCCCTGCCTATCCCTGCCCAGCCCAGCCCACCCCTGCCTATCCCTGCCCAGCCCAGCCCACCCCTGCCCATCCCTGCCCACCCAGCCCACCCCTGACCAGCCAAATGTCCCAGACCAGCTCTAAGGAGCACCTCATCCAAGCTGGCCAGTAACTCCCACAGGGGCCTGCGACCTGGCCTGTTTTGGTGCGCTCTGCTTGAATGGTACGCCGTCATGCTTCCCAATGGATGCGCTGGTACAGCATGGCCTTGCATGCACGACCATGCTAGCATGCAGTGGTCACATTGGGAACTGCTGACCCCCCTGCCACCCATGTGGTGGGGTGACAGCTCCTCCCCCTGCCCCTACACCCACCCCCTGTCACTGCAGGCGGCAACATGTTTGAGGCGGGAGCCTACTCCGTGGGGGGCCGCCTGCTCAACGTCACCTACAAGGTGCTGCAGCAGATCACACCTCGCCAGCCCTGCCCTGACCCCCCTGCCTATGCTGCCACGCCCCTGCTCTGCCCTGCTCCTGCCCTGCCCCTCCCCTCCCCTGCCCTGCTCTGCCCTGCCCTGCCCTGCCCTGCCCTGCCCTGCCCTGCCCTGCCCTGCCCTGCCCTGCCCTGCCCTGCCCTGCCCTGCCCTGCCCTGCCCTGCCCTGCCCTGCCCTGCCCTGCCCTGCCCTGCCCTGCCCTGCCCTGCCCTGCCCTGCCCTGCCCTGCCCTGCCCTGCCCTGCCCTGCCCTGCCCTGCCCTGCCCTGCCCTGCCCTGCCCTGCCCTGCCCTGCCCTGCCCTGCCCTGCCCAGCCCAGCCCAGCCCATAGCCGATTAAGCTACGTTCACTGAACATCCCTGTCACTGCCCTCTCACATCACCTCCAGCCCTTCTCGCCTCCCTAAGCCCGCTCGCTGCCCACCCGCCCGCCTGCCCACTCACCCACCCACCCACCCACCCACCTGCCCACTCACCTTACCGCCCACCTGCCCACCCACCCACCCACCCACCTGCCCACTCACCTTACCGCCCACCCGCCCACCCACCCACCTGCCCACCCGCCTGTGTGCCAGCCTGCCTGTTTGCCATGCAGTGTGACTGACATGGTGTGGTGAGCATGCCACCGCAGGGCACCGTGTTTGCGGTCATTGGCTTCCTGGCGGGCATTGCAGGCACTGCCATCTCCAACACACTGCTGGCCTTGAGGAAGAGCATCGACCCAAACTTCAAACTAGTGGTAAGAGGGGGTTGTTGTGGAGATGGTGGGGAAGTGGGCGAGAAGGAGGCGGAGGGAGGGGGAAGAGGTTAAGGGGGGCAAGGCCCAGGTCAGCAGAGATGGATTGGGGGAGAAGGGGGGCGGGGGGACAGGGGACAGGGGGCAGGGGGCAGGTAGAGGTGTGTACGGCTGAGGTGCTTAAGAGCTTGATGGCATGCAGAGCCATGCCTGTTGGCTTGCCTTCATGCATTAGGGGCAGTGCAAGTATGTGAGTGCCTTGTTGCCAATGGCGGTGTTTTCAATTGCTGCTGCTGCTGCTGCCCCTTCTGCCCCTGCTGCTGCCCCTGCTGCTGCCCCTGCCCCTGCTGCCCCTGCCCCTGCTGCCCCTGCCCCTGCTGGCCCTGCCCCTGCCGCCCCTGCCCCCCCCTGCCGCCCCTGCCCCCCCCTGCCGCCCCTGCCCCCCCCTGCCGCCCCTGCCCCCCCCCTGCCACCGCTGCCCGATGCTGCCGACGCTGCCGACGCTGCCGACGTTGCCGCTGCTGCTGCTGCTGCTGCTGCTGCCGCCGCCGCCGCCGCCGCCGCCGCTGCTGCTGCTGCTGCTGTGAGGCCCTGTCGTGCCTGCTGTGGGCTGCAGAATGAGCAGCCTGGAGTCCTGGCCAATGCTGGCTGCTGGGGCATCCACATGGGCGTGTCCGCAAACCTGCGCTACCAGGTGCGTCACTCTTGTGTGCCACAAGGGCGTGATTTGTATGGCTGCGTAACACGACATCACACTGTTCACATGGTGCATGGTCGTCTACTGAGTAGCGGCCAGGCAGCTGCATGGCAGGGGTTGTGTGGGTGTGACCTGCATGGTGGTGGAGTGGTTTGTGTAACAAGGGCGTGAGGCGCATGGCGGTGCATGCAGCTTCTTGGTGGCCTGGACCCTATAGCTGGAGCTTTCCTGCCCCTCCCCTTGCTGCGGGTGTACCAGGCAGGGATTCGCGCAGCAAATAATGTGGTGCGTGGTGCACACCCCTCCCCACCTCCACCTTGTGGCCCACAACCCTCACCCTTGCCTCCATCCCCCCTTTGGCCTT
Source organism: Haematococcus lacustris (assembly GCA_030144725.1). Lineage (NCBI taxonomy): Eukaryota > Viridiplantae > Chlorophyta > Chlorophyceae > Chlamydomonadales > Haematococcaceae > Haematococcus > Haematococcus lacustris. Next base: position 3,258,092 of record JASKMD010000025.1, on the reverse strand, counting down.
CTTCACCTTCTTTCCCTTCGTCACCCTTGCCTCCCTCCCCCTGCTCTGCCCTGGCTTCACCTGACTTCACCAACTGCTGCCCCTAGCGACCCTGCCCTGACCTGCTGCTGACCCAGGTGGGGGGCATCTCCTTCGTGACGCTCGCCAGAGTGTTGGGGGTTCAAAAGTCAGCAGCAGCCAGCCCAGCCCTGGCCACCGCTTAGAGCCCCCGCCCCGCCTCCCGCTTTCAACATGTGACCACTGCTGCCCTCCCCCCCTGCACACCACTGCCATAGCCCCTCCTGCACACCACTGCTGCTGCTCCCCCCTTACCACCACCGCCCCCACCTACAGTCACTCTGCGCCAGCAGCGGCAGCCAGCACTGCCAGTCCTCTTCAGTAAACCACTGTCTAAGCCCCTCCCCCTCCCACCACCCCTGCCCTCAGCTACCAGCTTCCGCTTGTGCTGGGCACCTAGCTGCAACCCTTGAGGAGGCCTCAGGCCTGGGGGCTGCTGCAGGTGTATGAGGCAGGCTGGGCTATGAGCCAGGGGCCATGAGGCGCCTCCCTTGAGCGGCAGACTCAGCTTCAACCCTGAGCACGTCATGCCTACAGCCCCCGGGGCAGCTGCAGGGGGCAGCCTGGGCAGTGAGGCAGGGGCGTGGGGGGTGCAGGGAGTCAGGGCAAGGCCGCGGCCAGGGCCAGGGCCAGGACAAGGGTCAGGTCAGCATTGGGGGCAGGGTCAGGGTCTCGGGCCCTTCCCTGCACCTTCAGCCGGCTGGTGGTCTGACTGCTGGTTGCCTTGCAGCCTGGCCCATACAGCCAGCAACCCATCCTCTAGTGAGGGTTTGATCCAAACTGCACGAAGGCTGGAAACAGGCGACTCAACAGTCAGCAATTCTCCGTCGCACTCTTTGGCAGCCAGCACCACACCACCCGGTTTGGCTTGTCGTTTCATCAAATGTGTAATGTTGTAGGGCTGCCACTGGAAAACCTTGTAACCAACAATACTCAACTCGATGAGTCACGGTGACTCCTTTTGAATGCATACCATGCTCCTGTTGGTGCTGCTGAGGTCAGGGGTCAGTGGTCCAGTCAAGGACTTACTCTGTCTGGTGTGGTAGGCCCAACGAGTTTTGCGGAGTGCGGGGTGTGCTGCCATGCTCAAGGCTCCCTGGCCTCCCTACCCCCTTGAGGCTTAGAAGGCTGAAGATCATGATGGCTTACACCTTTTGTGCTCAAGGGTTCGGAACTTTGGTAGGCAGGCCTTGAAGGCAGTGCAGAGTGCGTATGGTTGCATACAATCAGCAATATGTAACGTGGGAATGCGCAAGGCAAATATGCCAATAAGGCCGCCCGTCCGTATGCCCTCTAATAACTAGTGTGTAGTAGAGAGTGTGGTGACCGGTGTCAAAACCGGGTGCGACTCCCGGAGACCTGAACTTGTCTACGCCCTGAGGTCTTGAGCCACACAACCTATTATTCGCTGGTTTACCACGTAACAATGCTTTCCGACCGAGGCTGACGCCTCCAGGTTTAAAAATCGATTTTGAGGCGTTCGTCGTAGAGACAGCATGTGCGGAATACCCAAGTTTTTTAATCGTATTGAGCACCACAACTGGCTCGCGAACTGCCGCGGAAGACTTAGTTTTCCGTGGGAGCCACATCAAGAGCTAATTCTCAAGCAATATCGCGAGCAGCTGTGGGATTGGTGGAAGCAGATACGCGATATGGGTAAGTGAGCGCATGCAGAGCCGTTCATCTGCCGATCATAGCCGTTCGTCAGCCATTTGCTAGTCAACATGTCGAACTTGCTCTTCACAGCTGCTGAGGTGCGTTCGATGAGCAGTGCACTAAACTGCTTGTCGCGTGCACAACACCAACAACTGTTGACTTGTCGCGCAAAGAAGGAATTCCGTGACATGTTGTGCTTCTTGTATGGTGATGCTTTGCTTTCAGAAGTCGATACAGATACCCGGAGTCAGTTTGTTCATTCGGCCTCAAACCAGCAGCATGTACAACAGGTGCAACAGAGGTTTGCAAACCTGAGCACTGTGCCACAACAAAATGTTGGTGCCCATGGCGCGCAAGCAGTTGAGCAACAGAATACCGCGGCCTTAGGCGCGCCAACAACCCAACAACCCAATAACGCGGCCATAGGCGCGGGGCAGCAAAATGCAACTGTCAGCGTTCCGTTGTTCAGCTTCACACCCATTGCAGGTATGCCAACTCCGCAAATGGGTATGCAACGTGATTTAGCGCCTACGAATGTTGACGTTCAAATGCACTTGTCGACCGCGGTGCCTACCGCGCCCAGTGCGCCTCAGCCCCAACCACAGGCTTAGCCTCAGCTTGTACAACAATTGGCCCAAGAGGTCGCAGCTGCAACGACAGTGGTCGCAGCGGCCGGGCCAGGAGAGGCCAAAACAGCGGCCATCAATGCCTTCATAAGCTCAGCCCAACACCTGCTGAATGCAGCAGGGCGACCACATACAATTGAGCCGGTGAGTCGTGCTGAATCTGCAGCTATGCATGTAGAGTCCACACAAATGGCTATGAGCAATGTTAGAGTCACGCTGCATGTTATCAAATAAATGGGGTAGCAAGGAGCTCTTAAAGGGCAGAGATTTTGATATGTTTGTTATTGACGTGCGATGCTATGCGTCTGCTCTGAATTAATAACTAACTGAGACACTCATTTTGCACACGGTTGATGACTTGCGCAAGGTGCTCGGTGTCAAGGTGAGCCAAGCCCACAGCCAGGGCAATGCCATGACAATTGATGAAGTGATAAACTACATGAAGGAGCTAATAGGGTATCACCTGCATGATACAAAGCACACTGCCATGAGTAGGCTTGTGCAAGGCCTTGTGAAGCAAGCATATTGTGGCATCCCCGGGCTTGGCTCACCTTGACACCGAGCACCTTGCGCAAGTCATCAACCGTGTGCAAAATGAGTGTCTCAGTTAGTTATTAATTCAGAGCAGACGCATAGCATCGCACGTCAATAACAAACATATCAAAGTCTCTGCCCTCCAGGAGGTCCTTGCTACCCCATTTCTTGATAACAGGCAGCGTGACTCTAACATTGCTCCAAGCCACTTGTGTGGACTCTACATGCATAGCTGCAGATTCAGCACGGCTCACCGGCTCAATTGTATGTAGTTGCCCTGCTGCATGCAGTAGGTGCTGGGCTGAGCTTGTGAAGGCATTGATGGCCGCTGTTTTGGCCTCTCTTGGCCCGGCCGCTGTGACCACTGTCGTTGCAGCTGCGACCTCTTGGGCCAATTGTTGTACAAGCTGAGGCTAAGCCTGTGGTTGGGGCTGAGGCGCACTGGGCGCGGTAGGCACCGCGGTCGACAAGTGCATTTGAACGTCAACATTCGCAGGCGCTAAATCGCGTTGCATACCCATTTGCGGAGTTGGCATACCTGCAATGGGTGTGAAGTTGAACAACGGAACGCTGACAGTTGCATTTTGCTGCCCCGCGCCTATGGCCGCGTTATTGGGTTGTTGGGTTGTTGGCGCGCCTAAGGCCGCGGTATTCTGTTGCTCAACTGCTTGCGCGCCATGGGCACCAACATTTTGTTGTGGCACAGTGCTCAGGTTTGCAAACCTCTGTTGCACCTGTTGTACATGCTGCTGGTTTGAGGCCGAATGAACAAACTGACTCCGGGTATCTGTATCGACTTCTGAAAGCAAAGCATCACCATACAAGAAGCACAACATGTCACGGAATTCCTTCTTTGCGCGACAAGTCAACAGTTGTTGGTGTTGTGCACGCGACAAGCAGTTTAGTGCATTGCTCATCGAACGCACCTCAGCAGCTGTGAAGAGCAAGTTCGACATGTTGACTAGCAAATGGCTGACGAACGGCTATGATCGGCAGATGAACGGCTCTGCATGCGCTCACTTACCCATATCGCGTATCTGCTTCCACCAATCCCACAGTTGCTCGCGATATTGCTTGAGAATTAGCTCTTGATGTGGCTCCCACGGAAAACTAAGTCTTCCGCGGCAGTTCGCGAGCCAGTTGTGGTGCTCAATACGATTAAAAAACTTGGGTATTCCGCACATGCTGTCTCTACGACGAACGCCTCAAAATCGATTTTTAAACCTGGAGGCGTCAGCCTCGGTCGGAAAGCATTGTTACGTGGTAAACCAGCGAATAATAGGTTGTGTGGCTCAAGACCTCAGGGCGTAGACAAGTTCAGGTCTCCGGGAGTCGCACCCGGTTTTGACACCGGTCACCACACTCCCTACTACACACTAGTTATTAGAGGGCATACGGACACTCACTATGACATCGCCATGGTGATGGTGGTATCACTATGGCTCTGTTGATATTCACGTGGTAGTGGAGTGGCTGATTGTTGCGGCAGCGGCAGCAGCAGTGTTCTGAGTTGTTTGTCATAGATTGGGACGTTGTCGAGCACCCCCAACTAACAGAAAACGGACACCTTGTATTAGCACGGCTGTAACTTTGCACTCACTGCGCCAAATAGTATGCTAGCTGAGCCATAATGTAGGCAACCCAGCCAGCTACCTTTCCATCATCTCAAAACAAATTTGCAGTCAGTATGCCGTGCACAGAAAGGCATTAAAGTAGGTGGTTCAAAATAGAGTCGTTGCGGGGCATGCAGTCATCGCTGCGATCGCCCGCGTCGCTAAGGCTGCTCTACATGAGCATGCGCGTCGGCAGCAGTTGTCGGATCAGATAACGATTGCGGCAATGTGGGATTGAGCCAACCTCCCCCCCATATCTACAGGGCAATGCCATAGCTCGACCATCCGGACTTACAACATGCTACTTGTATAGTATAATGTCGGAGGCCGAGCTGTTACGGGAAAATAACGGTCGAGGCTGGGTCGAAAGTTGCAGTAAACGTCGAGGCGTAGCCGAGACGTTTACGCAGCTTGAGACCTGGCCGAGACTGTTATTTGGACGTGAACAGCGCTGGCCGAGACATTATGCGATATCCCTATACATTACGGGCACACGATTTGGAGCCTCGCTGCTGTTGCGGCTGTGCTCCACGCGTCGGAGACGACAGCAGAACCAGTGCGCATACCACGCTCTTTCTTGGTGGTTGTGCACTTTTGCTGTAAATGTCTGCGCTTTCCCCGTAAATGTGTGCAAGTCGTGCACTTTTTCAGTAAATGTCTGCACTTTTCCAGTAAATGTGTGCAAGTCGTGCACTTTTCCTGTAATTGTTTGCAAGTCACCCCCTCTTCACTCTTTACTCTAGGACAAACTTCCATCCGCAGCCTCACCCATACCAGCCTGCCCAACAGCTAAAATGCCAGACAGCACCTACACCGTCAGCAGCGGCAGCATTGGCGCCGAAGACGACCAGTGCGGCAGTGACAACGACTTCGAGATACCAACATATAACCTTCTTCCGCCTCCGCTAGAGGTCGCAACAGCACGTTTGGCAGCTACGAGGCTCGACGGTGAGACGCGTTGACGGACCTTAGCGTTGACCCCTTTTGACTTGCATCTTTTGACTAATAACACCACGTCTGTTGCGCAACAGGGTCCCCGGAGTTTAAAGTGGCTGGGCAGCCCAACACCGCCGTTGCAGCTGTCGCAGGAGCTCGCTTGGCTGATGCAGATCGCGTGGCTGCGCCGCTTAAACCGGCCATTGCAGATGCGGCAACGGAGCCTCGGTCCAAGGTTGCCTTGCAACTATCTTATCCTCGTCCCTTGCAACTGTCTAATCGTGGACCGTAACCATTGTGTTGCACCGCCCCGCAGCGACTGCCGAGCAGCAAACGGCGCAAGTGGCAAACGAGGACACTGAGCAGGTCCTTGACAGGTTTCTAAAAGACACGGACATTGTGGACCTGACAATCCGCTGCAAGGCAGCGCCGGCAACCATGATCAAGAATCAGAGTCAGCTGAACACTAGCTACAGCATGTTGGAGTCTGTTCTAGACAGTGGTAAACTCCCAATAAGCCCTCATGTTTTTCATTGGCATGCCTTGTCATGTCCTGCATTGCTATCCCGCCTTTGCCACCCTCATACTTTAGGTGGTGAACAAGCATGCTGATGCTGCTGATGCTGCTGCTGCCTTGTTGTTGCTGTAGTTGCCCTGCTCCTGTTGCTGCTACCCTGCTGCTGTTGTTGCTGCTGCCCTGCTGTTGCTGCTTCCGCCCTGCTCTTGTTGCTGCCCAACTGTTGCTACCCTGTTGTTGCTGCCCGGCTGCTGCTGCTGCCCAGCTGTTGCTGCTGCTGCTGTTGTTGCCCTCCTGCTGCTGTTGCTGTCCCGCTGCTGCTGCTTCCCTGCTGCTGCTGCTGCTTCCCTGCTGCTGCTGCTGCCGCCCTGCTGCTGCTGCTGCCGCCCTGCTGCTGCTGCTGCCGTCCGGCCGCTGCTGCTGCCGCTATGCTGCTGCTGCTGCTGCTGCCATGCTGCTGCCACTGCCCGGCTGCTGCTGCTGCTGCTACTACCGCTGTTGCTGGCCTGGCGGCGGTGTCCCTAGCAGTTGGCCAGGCGTCGATGCCCTTGGCTGCTGGCATGCAAGCAGCCACCCTGCCCACCCTTGGCAGCCCGGGGCTGCTCAACTGGTCGGCAAGGCAAGCGGGCAGCATGTTGCTGCTCCTCCTGGCTACGGGAAATGGCGGCCTTGGAACCCTTATGCGACACCCAGCCGGCTCGTACCCTTGCCGCTCCCTGGCCGTGCATCCCCAATGCACCATGGATTGATCCGCAAGCACTTCCACGCCCACGAAGCAGCTGGCAAGGCTGTGCAGATGAAGCTTCTGGCAGCTGCCGCTATCTAGGGTTACTATAATTACATGGTTCGGGCTGTAGAGCGCCGGCAACTAAAACTTTTACCGGCCGACTTTTGCTGTGCTTGCTGTAATTGTCCGAGTCTGTTCAACATAACCGTATAAATCAACAATTACGACAAAATAACAATAAATTATTCTCCCGTAATGTATAGGGATACTAGGTTAAGCTCCTCTAGGAGAGTGTTACAACCACTCATAGACAGATAAGCCAATCAAAGAAGCTCAAGAGTCTGTGACCCCCAACTCCCTTAGCCGATCGCAGGGCCATGGCCATGCAGTCAGTCACACAACTCCATACCACGGGTCCCCCAAGAGTTACACTCCCCTTCATGCCATCCACCTGCGTGCCATCCACCTGCGTGCAAAGATTCGTAGCTCAACTGCCACCCCACAGCCCCGTGGCTAGGGTTGGGAGGGGGCGGGGGGGGTAACGGAGCAGGCAGCGAGCAAGGGAGCGGATGGGAGGGCTTCGGGATTGTGGGCTGGGAGGGGGGGCACTGGGAGGGGGTAGGCTGGGAGGGGTGGGCTGGGAGGGGGTGGGTTGGGAGGGGTGGGCGAGGAGGGGTGGGCTGGAGGGGGAAGGCTGGGAAGGCTTGGGAAGGGGGCGAGGGGTAGGGCTGGGAGGGGGTGGGCAGGCTCAATGAGGTGGGCTCCTGCAATGATGTGTGGAGGGGGGGCGGGCATGGTGAGTCGTTGCATGCCGTGGCCTTGAACCTGCCTGGTGAGCATGATGTATTGTTTTAAGAATTCACACACGCACATCAGTGCACAACTTGCGATTTTGAAGGGGTATTTTATTATAGCGGTTCGCCTCGGAATGAGACTGCTGTTCCATGGCCACCAACATCTTAAATAAATTTGTAGTATTCTGCGAGATACGTGAATCATATACCACACCTAAACACCTAGACACATGAACCATACCTAATGTTGCAGCACTGAACAAAACCTCATCGTGCAACACTGCACCATATTTAGTCTAGTAGTATAATGATGTGATAAAGTAGTTATGTTGGTAATTCATTGCTATTTTAATGGTTTAGAAGTTGTGATGTACAATCAAATTTAGCCCGCCAGGCTCTCTCCGCGAGCTTCTTATTGGTGCAGGCGGTGTTGGAGGGCCATCGTTGGGCAAGTTACTAATCGGCATTGTTGCATACGCGGGAAATGTGCGCCAGTCACATTGGAAAGGGGACCCCCATCCACAAAATGGCATGTTGTGAGCTGACCACAGTGATTTTCCAGACTTTTAATTAGTAACTATGTTCCTTACTCAACGTCACAGCTGCTGTAGAAGAAGCATGACAATTAGTTGATCGTGCCAACTTCGCCTGCAGGAATGACCAGCCTACTCCGACCGCCCGGACCGTGCCCCCTCATACCCCCTCGTGCACGCCCTTGCAGCCCCACCCCCTCCCCATCCCAGCATAGCCTTCCTACCTCCTCCTACCCCCCCCCCACCCCCCCCCAGCCCCCTCACTGCCCTCCCACCCCCGCTACCTCCTCCCAACCCCAGCCCCGCCCTCCCACCTCCCCCCCCACCCCCTCCCCCTCACTGCCCTCCCACACCCCGCACGTCCTTTTCACCCCCTCTGTTAGAGTATAGCCGGGGCAGCAGTATACATGGCTGGCGACGGAGGCCAGAATCTATTCCGACAGTGGTAGTGGCTGCTTAGTGGCTGTTGCTGATGCTTTCGTACTCTGGAAGTAGCGCGCTTCAGCCATCGAGTGGCCAGGATCCATCCTTACATGTCTCTACATTCTTCTCAGCTCTCTAATTAATGATCCCGAGTAGTCTGTGTGAAAGCCATCCTCCGCGAACCAATCCCTGAATCCTGCCTTGCCTCAGCTTAAGTAAACCGAAAGTCACATCTCACGCATGCAAGGCTAAAGACTTGCAAGCGCATTCAAAGCTCATGCATACCAGGTCTGAAGTTGAACTGTAACACTCTCCCCCACTCCAAAAAGCTACGTCCCGGAGCTTCCAGTGTCTATGAAAAACAGTCATGCGATCACAGAGCAAGCAGGCAAGCAGGCAGGAAAAGCAGACATGCACAGGCTACATGCAAACAAGCAATCATTCAAACCTCATGCAAGTCTCATGCAAGTCTCATGCAAGAGAGCACGAGCTAAAGGTCTTGATGTAGTCTCGGTGTCCACAGTAGAGCTTGTGTCAGCTGACGGTGAAGACATCGTCCAGGAATGAAATGAGCCGAATGGAGAGAAGCATAAGAAAGCAAAGATAGTGGTAGCACGAGAAGATAGTAAGAGAAGATGGTGATAGTATGAGATGGTAGTTGTTGTGATTGGGTCAGGCGCCCCCAACATGGGGTTGGTAATATGCATGCGATTACCCCCTCAATACTGCACCGTTTGCGATAGCGTTTATCACATTGGCATTGGCGGCTTAGTCCGCGTTATCTGACCATCAGCGCTAGCCATTGGAGTCTTTGCTCGCGTACTGCCACATGTGCCCGCGAACAAATCCAATCAAGTCTCCCGGTAAAAGTTCCCCCTGTATCGGGGAAGTTTGTTGGCTGTGGGATGGGGGAAGTTTTGAAGCGCCCAACCGCGCTACTCGACTTGCACGAGCGACCAGCATCCCATACTACAATGGCTTGCTGGGCTCCATCCGCAAGCTGTGACGCGCAGCCATGGACTGCCCAGAGGCGGTCACTGGGGGGCGGTTACTGTAATCGCTGATGAACGGCCGCAGCGATGCCGACCCCAAGCCGTCCCTTAACACCAGCCGACCCACTCCCGTACACGCAGGAGTTATGACCCCGCCGAGGCAAGCGAGGACAACGCACAGCTGAAGGGCAGCAAGAAGACACGCGTGGAGCTGAGCTAGGCGCGGGCCAGGCGAGCTACAGGTGAGATGGGTAGGGTAATACCTAGCCACTAACACATTACGGGCAGCACTAACAATTCGCCCCTTGCATTACCCTTGCCATAACTCTGTTGTTGTGTGCCTATATGTGCAGGCCATCCACAATAACAGTTCAAGGGGACCCCAACAACTTAGAACGGCAAGACCGGCGACCCGCCGCCCAGCCCCACCCCTCGCCGCCGCAGCCCAGCCCTGCCCCACCCCCTCCCAGCCATGCCCCACCCCCTCCCAGCCCTGCCCCACCCCCTCCCAGCCTTGCGTTTCCCCTCCCCTCCCTGCCCAGCCCTGCCCCACCCCCTCCCAGCCCTGCCCCACCCCCTCCCAGCCTTGCGTTTCCCCTCCCCTCCCTGCCCAGCCCTGCCCCACCCCCTCCCAGCCCTGCCCCACCCCCTCCAAGCCTTGCGTTGCCCCTCCCCTCCCTGCCCAGCCCTGCCCCACCCCCTCCCAGCTTTGCGGCGCCCCTCCCCTCCCTTCCTAGCCCTGCCCCACCCCCTCCCAGCCCTGCCCCACCCCATCCCAGCCGTGCCCCACCCCCTCCCAGCCTTGTGTTGCCCCTCCCCGCCCTGCTCTGCCCCTCCCAGCCCTGCCCCTCCCAGCCCTGCCCTCCCCTCCCTGCCCAGCCCTGCCCTGCCCCCTGCCCTGCCCTGCCCTGCCCTGCCCTGCCCTGCCCTGCCCTGCCTGTAGGTGTGTGGCAGTGCAGGCTGCAGGTAGCAGCAGGCTGCAGGTGTACTACAGTGCATGAGCAGCAGCAGCAGGCTGCAGTGCATGTGCTACAGTGCATGAGCAACAGCACCAGCAGGCTGTAGTGCATGAGCAGCAGTGCAAGGACAGCAGCAACAGTGTATGGGCAGCAGCAGCAGGCTGTAGGTGTGTGGCAGTGCAGGCTGCAGGTAGCAGCAGGCTGCAGGTAGCAGCAGGCTGCAGGTGTGCTGCAGTGCATGAGCAGCAGCAGCAGGCTGCAGTGCATGTGCTACAGTGCATGAGCAACAGCACCAGCAGGCTGTAGTGATGAGCAGCAGTGCAAGGACAGCAGCACCAGTGTATGGGCAGCAGCAGCAGGCTGTAGGTGTGCAGCAGTGCAGGTTGCAGGTGTGCTGCAGTGCATGAGCAGCAGCAGCAGGCTGTAGTGCATGAGCAGCAGTGCAAGGACAGCAGCAGCAGTGGATGGGCAGCAACAGCAGGCTGTAGGTGTGTGGCAGTGCAGGCTGCAGGTAGCAGCAGGCTGCAGGTGTGCTGCAGTGCATGAGCAGCAGCAGCAGGCTGCAGTGCATGTGCTGCAGTGCATGAGCAACAGCAGCAGCAGCAGGTTGTAGGTGTGTTGCGGTGCATGAGCACCAGCAAGAGCAGCAGGTTGTAGTGCGTGAGCAGTGCATGGACAGCAGCAGCAGGCTGTAGGTGTGTGGCAGTGCAGTCTTGTACTAGCGATCAGCAGCAACTTTGAGCCCATCTGAGAAGAATGTTGCATGGTACAAAATTGTTCAAAAGGCCGTCCTGAGCTTCCGTTCAGGTCCATGCCACACAACGTGATTTGTAAGCTGTGAATGGTCAAGATGTGATGAAGAAAACAATGGTGGTCATTAGCCGTGTATCCTCTTCTCAAATGATACCTACGCCCCTTGTATGGACAACACCACCACGCGGTGATGCGCTAAGGCCGAAACGTGGTAGCCACCTGCTACATACCCCCTTTGCATGTATGCATCACGGTCATGCTTAGTAAGTGCAGGCCTGGCAGTGATCCACACCCAATGTGCCACAGCTAGCTGGACTACGGATGGTACCTATAGTGGAGGCTCACCAGATCCAGCCACATGCTAGGGTATGGTGCGCCACATGCCCCTTGTATGGAATTCACCACCACGCGGTGATGCGCTAATGCTGCAAACGTGGTAGCCACCTGTTACATACCGCCTTTGCATGTATGCATCACGGTCATGCTAAGCAAGTGCAAGCCTGGCAGTGATCCACACCCAATGTGTCACAGCTAGCTGTACCATGGATGGTACCTATAGTGGAGGCTCACCAGATCCAGCCACATGCTAGGGTGTGGTGCACCACATGCCCCTTGTATGGACAACACCACCACATGGTGATGCGCTAATGCTGCAAACATGGTAGCCACCTGCTACATACCCCCTTTGCATGTATGCATCACGGTCATGCTTAGCAAGTGCAGGCCTGGCAGTGATTGGTACCAAATCCAACCAGATGGCACCACGCGGTATAATATCAATGCTGCAACTGGCACGGTCAAGGACGCTAGGTCTATTGTAGACCTTGATATTCGAGTTGCAATTGCCCATCACCGGGGGAATTGTCTTACACAACCAATGTGGTGTCCTTATGCGGCTACACAAGCAATGGCATGGTTAAACAAGCGCAAATTGCATGCATTTATTTGCATGAAGCTACCAAGACCACCGCAGACCATTCCAGATCTATGCCTTGAAATGAGCTTGGATGCAACCAGACACACACCGCACATGTTGCTGTCCTTGCACTGCTGGTCATGCATTACAGCCTGTTGCTGCTGCGGCTGCTCATGCACTGCAGCACATGCACTGCTGCCTGCTGCTGCTGCTGCCCATCCACTGCTGCTGCTGTCCTTGCACTGCTGCTCATGCACTACAGCCTGCTGCTGCTGCTCATGCACTGCAGCACACCTGCAACCTGCACTGCTGCACACCTACAGCCTGCTACTGCTGCCCATACACTGTTGCTGCTGTCCTTGCACTGCTGCTCATCACTACAGCCTGCTGGTGCTGTTGCTCATGCACTGTAGCACATGCACTGCAGCCTGCTGCTGCTGCTCATGCACTGCAGTACACCTGCAGCCTGCTGCTACCTGCAGCCTGCACTGCCACACACCTACAGGCAGGGCAGGGCAGGGCAGGGCAGGGCAGGGCAGGGCAGGGCAGGGGCAGGGCTGGGCAGGGCAGGGCAGGGCAGGGCTGGGAGGGGCAGGGCTGGGAGGGGCAGGGCTGGGAGGGGCAGAGCAGGGCGGGGAGGGGCAACACAAGGCTGGGAGGGGGTGGGGCAGGGCTGGGAGGGGGTGGGGCAGGGCTGGGAGGGGGTGGGGCAGGGCTGGGCAGGGAGGGGAGGGGCAACGCAAGGCTTGGAGGGGGTGGGGCAGGGCTGGGAGGGGGTGGTGCAGGGCTGGGCAGGGAGGGGAGGGGCAACGCAAGGCTGGGAGGGGGTGGGGCAGGGCTTGGGATGGGGGTGGGGCAGGGCTGGCAGGGGGTGGGGAAGGGCTGGGAGGGGGTGGGGCAGGGCTGGGAGGGGGTGGAGCAGGGCTGGGCTGCGGCGGCAAGGGGTGGGGCTGGGCGGCGGGTCGCCGGTCTTGCCGTTCTAAGTTGTTGGGGTCTCCTCGAACTGTTATTGTGGATGGCCTGCATGTATAGGCACACAACAACAGAGTTATGGCAAGGGTAATGCAAGGGGCGAATTATTAGTGCTGCCCCTAATGTGTTAGTGTCTAGGTATTACCCTAACCATCTCACCTGTAGCTCGCCTGGCCCGCGCCTAGCTCAGCTCCACGCGTTTCTTCTTGCTGTCCTTCAGCTGTGCGTTGTCCTCGCTTGCCTCGGCGGGGTCATAACTCCTGCGTGTACGGGAGTGGGTCGGCTGGTGTTAAGGGACGGCTTGTGGTCGGCATCGCTGCGGCCGTTCACCAACGATTACAGTAACCGCCCCCAGCGACCACCTCTGGGCCGTCCAGGTTGCGCGTCACAGCTTGCAATGGAGCCCAGCAAGCCGTAGTATGGGTTGCTAGTCGCTCGTGCTTGTCGAGTAGCGCGGTTGGGCAATTTAAAACTTCCCCCATCTACAGCAAACAAACTTCCCCCGTACAGGGGGAACTTTTACCGGGAGACTTGATTGACAAATCACATCGGCGAGACGGGTCTCCTTGGCACGGTGAGCCACATCGCTGAGACCCCATCTAACTAGCGTAGTGAGCTGGTTGTGCACAAATGGAATGTCCGGCCAACACCCAACGCGATGTCTGCCGGGCGTGCAGGGCACCTTGACGAGGTGTTTGGAACATATAGTTATACTCGCTTCCGCCGAATACACCATTTGGGTCGGCGCACACTAAGGTATCACCGGCTTACACCCCCACTCCTCCACTGTGTCCTCCACTGTGTTGCACCCGCTGCACCCACAAGAAAATGGCTATAAAATGTTTGTTCTTGACTCATTGGCGCATCTATTAAAACAAACCGCACAACAAACAGCCCTGGCCTAGTTCAGTTTGACAGCTTCAAAGTTACATCATGTTCACCAGGCTGGTTCAAGGCCACGGCATGCAACGACTCACCATGCCCGCCCCCCCTCCACCCATCATTGCAGGAGCCCACCTCATTGTAGGAGCCCACCCCTCCCAGCCCAACCCCCTCCCAGTCCACCCCCGCCCAGCCCACCCCCTCCCAGCCCACCCCCTCCCAGCCTAAACCTCCCAGCCCACCCCCTCCCAGCCCACTTATCCGCTCCCTTGCTCGCTGCCTGCTCCGCTTCCCCCCCCCGCCCCCTCCCAGCCCTAGCCACCACCATGGGGGGTAAAAGGCTGAGCCCGAAGAAGCGCCAACACCTGCAAAAGCTGCATGCCTCACCCAAGGCGGGGGTTTAAATGCTGCCCTAGTGGCTTAAAGGCTCAGATGAAGAAGGCCCAGGGTGAGACTATGCAGTTACGGGCAGAAGTTGAGCGGCTCCACCAGCAGTTCGATGATGCGATGGCAGATTTCCAGCAGGTGCAGGCAGACATGGAGCAGCTGCAGGCAGCACACCAAGAGGTGCAGGGTGAGAATGAGTCATTGGAGCGAGGCTGAGGAGCGCTGAGGAGCGCACCCATGCAATCCAGATGCTGCAGCAAGACAAGCGCCACCCAAGGGCAGGCTGCTTTGGCTCAAGGTAGTGAGCTAGGTGCAGCAACGCCGGCTCCTGGCTTCACGCTACGCAAGCGTACCACACCTTCTGAGGGGCTGCCCAAGACAGCTGCAAAGCGCAAGCGGTGATCCACGAGACTTAGTTAGACAGCCCCCCAGCGCCAACTCAGGTTGTAAAGTGCGCAACAAAGGCTGTACCGGCCACCTCCCCCAACCACCTGCCAACCGCCTTCGAGCCACATTCCCGCAACCGTTTTCCGATCCGACTGCTTCTGCCGATGCGCATGCTCGTGTAGAGCAACCTAAGCGGCGCGGGTGGTCGCAGCGATGACTGCATGCCCCGAACCGGCTCAAATTTGAATTACTAACTTTGATGCTTTGCTGTGCACGGCCTACTAACTGGATAATTATTCTGGATGGGTGAAAGGTAGCTGGCTGGGTTGGCTACATACTGAGCCAGCTAGCATTAAATTTGGCGCAGCGAGTGCAGAGTTACAGCCATCCTACTACCAGGGGTCGGTTTACTGCCATTTTTTGAATGTTGGGGGCGCCTGAGATTGGGTGAGACGAAGTTGTGAACTGATGCTGCCATGCGGGGCAGAAGAATGGCGTGATAGTTGTGCGTAGGTTTTGTTCCTACCGAGATGTCCGGAGATGGGGATGTCATGTGCTTCACGGAGTAGGGCGGTGCGCATGGGTCCCACCGGGATGTAAAGCCGGCGAGTCCCCCGTCCAATGTGGTACATGAGGTTTCCCTGGATTTGAAACTGGCGTGATTTGCCAGCCAGTGCAGCCGCTAGGAGGCGCTGGTACTGTGGATCTGCAGTCGCTGATTGTTCATCGATATGCAGTTGAGGATGGGGTGCGGAGAGCGACTCCGTTCCCCGTGGCAGTCGGAATGCCTGGAGTATTTGGGTATGTATGCCCAGGACGACGGAACGCCCTTCAGTGTGTTGTTCACTCCCAAGACGGAGGTGTACAGATGGAAGTCAGCTCGGCGTGACAGCGCGTCCGCTGACTGGTGCTGGGCGTGTGAGTGTGCGCAAGCTATGCAGCAAGCGGCTTGGGTGTCGTGGCTGGCTGCTGAGCTGGCCTAGCTCTGCTTGTCATGCCATTGATGTGCTGACCTGCTGTGCAGGTTGTCCACGGAATTGATCCTGGCTGGGTAGCAGTAGATGCTTGTTGTAGCTAGATGTTCTGTCATGATGGTGCGCTCAGCTGGGCAGCTGTAGTTAGCTGGTGACAATGGATTGCTCACAGCTCGGCTGTTGGTGTCATAGGGTCAGCTGGTCTCAGCTATGTGGTCACAGCTTTACAGCTGGCGATGTGCTTTCAGGTAGGCAGTTGGAGACAACAGCTTGCATTGGCTGGCTGTTGAGTGGATGCGTATATCCGTCGTGGTTGGTTGCGCTCTGCTCTGCCTCTGTGGTGACGTTCAATCTGTGAGGATGCTGACCAGTGAGCTGCTTGCTGCTTCTGTGTCATTGCATCTGCATGCTGATTGTGGTGGTATGTCGTGTTCACTGCAGGTGGAGGTGAAGAAAGGACTGTGGCGGTCTCATGGCGTTTAGTGTCTCATGGTTAGGGTAGTGATGTGTTTGCTGCCAGTGTGTTTGTAGTCAGTGGTCTGATGTTGTGATGTTGTGCAACTGGGGTTGTGCTCAGGTTATGTGGGTTGTGCACTGTTACCAGCTGTGAAGGGTTGTGGTTGTTGTGCTTCTGTGGCTGCAAGGCCTGATGACTGAGCTCTGCAATAGTGTAGGTTGAGACTGTGGCCTGAGATGGTTGTAACCGTGATGGTTGATGCCTTGAATTGTGGGTTGGCCTGATGGGATGGCCTGATGGTAGATTGAGCCAGTGGACTGTGATCAGTGGTGTGTAACTGTGCATTACAACTCTGTGGTAGGAGGTTTGATCCTGACCTGGCCGTGGATGTTAAGGCAGCGTGCCAGGTAACAATGGAAGGTGGCGACACAGCCTTGTAACATGGCTGGTGGTGTGTTCTGTGGTCTGAGGCTCGTGTTTTGGTCTGATGATGATGATTCAGCAAGAGGTTTACGTGTAAGCCTGGGGCGGTTGTGCCAGGTTAAGGTGTGGGTGCTGTTTTCAACGAATGTCAACATGATAATGGGTGGTGGTGGGGTTGATGGTGGCGTGCTCAGGTTGTTGAGCGAGTGACCAGAAATGGTTTGATACTGTGCTGATGGCTATGATGGTACCGTGTTTGGTGCTTCGGCCAGACTGTGTGCCCTACTGGACTGGTAGAAGCTGAGACATAGCTGGCTTTACAATGTCAACGTATCGTGAGGGTGGTGGTGGGGTTGATGGAGGTGCACGCAGGCTGCTGGCAAAATACTGTGAAGGTGACGAAGGGCTTCCAGCCCGCTGCGTGTCGAACTTGGGCTGTGAGGTACGGATGTCGAGCGATGTTGTCCCTAGTTCACTGCAAGCAGCAGGTAGCACTGCTTTCGCAGGTAAAGCACTGCTTTCGCAGGTAAGCACTGCTTTCGCAGGTAAGCACTGCTAACGCAGGTGGGCACCGCTTTCGCGGGTAGGCATCTGAAACACTGCAGGTACAAACACTGCAGGTCGGCGCTGCGAGTTGGGCAAGCGAGTTGGGCGGCTGGGCAAGCTTACATTGCGATGGTAGCTTGAGCCTTCGGCGTTCTTGCACCGGAGGTACTGCCCCAAAATATCTCAACAGCTCGACTACTGCGTTGCGTGAGGCAAGAGCACAGGCTGATGATCGATGCGAGGAAACCAAATGTTAGAGTATAGCCGGGGGCAGCAGTATACATGGCTGGCGACGGAGGCCAGAATCTATTCCGACAGTGGTAGTGGCTGCTTAGTGGCTGTTGCTGATGCTTTCGTACTCTGGAAGTAGCGCGCTTCAGCCATCGAGTGGCCAGGATCCATCCTTACATGTCTCTACATTCTTCTCAGCTCTCTAATTAATGATCCCGAGTAGTCTGTGTGAAAGCCATCCTCCGCGAACCAATCCCTGAATCCTGCCTTGCCTCAGCTTAAGTAAACCGAAAGTCACATCTCACGCATGCAAGGCTAAAAGACTTGCAAGCGCATTCAAAGCTCATGCATACCAGGTCTGAAGTTGAACTGTAACACTCTCCCACCCCTTCACACCCCTTCCCACCCCCCTCCCACTCCTACATGCGGCAAAGTGGGGCTGGGCGGGGGCGGGGCGGGGCGGGGGCGGGGCGGGGCGGGGCGGGGCGGGGCGGGGCGGGGCGGGGCGGGGCGGGGCGGGGCGGGGCGGGGCGGGGCGGGGCGGGGCGGGGCGGGGCGGGGCGGGGCGGGGCGGGGCGGGGCGGGGCGGGGCGGGGCGGGGCGGGGCGGGGCGGGGCGGGGCGGGGCGGGGCGGGGCGGGGCGGGGCGGGGCGGGGCGGGGCGGGGGCGGGGCGGGGCGGGGCGGGGCGGGGCGGGGCGGGGCGGGGCGGGGCGGGGCGGGGCGGGGCGGGGCGGGGCGGGGCGGGGCGGGGCGGGGCGGGGCGGGCGGCGGGGCGGGGCGGGGCGGGGCGGGGCGGGGCGGGGCGGGGGCGGGGCGGGGCGGGGCGGGGCGGGGCGGGGCGGGGCGGGGCGGGGCGGGGCGGGGCGGGGGCGGGGCGGGGCGGGGCGGGGCGGGGCGGGGCGGGGCGGGGCGGGGCGGGGCGGGGCGGGGCGGGGCGCGGGCGGGGCGGGGCGGGGCGGGGCGGGGCGGGGCGGGGCGGGGCGGGGCGGGGCGGGGCGGGGCGGGGCGGGGCGGGGCGGGGCGGGGCGGGGCGGGGCGGGGCGGGGCGGGGCGGGGCGGGGCGGGGCGGGGCGGGGCGGGGCGGGGCGGGGCGGGGCGGGGCGGGGCGGGGCGGGGCGGGGCGGGGCGGGGCGGGGCGGGGCGGGGCGGGGCGGGGCGGGGCGGGGCGGGGCGGGGCGGGGCGGGGCGGGGCGGGGCGGGGCGGGGCGGGGCGGGGCGGGGCGGGGCGGGGCGGGGCGGGGCGGGGCGGGGCGGGGCGGGGCGGGGCGGGGCGGGGCGGGGCGGGGCGGGGCGGGGCGGGGCGGGGCGGGGCGGGGCGGGGCGGGGCGGGGCGGGGCGGGGCGGGGCGGGGCGGGGCGGGGCGGGGCGGGGCGGGGCGGGGCGGGGCGGGGCGGGGCGGGGCGGGGCGGGGCGGGGCGGGGCGGGGCGGGGCGGGGCGGGGCGGGGCGGGGCGGGGCGGGGCGGGGCGGGGCGGGGCGGGGCGGGGCGGGGCGGGGCGGGGCGGGGCGGGGCGGGGCGGGGCGGGGCGGGGCGGGGCGGGGCGGGGCGGGGCGGGGCGGGGCGGGGCGGGGCGGGGCGGGGCGGGGCGGGGCGGGGCGGGGCGGGGCGGGGCGGGGCGGGGCGGGGCGGGGCGGGGCGGGGCGGGGCGGGGCGGGGCGGGGCGGGGCGGGGCGGGGCGGGGCGGGGCGGGGCGGGGCGGGGCGGGGCGGGGCGGGGCGGGGCGGGGCGGGGCGGGGCGGGGCGGGGCGGGGCGGGGCGGGGCGGGGCGGGGCGGGGCGGGGCGGGGCGGGGCGGGGCGGGGCGGGGCGGGGCGGGGCGGGGCGGGGCGGGGCGGGGCGGGGCGGGGCGGGGCGGGGCGGGGCGGGGCGGGGCGGGGCGGGGCGGGGCGGGGCGGGGCGGGGCGGGGCGGGGCGGGGCGGGGCGGGGCGGGGCGGGGCGGGGCGGGGCGGGGCGGGGCGGGGCGGGGCGGGGCGGGGCGGGGCGGGGCGGGGCGGGGCGGGGCGGGGCGGGGCGGGGCGGGGCGGGGCGGGGGCGGGGCGGGGGGGGCGGGGCGGGGCGGGGCGGGGCGGGGCGGGGCGGGGCGGGGCGGGGCGGGGCGGGGCGGGGCGGGGCGGGGCGGGGCGGGGCGGGGCGGGGCGGGGCGGGGCGGGGCGGGGCGGGGCGGGCGGGGGCGCATGCTCATGTAGAGCAGCCTAACATGGGGTTGGTAATATGCATGCAAATACTCTCTCAATACCGCATCGTTTTCGATAGCGTTTGTCACATTGGCCACGGTTTAGTCCGCGTAATCTGACCATCAGCGCGAGCAATTGCATTCTTTGCTCGTGTACTGCCACATGTGCCCGCGAACAAACCACAGCGGCGAGACGGGTCTTCTTGGCACGGTGAGCCACATCGCTGTGGCCCCATCTACCTAGCGTAGTGAGCTGGTTGTGCACAAATGAAATGTCCGGCAAACACCCAACGCGATGCCTGCCGGGCGCGCAGGGCACCTTGACGGGGTGTTTGGAACATATGAATATACTCGCTTCCGCCAAATACACCATTTGGGTCGGCGCTCACTAAGGTATCACCGGGTTACACCGCCCCTCCTCGACTGTGTCCTCCACTGTGTTGCACCCGCTGCTCCCACAGGAAGACGGATATACAATGTTTGTTCTTGACCCATTGGCGCATCTCTTGAAACAAACCGCACATCAAACAACCCAGGCCTCTATCAGTTTGAGATCTTCAAAGTGACATCATCTTCTCCAAGCAGAATCAGGGCCACGGGTCTGTGGGGTGGCAGTTGAGCTATGAAACTTTGCACGCAGGTGGATGGCATGTAGGGGAGGGTAACTGTTAGAGGAGCCGAGTCCAAACTCGGTCATGGTGTGGAGTTGTGCGACTGACTGCATGGCCTTGGTCCTGAGATCGGCTAAGGGAGTTGGGGGTCACAGATCAAAGTGAGCTTGTGGCTTATCTGAGTGAGAGCGTTTGTAACACTATCTGAGAGGAGCTTAACCTAGTAAGTAGCATGCTGTAAGTCAAAATGGTCGAGAGGAAGTTGAGCAGTGTGCTGAGCCTGACCCTGATGCCCACAGGCTGCTGCGCACCATCACTGGGTTACGGGCAATTCATGCAATGTTCTTCCCTGCAGATGGGGTTGCGCCCATGTGGTCTGAGACTGCATGTGCGTGTGTGAGGCACATGGGCAGCAAGCCACAACAGTGCATGTGTCATGGAGCATCTACCCTGAGCAGCATACCCATGTTTGGACGTGTGACACTGGCAAGTGACAAGAAGGAAGATGTTGAGTGCTTGAAGCTTCTGCATGCACGAGCACCACACATTGCAAACGCCCACATGACCTTGAATGTGCATCTGTTGAAGGAGTATGCACGGGAGTGCTTGGGCTGGAAGGGCAAGAGGTTAACGCAGAAGAAGCCATTGCTCAGGGCTGACATCTTGGAACATTTGAGGTGGGAGCAAGAGATGGAGGAGGATCAGTTGGCTGAAGTGGGGGTTGACGAGGCAGATGACATGTAAGGTCAAGCACCTCCGATTAAAGCCAGCAGCAGCAACTGAGCTAGGATACCACAAACTGTGCCGATAAAGAAAACGAGCCAACAGAGGAAGTGAGCCAATAGACCATGTAAAATTGTCAGTGCCATGCACCCAACTTGCACCGACTTCATCGAAGCGTGGCGTTACTCGGTCTCGTGGTGTAATGACATGGCTCGGTGACATGGCGCACTGCGATGGCCTACTGCGCAGTACTGCGAGGCTGCCTCTTTAGTGCGAACTTTGCTACGGACGCCACGGAGCGCCTCGCCACCCTTCTCTTGTAGGTGGGTCGCTGCTTGTTTGCGCTATCTCAAGTTTCGAGCTGGTGGCGGGCGGTGATTTGGTACAAGGCTTCAGTGCAAAACGCAAGTTTTAGCGCGCGTGAGTTGCCGCGATAACCTTCGCTACCCTCCACTAGGGCGTGGTGCGAGCGGCAGGCCTGGCACGGATTGGCATGGCCAATGGCCGGGGTGACCTGTGGCATTGCATTCTAGGTATTGGGGTGAGTGGGGCTCATTGCCACATTGCCGCATCCGCTTTCCGATCCGACTGCTGCTTCCGACGCGCATGCTCATGTAGAGCAGCCTAAGTCGGGCGCCCCCAACATTCAAAAAATGACAGTAAACCGACCCCTGGTAGTAGGACGGCTGTAACTCTGCACTCGCTGCGCCAAATTTAATGCTAGCTGGCTCAGTATGTAGCCAACCCAGCCAGCTACCTTTCACCCATCCAGAATAATTATCCAGTCAGTAGGCCGTGC
Organism: Haematococcus lacustris; assembly: GCA_030144725.1. Taxonomy (NCBI): domain Eukaryota; kingdom Viridiplantae; phylum Chlorophyta; class Chlorophyceae; order Chlamydomonadales; family Haematococcaceae; genus Haematococcus; species Haematococcus lacustris. The sequence continues at coordinate 3,236,490 of JASKMD010000025.1, read as the reverse complement.
ACAGCAAAAGCATCAAAGTTACTAATTCAAATTTGAGCCAGTTCGGGGCATGCAGTCATCGCTGCGACCACCCGCGCCGCTTAGGTTGCTCTACACGAGCATGCGCATCAGCAGTCGGATCGGAAAACGGTTGCGGGAATGTGGCTGGGAGGGGTGGGCTGGGAGGGGGTGGGCAGGCTTGATGAGGTGGGCTCCTGCAATGATGGGTGGAGGGGGGGCGGGCATGCTGGGTCGTTGCATGCCGTGGCCTTGAACCTGCCTGGTGAACATGATGTAACTTTGAAAGTGTTAAACTGATTGAGGCCAGGGCTATGCGCGGCCAGGTTGTGCACCTCGAGGAACCTCGCAGGGGTGCTGGCCCGAGGGGCAGGGTTGACCATGCACATTACCTGAGAGCCCTCGAGATGCAGGTGGACACCGGGCTGTCCTTCAACGCAATACCCAAGGCCTTGAAGGGCAGCTTTGCTGTCATGGCACCTGGGCAGCAGCTGGAGGTGTCCATCCCATGCGCCAGAAGTTACGGCAGGGCCTCTCAAGACATTGCCTTGACAGTCACCGAAGGCCAAGCACGTAAGTAAAGCAGCCATAAAAACCTGCGACAGGAGCAGAGCAGGATTGCACAGGATCTTGACAGGATACACATGCAGCTTGCTAATGTGCATTGTGGTGTGCAGGTGAGGCCAGAGGTACTGGCTACTGCGCCCTTGCATGGGATGGCAAAGCAAGGAGAGGGCAGGAGCTGCTTGTACTGAAATGTTCCGTGGCCCTCCGGGCCCAGCCTCCAGCCCCCTCCTCCGCCCAGCCGGCTGCTGCAGCCCACCCTACCCACCCTCCAGCCCCCTCCGCCCAGCCGGCTGCTGCAGCCCACCCAACCCACCCTCCAGCCCCCTCCGCCCAGCCGGCTGCTGCAGCCCACCCAACCCACCCTCCAGCCCCCCTCCGCCCAGCCGGCTGCTGCAGCCCACCCAACCCACCCTCCAGCCCCCTCCGCCCAGCCGGCTGCTGCAGCCCACCCAACCCACCCTCCAGCCCCCTCCGCCCAGCCGGCTGCTGCAGCCCCACCCAACCCACCCTCCAGCCCCCTCCGCCCAGCCGGCTGCTGCAGCCCACCCAACCCACCCTCCAGCCCCCCTCCGCCCAGCCGGCTGCTGCAGCCCACCCAACCCAGCCACCAGCCCCCTCCGCCCAGCCGGCTGCTGCAGCCCACCCAACCCAGCCTCCAGCCCCCTCCGCCCAGCCGGCTGCTGCAGCCCACCCAACCCAGCCTCCTACCCAGCCACCCCCGGCCACAACCTTTTGCTACAGTCCGTAACACAGCCGCGCTTCGTTCTCGTTTTGCATCCGCTGTCTTTGCTCGTGCACCAAAGAGGACCCATGCCCGCCTCAAAGCTGCTGCTCGAACTCGTCCTATGCATCCATGGCTCACCCCCCCCGACACCGCTGGCCTCGTCCTTGTAGCCAAACCCCTCGCTCCTTGCTAGCCAAACCCTCCTCCTTGTAGCCAAACACTCGGCCTTGCTAGCCAAACCCCTCCGCCTTGGTTGCCTCCCCCCCCGACACCGCTGCCCCTGCTGCTCCTATGGCTGCTGATCCAATGGAGGTGCACTGTGGGACGCCTCCAACCCCTCTCATGCAACCAGAGGCCTAGCATGCAGCAAGCTGGCCAGTAAATCACGCAAGCTACCAGAGCCAGCAACAGCCCTGTGTACGCCAGCTCCATTGCGGTGCTGTCCATCACCATGGAGTTTGCGTCCACAGACACACGCCAAGCATGGTTCCTGGCCGCAGCTGTGGAGCAACAGCTGGCTGCAAAAGAGCAAGCATTTTAGCAATCGGGCAAGGCTGGCAAAGCACCGACTCCATGCCATTGCCGTGTACCGTTCTACAATACAGCCATTGCCTGAGAAAACAGTGAAGCTCAGCCTAGATCAATTGAGGCAGTTGTGGGGTGTAGTAGGCCGGGGTCCTCCAGCAAAGACAGTCCGTGGGCTGCTGGATGCACTGGATGCACATGCACTATGACCAATGTTCAATGGTGCTCTGACCTGTGGATACTACACGACCTCCACCTGCACGAGGTTGTTGAGATACGGAAACGCAGGATATGCACCTGCAATGTACACATAGCAGGTGCTGCATGTGGTGTGTTGTTGGGCAACGACATCATCCATAACAATGGAGTCTGCGGTCCGAAACTATGCTGTAATTGCTTGCAATATTACCTTTAGATGAAACTACGGCAATGGGTTGCTATGGGCACTGTCCACACACCACACAAGTTTCAGGCCTACTGGTTACACATGTGCCATGAGACACCACATCATGTGTGATGTGGTACTATTCCCTGCCAAGAGGCACACACTTAGTGCATCGTCATGCAACCTAATCTATTGCGTACCTTGTGCCATGACGAGCCTACAGGTATGTTTTCAGCCTCAAATTCGCTGTGGCTGGACCGGGGGCCGGGTTTGCAGCATTTCTGCATGGTCGCAGTCGGGTCCACAATTCATGAGTCCCACGCGTTCATTTTGGCAGCTACGCAGCGATACAAGTGCCAATGTTCTCACTGGCATCGTCGGTCGCTCCACTTGCAAAGGGCACGAAAGTCAGCGCTCAAGCGATTACAAGCTTTGCGACGCGCATGGGGTCTATTGTACCGCACTCCGTCGACTGGACAGTTCTCTAGGCTACGCTTGGTCCAGATGCGGGCCACGGGGCGGGCCACGGGCCACGGGGCGGGCCACGGGGGTTAACATCCGTCAGGGAGCCAACAGCGACGCGCTGAGCCCAGTGGTGCAAGTCTTACATGCTGGGATGGCCTGTACGTGATATGCGATAAAAATTTGGATTTCCACGTGTCACAGCTGATTCAGGTGTATGGCTTCCTTTTTGCTTTTTCAATCTAACGCTCCAACTTAAAGTAGCATATCAGAACAGCCGTGCAAAGCCGTGAACTATAGTGATACTCACAGGGTAAGCTTATGAATGTTTCAAATGATAAATAGTGAATACTGAATCTATGTATCGAATACTGAATCTATGTATCTCGCCACACAGATTATACCTCCAGTTTTGGTTTCCACCCCCAACCAGTACCAACTTGCGTTTCAAGAAAATTAACTTTGCTTGCGATCTTTTTGCGAGTGATGCTGGGTCATGTTATGCCTCGAGTGTGTTGTCCTGGTATCTACTATAGCGTTTGCTAGGATCAACAGATCCTCTTATGAGCCAGCTGACCGAGTACATTGGTGCTTCGTTTTGTTTTTAGATTGCCCAGCGATCATAGGTAATCTTGAAGATCCATGAATAGTTCGAACGCATGCTATGTAAAGCCGTAAGCACAGAGAACGTGAGCACGATATAGCAAACCGTGCGTTGCTTTTGGCTCGCTTGCACATTTTGTCGCCCGTTGCCGCACCCCCTCGAGGAAACTTTTATCATCGTAGCTCTTGACTGCGAGCACGCTGGAATCCCAGCTGTGCGTGGTCTTTGACAAGTATCAACACATCCGCCGCACCAGCACAGTCAGCACTTCACCCGTCATCGCCGCTACCTTATTGCAAGATAAGGAGCAGGATGAATGCGCAATTCCCCTCGCCGGTGCCACGGTGCCAGCGTCAGTGCACCACGTTGCGGTCGTCGACTCTTGGGCCGCACCGACAGCTGCTTGTGCCTCGAAAGGTATGCAGTGCACGCCAGTCAATTCGGCTTGCCGCGTGGTAGATTCCCTGTCAGGGTTTTGTGCGATTTGCTGGTGATTGACCTTCAGGCCGCAACTCATATGCACACCTCCTCCTACACATGCCCGTACTCCGTGCTGGGGGTGCCAGTCGGTGCAGAGGAGGCCAGATTCTTGGCAGGCTACGGAGGTGGACATCCGGCAGGGAGCTAACAGCGCCGCGCTGAGCCCAGCGGTGCAAGTCTTACATGCTGGGATGGCCTGTACGTGATATGCGAAGAATATACAAATTTCCGCAGGACGTGTCACAGCTGATTGAGGCCTGGGCTGTTTAATGTGCAATTTGTTTTAATAGATGGGCCAATGGGTCAAGAACAAGGTCTTTGTATCGATTTCCCTATAGGTGCAGCGGGTGCAACACAGTGGAGGACACAGTGGAGGAGGGGGGGGGTGTAAGCCGGTGATACCTTAGTGTGCGCCGACCGAAATGATGTATTCGGCGGAAGCGAATACAACCAGATGTTTTTAGTTGCCCCGTCTAGGCGCCCTGCACGCCCGGCAGGCATCGCGTTGGGTGTCGGCCGGACATTCCATTTGTGCACAACCAGCTCACTACGCTAGCTAGATGGGGTCACAGGGATGAGGCTCACCGTCTTAGAGAGACCCGTCTCGCCGCTGTGATTTGTTCGCGGGCACATGTGGCAGTACGCGAGCAAAGAATGCAATGGCTTGCGCTGATGGTCAGATTACGCGCAATGAAGTGCAGCTGCCAATGTGACAAACGCTATCGAAAAAAATGAAGTACCGAGAGAGTAATCGCATGCATATCACCCAACCCCATGTTGGGAGCGTCTGAGTCAGACTCTGAGCCTAAGCGGCGCGGGCGGTCGAAGCGATGACTGCATGCCTCGCTGTGGCTCATACTTGAATTAGTAACTTTGAAGCTTTGCTGTGCACGGCCTACTGACTGCATAACTATTCTGGATGGGTAAAAGGTAGCTGGCCGGGGTTGGCTAAATTGTGAGCCATCTGACATAGTTTTTTGGCGCAGTGAGTGCAGAGTTACAGCCGTCCAACTACCAGGGGTCGGTTTCCTGTCATTTTTTTATAGTTGGGGTCGCCCGACCGAGTGGTGCAGCTTGCATGGTACATGCTTGCATGGTCACTGCATAATGGCCTGACTCGCGCGATCAGCCAGCGCTGGTCATGGCGATGCCGCCGACCTGGCAGTCTGTACTGCCCGGCTTGCTGGGTTCCGCAGCTGACTGGAGCCCGGCTTTAAACCTACTGGCAGTTGCCGTGACCACGGGCGCAGCGGAAGCAACAGGGCAGGTGTTGCTGACCGAGCCTGGGACAGGCTCCGCGCACTGCACCCTGCACGTGCCGTTGGCGGGTACGTCTTTCATGAGCCGCCCCCGCGCTTCACCCATCAGCCCCTGCCCCTGCCTCTTTCCCCTCAGCTTTCGACCCTCGTGCAGCATCCCTTGACGTATTACCCGTGACATGTCACAAGCATGCTAAGACCCCTCCGGCCGGACAAGCCACTGTTAGCAGCATAGCATGGCGTCAGTGAAGGAGTGCAGTCCGCCTGGCTACTGCTGGCAGGCTGCGAGGACCAGCTGGTGGCAGTGCAGTGGAGCCCGCTGGGCAGCCGCCACGCCCTCCTGACCGCCAGCGCCCAGGGCAGCCTGGTGGTTGTGGACGCAGGGCAGCCCCTCCCCCCACCCCTCCCCCCCGGCAACCCCCCTGACCGCTCCGCCTGGCAGACCTCCTGGCCAAGTGTACTTGCTACACAGCTGGCAGGGGGCAGCAGCTAGCCAGCATACCAGGGAGGTCTGCAGCCCCCAAGGGGGGGAGCCAGGCGTGGGGGGAGGGTGGGGAGGGGTCCAAGGCGGAGGCAGCGGAGTCTACGCAGGGTGTTGTGGATGGTGGGGCGGGGGCAGGCGGTGGCGCCCCCCCCAGCAGCAGCAGACCTGGTCGATGACTTTTTGCTGGGTGAGGGGGCTGGGGGGGGCTGGGGGGGCTGTGGGGGGCTGGGGGGGGCTGGGGGGGGCTGGGGGGGCTGGGAGGGCTGGGGGGAAGCCCAGGGGATAAACAGGCTGGGGGGTGGGGGTGGGG